>WBMW01004135.1:232885-348941 GCA_013396635.1 Penelope pileata | reverse complement strand
TTTTTTTTTTTCTTTTTGGATGGCATCCAGCCCACCCCGGTGCTAAACCCTTCATTGTGCAGGGACAGCGCGCGTGCCTGTGAGCGTGCACATCTCTGCGTGTGCCCGGCGGCGGGGGGGCTGTCCCAGGGACAGCTGCGGCTCCGGCAGGGTCAGGATGTGACATCATGGGCAGGAGAAAAACCCTCAGTCCCACTTTCTGCAACCAAACCCCAGCCGGCATCGGCGTGTGGCTGCTCTCCACGCTGCAGGGTGTCCCAGAGCGGGTTCTGGGCTTTTATTTTGAATTTTTCTTCTTCTTTTTTTTTTCCCCAAACTAAGAGCAGAAATTGCAGCGGGATCGTGTGCTGGCAGCCGGGCGTGCTGGGGATGAGGTGAGTGCTGGGGCTGGAAAAAGGAGCAGCTGCGGTGTCCTGCTGGTGCTGTGTCCCCTGCAGCCCTAAGGATGCTCCTGGGGTGCTCTTAGCGCAGGTTGGGCAAACCCAAGGGAAGAGATCCCCCACAGCTGGGACACGGTGCCTGCAGGAGCTCTGCCCCGTTTTGTGGGTGTCTCAGCTTGGCTGTGAGCAGGTAAATACCGAGGGATCCCAATTTGGGGATGCAGGAGGGTGCTGGGGCTGCGGATTAGTGCAGGTGGCTGGAGGTGAGCAGGGACCCCACAGTTTTGGGTGGTCACCCATCAGCCCAGGGCACAGGGACACTCCTGGAAGTGGCTTTGCCAGCGTCCAAGGGAGGGCAGAAATTTTGGGGCAGTAGGGTCAGAGCGAGCTGTGAGGATGCGCTTCCAGCAGCCGGCTCATGTCCTCTGATGGTCTTCCTGGAGCTCCCAGCGTTTGGGATTATGGCTCTGATGACGGAGCAGTCACCCTTGGGACTGACCTTGGCTGCAAACAAGTCGCTGTTGGCAGCAACAACCCCCCAAACAGGATCGAGGTACCCCCCAAACAGCATCACCCCCAAAGCGTGCTGGATGTGCCTCCTGCAGCCCAGAGGGATGCGGCTTCGATTTTCTGTGGTTTCGGGTAAGAGGACAAGGGGGTTTCCTGTTTCTGGAGACCGTGCTGGGTTTGTTGAGCACGAGGTGGGGATTTCCATATGTCAGCAGAGCTGAGGACACACCAGCGCAGGGAGCTGAGCTCTGCCCCTGGGGGAAGTTGGTCCCTCCAGAAATGGACGCTGGGGGCTGCCCCAGAGGATGCTCTGCTGCTTGCAGGTCTCGGCAGCACTGGGAGTGTTGCTCAGTGTTTGGGGCTGGTGGGACTTGGCAGCTCCGCTGTCTGCCATGCCAGCCCTCAATCCCCCTCCCGGCGTCTCATCTTGGCTTGTTTCCTGGAATTTTCCATCCTGTGGGTTATATTTGGGCTCGGCAGCCAAGAACCCCATTTCTCACGGGCAGCCCAGCTGGGGCTCGGCTCCAGCAGGAAGAGAGCGAGGCCAGAGCCCCGCGGCCATGCCCCCAGCATCCTCCTCCTGCCTTTAAAACCCTTAAACCCAACCTCCCTGCCTTTAAAACCCTTAAACTCAGCCTCCCTGCCTTTAAAACCATGGCAAAGGCTCCAGCAGAGGGGCAGCGTGACTCACCCCAGAAGCAGTGCCCCCAGCCCTGGGCTGGCTCGGGGCCGTGTCCCCTGCAGTGTATGGGATGCTCAGGGCAGGCAGCTCAGTCTGTGGGACATTTCTGTGAGGCCATCTGCAGTTCTGTCCCGGTGGCCCTGCTCGGACCGGCAGAATTGTTCGCAGTGGGCAGAGGAAGCTCCCTCCTGGCTGCTTTCCTTCTTTTCCCCCGTTTTGTTTTGCCGGTTTCTAAACAGACTGTTCAGTGTTGTCCTGAACGTAAAACAAAGCCTTTGTTTGGCAGCATTCTTCTACGGGCTTCAAATGATTTAAAAAAAAAAAAAAAAAAAAAAAAAAAAAAAAAAAAAAAAAAAAAAANAAAAAAAGTAAAGGAACAGAATCCTCCTCCAGTTTGGAACTAGTGGCTGCTTTTGACCCTGAACTCATTTCCCTCCCACCCCGCTCATTTCCTTTCTCCTCGGCCCTGCCAGCCCTCTAGGAAAGCTCTGCCTGCTGCACCCTGCAGCCTCCCCCCATGGTTTAACCCTACATGGTTTTAACCCTATGGTTTAAGCCTGCTGCCCTGGCTCTCTGAACCCCTACAGTTTCACTTCTGCTGCAGGGACACCACTACACCCAAAGCCTTTGAAGGTTTTTTTTTTTGGGGGGGGGTTAAATCATTCCCTGAGGCAGTTTGGGGATGTGGATGCGGATGGGGTGAGCACCAAGGATGCTGCAGCATCGCAGTGGGGACGCAGGTGGCAGCGGGGCAGAAGTCCCAAAGCTCCTTGGAGTCTGCTCTGGAGCTCTGCAGATGCTCAGGAAGGGATGCGTGGCTGTGGGTGCTGGCACCGCCCTGCACTGGGAACGGCAGCAGGGTGCAGCCGTGCCAGGGATGCTTGGGGGGAGGCTTTGATTTTGCACGTGGGAACGGAAGGCAAGGAGCTGCCCACCCAGGGCCCCGGGCACTGCGGTGTTGGCGGGGGGATGCGTGCTGTCATGCTGCAGGGAGCCGCTGTCTCAGCTTGTTGGGCTGCAGCTCTCCCTTTCCTATTTCCCAAAATGGGCAGCGCAGGCTGAGCGCCGGGCTCTGCTTCCAGCCCCACATCCCAGCACAGCGCAGCCTGATTGCCAGGAACGCAGCAGCCCTGGAGCCAGGCTCTGCTGAGCCCCACACCTCAGCTCAGCGAGGAAAGTCTCCCGTTCTCCTTCTCTTTGGCATGGACCAAATACCCATCCAGCGATGGAGTGGCATCCTGTTAGTGCTGCGGTGTTCCACGTTGGATGGGTGAAGGTGGGCACTGGGACAGCCTGGTCCTGCTTTCACCTGACAGCATGTGTCTGCCTCCACTTGCAGCACGCTCTGCTTTTTTCCCTGGCAAGCTGGGGCTGCTGCTGGCACACTGCTGTGCTCTGAGTAGGGATGTCCCATGCGTGTCCCTGTTGCAAGGCTGTGCCCCTACTTAAAGCCCCACTCCCTGCAGCTCCCTCCCTGTGCCTCTCATGGATTTTCCTGCCCATCAGACTCTGTGCAGTGAGAGCTTTGGAGAGAGGTTGGGAAAGAATCTGGTGCCTGGCCCGATGCCTCTCTCTGCTTCTTCGGGTCGTAAATCCCAGGATATGTTCTTGGCTTTGTGCTACATTCGATTTCTGGAGAACATTTTTCTCCCTGATTCCAGTAAGGATTCACGAGGCCCTTTAATGGCTTGGTAATTCAGTAGCGATGCTGGCGAGGATCCCAAGAGCAAAACCGCTCGCATTATCCAGATGTGTGCAGCTGCAGGGACCCAGGGCTGGCTCTGCTCTCGGCATATTGGGTATTGCTCCCTTATTCCTGGGCACCTCTGAAAGATGCACAGGAGGGAAACACCTGGCAGGTGTTCAGCAGGGTTCCTGTTCTGTTTTTTTTTTAATTGATATTTCATTAGGATGGTACCAAAGCACCAGTCCAACCCAGCGTGAGGGTAACTGAGTTGTTCTTCCAAGCTCCGTGATAGTGGCAAAGCAATGCTGCACGTGTGGCAGAGGCTGGGGCTCGTCCCCGCCAGTCCCAGCAGTGCTGGTGGCACCCGTGGCCGGGCTTCCCCTGCAGCCCCATGGAAACCCCCGCAGGGCAGGTCCTGCATCCTGGGGCACTCCCGGGGGAGCACAGGGCTCCTCTGCGCAGGCGGTTGGCTCATCTCTGCTGGATGAAATAGGATTTGCTTTTGGCTCAGGACAGAGTTTACAAAGCGGAGTTTACACAGCGAGTTTTTGGCTAAAAGATGCCTTTTTAATGACGAGCATGCATCCAAGCTTCACTTGGACGCCGTTCCCTCCCGCTCGTGACTTTGGGGAAATCACTTCCCCTTTCCGTGAATCGTTTTCTTCTTCTTTCTTGCTTTAACTCCTCCTCTCTGGGGGAGGCTGCCTGGGGACTTTTTCCTCCCCAAACCTCAGCATTTCACTTGCGGAGGCCTCGCTCTCTCATTAACAGAGGAGCTCAGGGAACTCCAGGCAGAGGCACGAGCACATTTCAGCCTATCCAAGCGGACGGGATTTCCACCGGAGCTTCAGGAAGGAAAAAAGGGAAATGCTGCAGACCTCGTCCGTGCTGGCAGCCTCAGGAAGGGGTGAGCTCAGCGCTGCCAAGCGGTGACTTCCAGGTCTCATCCCCCGGCCCCGGGGTGCTGCGAGGCCGCAGCACCGTGGGGAGCCCCAGCAGCGCTGGCTCCCGCGCATTGTGTCGCATCCTGGCCCCGGTGCGCTCAGCCAATGCTTCCCTTCTTCGGCTGCAGGTTTTGTTCTTCTGAACAAACACCCGGGGCAGAACAACAATGACAATCCCCCTTTTTCCCGTTGATCTAGGCACTGGGGCTGTGTGAACCAGCAGCCAGCTGCGGTCACAGCGTTGGCTATTTTTGTGGGATGCACAACCCCCTTGCCAAGGAGGAAAGGGACGTAGGTTGGGGCTGCTGGGTTGGTGAGCACCAACATGGTGCAGCAGTTTTGGACAAAATCCCTGGAGATAAGAGGTTTGTCCCTGCAAGGTACACGCACACATGACCAAAATTTGTCTCCTCCTCCCAGACACCTCCAGCCCTGAAGATCCTCGGCGCTGATCCTGCTGCCCTCACCCTGGCCAACCCAACCCGCAATGGCGTTGTGTCTGAAACAAGTCTTCAACAAAGACAAAACCTTCCGTCCCCGGAAGAAGTTCGAGCCCGGCACCCAGCGCTTCGAGCTCTACAAGAAGGCCCAGGCCTCCCTCAAGTCAGGGCTGGACCTGAAGGCCGTGGTGCAGCTGCCTCCCGGCGAGAGCATCAACGACTGGATCGCCGTGCACGTGGTGGACTTCTTCAACCGCATCAACCTCATCTACGGCACCATGTCAGAGTTCTGCACGGAGAAGAGCTGCCCCATCATGTCGGGCGGGCTCAAGTATGAGTACAGGTGGCAGGACGATAGCAAGTACAAGAAGCCCACCAAGCTGTCGGCCCCACAGTACATGTGTATGCTGATGGACTGGATCGAGATGCTCATTAACAACGAGGACATCTTCCCCACCAGGATAGGTGAGTGTGCCGTGGTTCCACAGGAAGGCTGTGGTTGTAACCCATGGGGTTTTCCAACTGTTGGTGCACCTCTGGGTTGGTATTGCTGAACTTCGTAATCCTAAGAGCTTGGAGTTCCATGTCCTGCTCCCGGGGATGTGGAAAACAATGTTCTCCTTCTCTGTGCTTTTATGTTTCCCCATCCATTCTGTGATTCTAAGAAATGAGGGCTGGTAGGTTGTCTCTCCCTCTGCATCCCCAGGGAGCTGAGCAGCAAGGCGGTCTGGAGGTGTCAGCACGTCTCTGCACAACGCTCCTCTCCTAATGCACCAACTCCAGTTATTTTATTTTTTCTTTTTTAAGTAGGGTCATGCTCCCAAGGTCTGAGCTTTGTCCTGCCCTGCTGCCTCACTTCTCAGCTCCTGTCCACCTCTGCTAATTCATCCCAGACCCAATGATACATTGCATCTTCCTGCTTAGCTGAGGCTTCTCCACAGCAGGGTTGCCTGACCAGGGACCTGGCATTTCCAGCTGCCAACTCAGAGGGCATACGATGTGTCCTTGCCAAAAGTTGGGCCTTAAGAGCTTGCAGCAACTGCCAAAGGCAAAACTACTCCTCTGCTTTGACTGGGAGCTGTAGTGACTGATGTTGGCCCTTCTGCTGAGCTGCTTTCTTTTAGTTTGGGGAGATGTTCAAGGGCTGGAGCTGGTGTGCTGGCCAGTGGGTGCTGGTGAAAGTCAGCTATCACCTCCCCCCTTCACTAAGGGGCTGTTCTGGTTGTTTTCTGGCATCTTCATGGAGCAGAAAGCATGGAGCATAAATAAACTCTGTCAGTGTTCGAGAGGTATTTGGATAATGCCCTTAATAACATTCTTCAACTTTTGGTTAGCCCTGAAGCGGTCAAGGAGTTGGACTTGATGATCTCTGTAGGCCCTCTCCAACCATCCCATCCCATCCCATCCCATCCCATCCCATCCCATCCCATCCCATCCCATCCCATAGATCTATTCTTTCTCTGGGTCATTTGCAATGAGTTGGGTTGCCAGGCTGCATCCAGGAGCAGTTGCTTTACAGGTGAAATGCAAAGACATTTGAATGTAAAAGAAGGTTTAGGGAGCTTAAGGGGTAAATGCTTTGAGAGTTTGTCTCTCCCCTTCTGTTTCCCCCAGCTGCATAGCTGGATAAAACCACTGCAGTTAGGCTTAGGATTTTCATGCTAGCAAACATGAAGAAAATGGTCTGTGAGGGATTTTTGGCTGCCACTAATTGGCTGTGCTGGAGCACCTAGTCATGTGCTACTTCTCTTTTGGGAAATCCTCTGGGCTCTGGCTGTGCCATGCAGGCTCAGAGGGCTGCCAGCCCTGCGTGAGCAGGAGGGAGGCAGCATCTGGATGCCTGGCATGCCAAACTCTTCATGTCAGCCCTCTGGAAGGAGCACCCAATCTGACCCAGCTGCATGGGCTCAGACTGCAGTTAGGGTGGCACAAACCCATTTTTCCTTTCCCAAGGCCATTACCAAGGTCCCTTTTTCAAGTTCCTTTGTGTGTCACTGTACTCCTGGCCTCTTGTGTGGAGAACAGAACTTGGCTGGACTCACATTTCATGGTGCTGTGCAGCGGGGAGGGATGCAGGGCTGGGGACAGAGCCCCAGGCACACTGCAGCTTTCCATCCTTCCCCTCTGTAATGCAGCTGTCCCAGGACAAAGGTTTCCCAGCCAAGGCCACCTGACCGCAGACAAAGCAGACTTTTTTTTAGAAACAGCAAGTGTTACCCAAACTTGCTAACGCTGTCTGAGGCTAACCTCAGCATCCCTGTCCAATAAAGCTACAAAACCTGGAGCAGCACATGACTCAGTGGGGCTCAGTCTGTTGGCAGGCAGGGGAGAGGCATTTTGTGGGTCAGAGTGGGAAAATGGCTCATCTAGGTCTCACGGGCTCAACTCGAATGAGTGGAGACAGCAAGGTGGAGGAGATGCTGCATATTCCCCATCCCCAGGGAAACCCATCCACATGGCTCAATCCCACTTAAGGGCTTTGCGGTACAAATCCTTTGGAAGGAAAACTGTCTGTCTGCTGGTCATGGTGAGACAGCTTCCTGGACAGGGGCAGCCTGGTTGCCATAAATCTCCTCCAGCTCTCCCAGACGACCCGTATCAGTTTGCATGTGCTAGTAGCACTCATTTCCGCTCTCCCAACCAACATAGCTGGGCTGGAAAAAAAACCTATTAAATGCAGAATAAGCATTGTTCCCATGCAGGGATAAGAATAAATGATTCCACAGGCATATTTTTACCAGCTGGTAAAACTATGGCAGTTCTTTGTGAACAGATTGCCATCTGTAAAATAACAGCCAGTCCTGGTGATTGCTGTGCCCACTGGCAGAGGAAGAAGTTGAGCCTGGTGTTGGGGCTGCTGGCAACGTGGGGAAGAGGCTTTGCTGGATGGGGTTTGCAGGGCCACCCATCCCATGCCAGCGCTGCTGTCTATGCCAAAATGTCTCCATTATTAAATCAGCACAGACGTGGGGTTTGGACCAAAACCAGCGTCGGAAACGCCCCATGCTCTGTGCCAAGTCTGCCCGCAGCTGGAAGGAGCAGCACTCGCAGGAGGGGCTGGGATGGTTCTTGGAAAGCTCTCCAAGCTCAGAGCCTGCCATTCAAGCGTATACCCAAAACAATTATAAAGAGCAGAGAAAACTTGATGCATAATTATCTGGTTCTTCCTCTCTACAACAATGGGAGAAAAATGTTCAGAATTCAGCCAATTATTGCAGTTTTCTCAGCTGGCTATTTTTTATGTAATTTGTCTTTTATTTTCTCCCTGTTTTCTTCCAAAATTAATGCCACGCCAGCTGCCATCATGCCATTAATTTCAAATTGGGCCTTAAAGGCTTATTTTTAGGAAAAGACAAATCACGGAACAATCCAGAGGCCAAAATGGAAGTCAGAAATAATATTAACAACAACAATCCATCGTGGAGTTCACTGAATTACTGCTTTTGGAGAGCGAAGGACACAATTGCCAAGAACCAAAATAGTTTTGCAGTACTGTTTCATCATGAAAAAATGCAGTTGGCTGCTGCACGAGGGCTGGAGATGGGAGAGATGGCAGAGAGGATCCAAGACCCGTTTGCATTCCCTTCCCGTAAGCGCAGGCGCTTTATCTCTCATTTTCATTTCCTTTTTCCACACGGTCCCACACGGCTTCCTTATGTTTTGAAGCGATCAGCGCAGAGTGTGGAAAACAGACTTCTCAGAGCATTAAATCACATCTTGGGGTTTCAAGGAAAACATCCGTGATAAACGGAAGGTGCTAATTTATTTCAGGGCGGTGAGTCGTGCCCCGGCGGTGCTGCTGTGATGAAATAGAACCCGCTGTATTTACAGCTCTTGCCCTGCTCCCAGCACTCGTGATGCTCTGCGTTACCTCGCGTTGTGCATCGCTGCTCTGCTCAGCTCCCATTGGTACCATTTCTGCTGTGCAGAGTCAGGCCCACCAGCCTCATCCCGTCACCTGGCAGTGCCTGCCGCTTTGTGCATGGGGTGAAGGAGAGACTTTCTCCAGAAAACCCACCGGGTGGGAAGCAGAAGAGACTGAGATGTTGGGGACACAGCTGTCTCCCATTGGCCATGTTGCATATATTTCAGCTGGAGGAAGGCGCCTGCATCCGAGGGAGGGATGGGCCCTGTTTGGTGGCTGCCTCCTGCTTAGAACCTTCTGGAGAGGTTGTGCATGGGGACGATGCTCTAGGGTAGACGGTGCAGGTCCAGCTATGTCCTTGACCTCTCTCCTGGTCCGTGTTCCCCCATGGTGGATGCTCACAACACATTCTCAGGGTCCTGGAGAAGCAGATGTGGCTGCAGCATGGGGAGGGGAAGCAGGGCCCGATGTGATCAAGAGGGGTGGTGCAGGGACAAAGAGCCAGAGACAGCTCCGTGGGACCCCTGAGCCCAAAGGACCCCAGCGAGTGGTAGTGTCCCGACAAGGCAGGGTGAGAGGTGACCTGCTGGAGTCCATTGGTGACAGCCCGTCACCACCACAGAGGACAGCCAGACACTGACACCTTGTGATGGGCACAGGGCAGAGCAGCCCAGCGTCTTCTCCCATGAACTGGTTGGTGTTGCTGGGTTCTTGTGAAACCACAGAGGTGGGTGGCCCAGAAGGGTGCCATTAGGTGTTGGCAGCCCAATGATATCTTTCCAGGCATCATTAGGAGCTGATAGCTCAACAGCTCCTGTAGTTGCTGACAGTCACAAGATCTATGCTCCTCACTGCCTGCTCTGGCAGGAGGAGGTACCAGGCAGGGGGATGGTGACAAACTGGGGACAACACATGGATTGCTGCCCAACTGCTGGCACCTTGCTGAGCTCCCAGCAGTGGCTGCTCCTCCTTGGTCCCAGGACAGGCTGTTTGGAACAGCGTGTATTCCCCAGCTAGGGCCTGGGAACATGCACTCATCAGAAATTACTTGCCACCATGGATTTTTCTTTATTGAAAGAGATATTTTTATGGCTGGCTCCTCCAATCTGGTCTGTAGGGGCCACCCTGATAGCACGTCTCCAGCCCCAGCTGGGTGATTATGGCTTCTAGTTGCTCAGCAAATTCTCACTTGGTGCAAAAAAAACCTCAAATGAAGCCTTTAATAAAGCACAGTGTCCTTGCTGGCTGCAGGGAAGCCCAGCGGTCTGCTTGCTGTCCTTAGCAGCCAGGCAGGCAGGGAGAGCCCCACTGTCAAGGGGTCAGGACAGAAGCAGATCCCTCCGTCGGTGGCATGGGGAGGGCCTGGCAGTACCTTGCCAGGTGCAAGCGCCTCTCCCAGAAGGTCCTAACAGGATCTATCAGAATCCTAACGGGTGATGCTAAAGACCTCGCTGAGTTTCGTACAGCTGCAGCATGCTCATGGTTATGCAGAGCAGTAGCTGTGAATCAGTGTCAGCCCCTCTCTCCATGCAGGTGTGATGCTGAGCTGAGATGTGTGTCCTCTCCACGATGAGGCCAACCATCCACCATGTCATGGGCACCCTGAGCTCCTGCCTTGTGCACCAGGGTGAGGGTGACACTGCTCCAGACCAAAGATCATTTTCTGTTAATGAGTACTGTGACACTGAGCTCAGCCCTCACTGAATCCTGGCCGTACGAAACACAGGCTCTGTGCACTAACAGGACCTTTGCTTTTGCCACTCATTTACTGCTGGGAAATAAAACTGCCAGGAGCCAGTGGGAAAAACAATTTAATCGCCTCGAAAGGCCGATGAGGAAGACTCAAACTAACATCTGCATTTTTTTTAGCTAAGAGATTTGCTGATGCTTTCCACAGTGTCATGTGTGAGCTGGCCAAGGAGACTACTTGGAAAGATTTTGAAGAGGTTAAATGCTGCATTAGGAAGAAGCAAAGGGAAGAGGCAGGTACCACCATGGGAAGGGAGGATTTTATTTTGCTCTTTGCAGATTTGCATTGATATGCTCAGGGGAGAGGAAGAACCTTCAGGAAAACAAATTCCAATTGTTTCATTTTTCACCTTCCAAAAATATATTCAGGGATTTCAAAGCCAGTTTTTCTTTAGAGATTTACCCCAGGCTTGCTGACACTGACTATTGTACTTCTGAGTTTTTCACTGTTATAACAACGTGTTCAGACAAAGATGTAAATGTAGAGAAATTGTGTCCTCATGCAGAACAAAGCTAAAAGTATGGAGTAATGCATGGAGGGTCCTGTTCTTGAGCACCATGGCAGCACATTTCAGTAGGGAGCATTGCACAGGTGCAGTGACATTGCAATCTAAGCTTTATAAGACTGGCATTTTTCTTCCTGTTTTAATGACACATTTGTTTGAAAAAAAAAAAAAGGTCACAAAAACAAGTGGAACTCCACCTGTTTCTGTTGATGCATCAGAATTGATGTTGGAGGGTGTGTGGAGAAAGAAGAACAGTGCAAACCATGGTTTCAGTTCTGAGGACCAGAGAAGGTTTCTTTCCTGCTGGGAGGAGGTACAGTTGTGTTCATGGACTTAAGGAAAAACACTGCATCTGCACAGTCTAGTGGGAAAAGGGCAGGAAGAGAGGCAGAAGGATGCTCTGCCAGACTGCTGAGCATAGAGCTATCCATGGACGTGTGGCCCCCGACATCAGATAAGGTATTTTCTCTCCTAGGGAAACTCCCCAAATCCTCAGACCATACCTGCATAAAATTGCTAATTAGACAATGAGGCAGTTGGGCAATGGAGAAAGCTGGATGGCACATTGCCCCAGTGTAGCTGTCACCCTGATGTTAGTCAGGTGACCCTTTCCTCTTCACCCATGGTTGCCTGTTGAGCGTGGCAGGGACATTTAAACATCAGCTGGTTTTGGTATTTTGTTTGTTTTGGAAAATGGTCATAAGGCTTCAACTTGCTTCTGCTTTGCAGGTGTTCCCTTCCCCAAGCAGTTCCAGCAAGTTTGCACTAAGATCCTCACCCGCCTCTTCCGTGTCTTTGTCCATGTCTACATCCACCACTTTGACAGCATCATCAACATGGGTGCTGAGGCTCATGTCAACACCTGCTACAAGCACTTTTACTACTTCATCAGGGAGTTCAGCCTTGTTGACCACCGGGAGCTGGAGCCTTTGGTAAGGATGCCCCAGGGATGGGAGGAGGACGGGGAGAGAGCACTGTGGGTTGAACGCAGCATGGGGAAATTCAGGCAGGCCTGGACTCTGCTCTGTGCAGGACACACAGCTCCAGACAGCAGCTAATGTGGGTCTAGCAGGAGTTGCACTGCAGCCTCCCTTGGGAAGCAATTAGAGCAATTAGCCAGGCAGAGAGTGAGAGAGCTTGGAAACAGCAGGGCTGAGGGGAGCAAGGGAAGAGCTACAGAGCCCTGGCACAAACTAGAAAACGTGCAGCGTGGTCTGGCCTATGGAGGACATGTGATGGGGAGAAGAATTAATTCACAGGCTGTGCAAAGGGATGGGCTGCAGAAAGGGACAAATCCAGCATCAGAGAGTTGGAAGACCAAGAGCTGAACAAGACACAACCTGAGCTGCCTGTCAGGGAGTAGCAGGGATGCCCCTGAGTGCTTTAACTCCTTTTCTGCTTTCTTTTGTCTCAGTCAGTCTGCTGCCTCCTCTGCTCTAGTTGCAATTTGGGAGGCAGGGATGGTGATCCAACCATGGGACACCTGAATGACAACAGGAGACACATTCATTAATTACTTTGACTGTGACCTATATTATCACAATGGCGCTCAGCTCCAGAAAGTGGCAGCTCAGCGTCACTGTGTCCTCTGCTCTTCCTCACCACTGTTGCTCATGACAAACTTCTTTAACACTGATATACAGCCCATAATGGTGTCATCTCCTTTGGCTGCTGCTTGCTAATGTAAATAATTAGCACCTGACAGCCAAAGCAGAGGCTGACATTGCTAAATAGGCTTTCAATGCCGGTGACACAGATGCAACATGAGATGATTTATGGCTCGGGATGAATCTAAGATGAACAGATATTCCTGTGTGACGAAACCAGGATTAACTACAGGGAAACGAGGCACATTTCTCTGTGGTTATCTATGTCTTGTTTCTTGGTGTGCCCATTGCCTGGTATTCACTGCCCAGAGTCCAAGCCCTACAGCAGCCTCAAGCACCCAGGAGACCTCCTTCCCTTGGGTGATGGCCTGCTGTAAGTGTGCAGGAGAACAACCTGCAAACAGAGGACGGCTGAGTCCTGGAGTCAGCGCTGGGCTGGGGAGCTGGGACAAGTCCCACAGCTTATAAAC
The DNA here is from genome assembly GCA_013396635.1 of Penelope pileata. NCBI lineage: Eukaryota > Metazoa > Chordata > Aves > Galliformes > Cracidae > Penelope > Penelope pileata. The sequence continues at coordinate 336,101 of WBMW01004135.1, read as the reverse complement.
AGCTTTCAAAGATGGCAGGAGGTCCTTCTGACCACCTTGGTACCCCAGTGGGGCTGCACTGCCAGCAGTCCCAAACTCTGAGTGGGTTAGGACACTTCTCTCTGCTGCATACAGGGAAGGGAGAGCTGCACTTAACTGCTGCACTCTGATGGTCAGAAAACACCAGGAGACTGAAGCAGAGGAGATCAGCTCTGTAACAATCCCTTCCTTTGCTATTCTCCATCTTTGGTTTCTAAGACCGACTCTGGCTGAATCTCCCTAGGCTGCTTCAGTCAAACTTTTGTTAAACTTCTTTGGGAAGTGATTTCTTAGCAACAAATTACAGGAGCTGAGAATGAAACAGATCCTTTGCACAGACAGAACTAGTGACAGGCAGTGATTCACTTAACAGAGGTGAAACAGAGAAATGCAGGGGCTGAGAGAAGCTGTGCCCTTGTTTCCTTGAGGAAAGGGCAGCCAGGTCCCTGGGCAGCAGCACTGGCAGAGCTGCTGGTCAGGCAGCAAGGCAGGGCTATGGGGGTTTCCAGAGGGGGATGAATGCAGAGAAGCCCTCTCTTTGCCACTCTCACTCAGTGGATTTTAAAATCAAAGTTCACAGTACTAAAGAGACTGCAGCTTCTGTCCCCTAGGTTAGATCACTGAAGGGCCTTTCACAGAGTCACTCAAGAGCCATCCTGCTTTCCTTGTTCTGCTTGTTTCAGAGCTGCATCCTTCCTCCTCCGCAGACCAGTCGGGTCTATTTTGGGAGACATTTTAAAATGTGCAAACATTTATCTGGGGTCTGTGTCCATGTGCACATTCACAAACTGAATCTGGTGTGCCAATCGCAGATGTTCCTCGCTGCAGCAATGTGCCTGGTTTACAAGCTAATAGTTGAGCTTCTTAAGGCAAGGATAAATGCTGCCTTCCACCAGCTGAAAGCTGAGCACTTCCCTAATGCAGCTGGCACTGCGTGATGCCATCCTGGCTAAGAAAAGCAGCCTGTTAACCTAAAGAGAGCATGCTCTTATCATCCTGTCCCTCCCTGTGCTCAGTGCTGATGGCTCAGGGGTAGGTTTTGCAAATGAAACATCTGGGAAGTGACAAGAGCCGTGACAGGAGCGGAGGGGACTCTGGCTATGGATGCTTGGGCCTGAGTGGCTGCTGGAGGAGCTGCTCAAACTAAAGAGCCCTGCTTCTTATGTCTTAGGGATACCACAGAGCAGGAGGAGACCCCTTGAGAAGGACATTAAGCTAACAGCACTGAAGGCCAGAGATGTGAGTTGCCAGGAGGCTTCCTGTGGCTCTTCGCTATTAGCACTCATTTGCATTACAGTGTGGCCATGGGATCCCTTGCCAAAACCACAGGCCCCTTGGGTGAGCTGTGGTCACCTCCTGGAGGACAGCCAGCACTCCTGGGAGCAACTCTGCACCCCCAGGCTCTGGGAGTGGCACCGCCTCTCTGTCTGCTCCCTGCTGAGTCAACCTGCAGCTCAAACACCTCAGCCCTTCCCTTGGACTGCTCTCAAAGCTAGGACCTAACCTCATGCCTCTGAGAGCAAAGATAATGCTAGGAAGGAGCTGCTGGGGCAGAGCAGTTCCCACAAGCTCCATCCCATAGGAAACAGGGATGCTCCTGAATCTCCTGAATTCTTGGGTTGTTTTTGGATACCTACCAAACGGCCTTGAGTGTCACTTCACTGCAACCTGATTTTTGCACTTACTGGTTCTTTCTTTTCTCCCTCCCTTTCAATGCAGAAAGAAATGACAGAACGAATTTGCCACTGAAGCAATCTCAGCAGGTGTACTCAGCTGCATCATTCAGCATCCAATGGGAAAAGAACCCTGCGGTGGGAGACCTCTTCCCAAGGACTTGCTCTGGGCATTTGAACTTAACTATGAACACTGCAGAAGAGCCATTCCTCTTGTTTTGCCCTCAGCTACGTCGATCTCCAAATGTTTTATTAGCGAGACCTGCTCTGTAAGCAGGTGTGACCTTGGTTACTGAGTCATGCCAGTTGCCTTTCCCAAGTGCAGTGGGATTGTCATAACAGCTGAGATCAGCTCTGTAACACTGGTGACATTTGATCCCAACTGACTCCACGAGATTAGTTGCCAATGTCCCGTTTTTAACCACAAGCTATGAATGTATCTCCTTCCGCCCTCATTTATGCTTTACCAAAGGGACCTTTTTTCCCCCTCAGGAATTTTTCATGCTTGGCAGAGGGGACATCAGGATGTTCTAAGATGCATCCAACACCACTTGGACTAATGGCACGGTGGCTCCATGACAAATGGAGGTGTACTGGGCCACTTTTCAGAGAGATCAGCAGTCTACCTGAGTATTTTCCATACTCAGAAACTGTGATACGAAGTGAGGGAAAGAAACTTGCCAGAAACCAAGCAGCACTTCCTCACCTGTTATCTTAGCCCAAAACAGCAGATGCTGGCTGTAGAAATCATTGTCTTTCCATTATCCAACCCTGTAACACATAAAAAACAGTGGGGAGTGATCCTGATCTTCCAAAAAGGGACGACAGGTTCTCCTTAAACCTTTCAGACTGCATTTTCTCTAGCATGAGAAAGAAACCATACCATTACTGCCTGGTCTGTGTCCTTATTCCCCTGAAAGGTATCATATCTCAAAACTTCTTACCTTTCTGCTTGTAATACCTGTTAATTAGTGTTGTGTTCTCTGTGACAATGTTTTTTTTTTGACAAGAGTTTAAGTCTTTTTTTTAAGTATTACTCTTTTGGGGCAGTTAAATTGTCTGAGCCGCAGTGTTGTTATGTTTGTGTTTCCTCACCTTTTTCTGGGAAAGTTTTGTATACCAGACACAGCTGATATTTATAATCAGGGGTTTGCCCATTCTAGGGGAAAGAGGGGATGTGGCTAGAAAATGTAAATATTTAAGCCAACACTAAAGTTCACAAGTGGATTTTTAGTGCTCAAAGCACTTATTTTGTTGTGAAAATCTATTTTTTTTTAATTTTGTGTACCAGAGGTATATTTTTACATGGAAATAAAATGGAGCAAAATGAACACAAAAGCATCTGATACATCATTCCCATATTTTCTGTGTAATATTAGAAGTCCGAACATTTTTGTTCTGTTACCAATTAAAAAAAAAACATGAACAAGCCTGGTGTCCTTCATTCTTCCCTGACTCGTAGTAAGACATCATGAAAAAGCACCTGGGACAACTTGAGTGGATTTCCCCAACAGTTGCAGCACTGATGGAGCTCAGTGTCACATCAAGACCTCAGCAACTGGCAGCTTTGCAAAAAGTTGTGCATGATGAAGAAAACTCTGCAGCTGGCTGCTGAAAACTGGCTTAAGGCTCAGCCACCACCAGCAGAACCCTAGAGCATGATATGAATGCCATCAGGGTTCTGCTGAAAAAGGATGGATGGAAGCAAGTGCTTAAGTATTTAAACATCTTTATAGAAGCTGTTGTTTTCAAGGGTTAAAATTCTGTACATGCTGGGAAGTGACCATGAAGCCCCTAGGGAACAGAAAGGGCTAAGATGTGTTACTGACACGAGATTCACTCCTGGATTGCTTTCTTCGTGGTGAGGGGAAATGCTGGTTCTAGCAGAGAGTTTCATGATGAGAGGCAAGAGTGTCACTTGACTACGTGCAGCTTTTTTCTTCTGGAGGCTGATGGCTTTGCTAGCACAGTCTGGTCAGCCGGATTTCCTCATGGAGGTCACGGAAGGACAAATGACTCATCAGTGTCAAGAAAACCTTGAAGACAGAGTGTGGCATTCAGCTGCCTGCTGAAAAGAGACCCTGAGTCAGAGCTGAAATGCCAGCAGTGTGGGGAAGTACTGCACGTCTGCACGGATGCAGAACATAGCAACAGCAAGCGACGTCTCTTACATGAGAGTCTCTTCCTGTAGGGAGCATGGGTTGGAGGACAGAGGATCTGCAATTCTGCAACATACGACTGAATGACTATTCAGCCTGTGTTAGAAGAAGCTTCATTGCAATATGATGCTATTTTATTACTAACTTCAATGAAGCTGTACCATCTGGGAGTAGCCATACTGTAACAGACTCATTTTTCGTCACTTAATATTTTACATCCACTGGGCCAATTGCCAATTGCTTTGGGCTATGCCCTAACGGTGGTGTAAGGTATAAGAGTTTTGCCAGAGTTTAGCCCTAGGCCAAACTAGTAGGGTGGATGCCCTGCTTTATGCCTGGTTTATGTGGAGATAACATCATGGAAGGCCTCTGTTTCTGATGCTGTGGCTAAATGTTCCTCAGGTTTAGTGATTGTGCTCGTTTCCTAGGACGTGTTTTCTTTCAGTCTTTGATTTCTCCGTTCTCTTTTTATCTGGAAGCCGTATTTCCCCAGGTGTCAGGCAATGAGGCTCAAAGCCACTGTACAGTGTATGACCTGCTTAGATGTAGGCTGTGTAGCAATGGAGCGCTTTGACCAACAAAGAAGCACAAATTTGACCGGGGAAGGGCACTGTGAGTTGATCTGATTTGCTTTAGAGTGTAAGACAAGTAGAAGGAAAAGTGCAGTATGAATGGCTGGGCATCATGTGTGCTCCCGAGGCACAAGAAGCAGTAAAAATCTTTACAGAATGGCTTGTACAGTGGAGACAAGCATTTTTCTGTTTGTTTCCAGCAAGTTTGGTTTGTTAGTGTCCAGCAGACCATACATTTTCAAGGTACCATGTTACTTTGGCGTCCTATTAAATAGAGTCAGTTCAGGACCTCTGTCCTAATGGGCAGTGGGCTGGCACTGCATAAAGGTGTGAGTAGTTCTCCTGGGTCTAGCTATAGGAAAAGCAGGATCCACCCTGACCTTTGCAAACATCCATACCAGCACTTTTAATTTCTATTTCAAGAACTTCTCCTTGCCCTCTTCTGTGCACAGCTTTGCCATATGGGATGCTGAAAATATGGATGGAAATGTGGTCTCTTGGTGTATGAGTAGCCATGCCACCCATGATGTTATACATAAATCGTAAAGTTTCCTCAAAGAAACAGCACTGTTTTTCCTCTATGAAGAAGGGCTGTTCACAACAAAAGAATGACACAGAAGTTTGAAGGTTTGATCACCTAAATGAGAAGTAGAATTTTCAGAGAACCAGAGCCTGTACAGCTTCCTTGAACACCAGGGGGAACGGTACATGCTCTGTGTTCTGAAAAACAGAACAGATTAGATTGCAGGTGCTTGATTTAGGTTGTTGGCTGCTGGCAGAGAAGAGAGGGATAATTCTAGTCAAATCTTAAAATCATTTTAGTAGTAAAACATAGACCAAAGTATTGTGATCCAATTGTAACATGGCTAAATCAAAACTAGCTTTGATAATGACTTCTTATTTGCTCAACAGCCAACATAGATGGCTCCTTATCTTCTCTGCTGTGTGCTGCATGGATAAAAAGTAGACACATACTCGAAAAGCTATTAGAAGTAAAAACCATGTGGAAGAGCTAGTAATTTTACTGTGGTTCAGACACCAATTACACTGTTTGAGAAGGTGCTTTCTTCTTCAATTTTTGCAGGACTTTGCCCTGAAATATTAGCATAATCATCTCCTAGAAATGCAATGCCTATCTTATTAAAAACAAGAAAATGAAAACAAAATTCCCTTCTTTACTGCTTTATGCCAGGCCAGACTGAAACTTAAGTCATGCCCTCTACTTAACTGCGCTGTGCAGTTGGGTTACTGTGCAGGTAACAAAGGGGAAAGAAAAACAAAAAAAAAATTTCAAGTACATACATCTTGCTTTGAGAACGAATGCGTACTTTTACAGACAGAAAATTCTGTGCTGTGTAAGAGCCCTTTAACCCAGTGTCAAGAAGCAACAGAGGGGAAATACAACCCAGTTGAATTCAATTTGAAAATAAGCTACAAATGTTTGACATCATCTGTGCACAGGCGTTTCTAACTGTTGAGAATGTGAAGGTGCTTGTGTGGATTTGAGCTACTCTCCTGGATTAGCCTTTAATTCTACTCAAGTGGAGGAATACAAGGGAAGGCGTTCAGGTATAATGCCTTCAATGACAAAAGGTTTCTGAGTGTTGCAGAAACAGGTGGTCAGCTAGTGGAGAAAGAAGACTGCTAATGCACTTCCTTAAAGGAGAGGGGCTGAGGAGCATCCTCAGCTAAGATGGGGCTTCAGAGGCCCAGGTGGTGAAGAGTTGTTTGGAGAAGCTGTGCTATGGTTAAATCTCCACCTAGGCTCGCCTCTTGCTAGATATTAAAGCACTGCACGAACACACACAAGCACCCCTAGGAAACTAGGATCAGTGCTTCTGCTGTTTGAAGGACAATGTGTTTTTTCATGCCAGCTTGGTGAAGAGAACAGAAGATGCCTTCATCCTGTGAGAGGATACCAAAAAGGCACCACTGATGTTCAGCGCACCCCATTCTGTCCTGCAACCTTCAAATTTCAGCTGTCTGAGGTGCTGCTCTTCCATTTCTGGGCTGTTTCCTTTGAACCCATGTGAGGAGCTGTCAGCCTTCCAGAACCATAGTGTATCCTCCTGGCCCTGTGACAGAGAAGGCAACAAGAGCAGGTAGCCTATGTCCTAACTTGCCTTAGATTTGCTGAGCTTGTGGCTTTGAGAGTTGTGGGTACCAAGCTGTGTGTCTGGATTGAAACCATACAGCGCTGTCATGCTTGTGGCTTAAAGCTGTAAACCACTGACTGAGCTGAATTTCGTGTTTCTCTTGAGCCTTTTTAACAATAGGCAGCACTAGCAGGACTGAGCAGCTTTGTGTGAAAAACACTGTTAACAATAAGTTATTGGCCCTGTATGTGGCAGTGGAGTTGAAAGTTGTGGGCCAGTAAAATTAACACAGGTTCTTCTCCTTGCATAGAACTTGATTATGGTTTCTGGTGCTCTGGGGGTAGGAAGGGCTGTATCACCTTGCCATCCACATTCCTACAGGCTCTTGCCAGTGGTAGTTACTGTCCCCTGCTTGCAATGTGGCAATGTTGTATGCAAGCCCTTAGTTATTTGCAAATATGAGGTAGGGAGTAGTATCTCACAGGAGTTTTTGTTGGACTTGACTTTTTTTTTTTTTTTTTTTTTGGATATAGCCTCTATATTTCCAAGTTTACATCTTTTCATTTAGCTTACTACAATGAATGGAGGACTGAAATGTCACCCCAATGGAGAACGACCTTTTAAAATGTCAATCTGAGTTGATATGGAAAAAAGCTGTTCTTTGCCAGAGATACTTCTCTGCAAATGATTCTACCACCCTGCTCAGCCTTACTGAAATAACACTGATAAAGTGGCTCAGGAAGAGAAAGTTAACTCCTGAGAAGCAGATCAGAGCTGCTCTTTGTAAAACTAAATGAAGAGGCTCAACTGCCAACTCAAAAGCAAGATTTCTGTTATTAGTGAGCCTTTTTTATTTTTTTTTTCATTGCTGCTCTTGTACAGAGCTGGTGCTGTTCTCTAATGAGAAGAAAACCTGATTGTTTTTCCAGTCAAATATGGTTAACGGCAATACAAATAACAAATCTAAAAAGGGATAAAGCTGGCAATATTAAAGTCTAGCTTCACAGCACTTATTTAAAAGGAAGAAAAATGATCTGAGTAGCACATTTTTCTTTGTTCCGCTGTTCTTACGCTGCTGCCCCTTTTCTGTAGTTGTGTTGGCCACAAAGGAGATTGATCTTTCACCAGCACAAACAAGGGGCTGCAATTCTGGGGAGGCAAGGAAGCATCCGGAGAAAATAAGGCTGCTGGCTAAGCTGTACAAGAGAATGGGGGAAAAATGAGAAAATGCATCCTGGTATAGAAAGGCTGTTGATTCATCCTGAAGTGGGATGAGAAAATGAGGCTAGAATATCGATAAGCTGTTGAGTGTTTTGTGTTTGGTATCTGCAGGAGCAGTTCAGGTATACAGCATTGATTTTTTTTTTTTCTTTTTTTTCAGAGTCCTTTTGATATCCTGGCCCACAGCAGAGCTCTGATTCTGTGCCTCCCAGAGTGACTGGGTTTATCCCTAGCTCTTGGCTGCTATTACTGTACTTTTCCCTTACATTCCTCTTCATCTGCCCTTCTCAAAGGTGTATCTGGCTCACTGGGTGTCAGGAGACACAGCCCCAGCCCTCTGCTTTAGCCACGCTGCTCTGAAGGCAAAGGAGGAGGAAACTTTCCCTTTGTTTCATGAGAGACTGCTGAGATGCGCAAGCCCCCAGCTTGATCCTGAGGCTCACCTGGAAACTGTGAAAAATCAATGGCTTCTGTAAAACGCTTGTGGGGAGCATGGGGTGAAGAAAGCAGGCAAGGAAATGAACTCTTATGCTGCTGGCATTACACAGGCTACATGGTATCAGCTCGGTGGGAAAGATGAAACAAAACCAAAAAAATCTCAGACTTCATAGGATAAAGTTATGCTTGTTGTCCCTCCCATGCCCCAGTGCTTCACAACATCAAATATTGGATGAAGCCATAAGATGAGAAAGTCTCACTGGTTTTCTTGAATGCAGTGGTGTGTTTTCTGTGAGGGTATTGTCTTAACAACGAGACGAATGTTGTTTGGTTGCTCATTCCTGTGTGTTTTTTTTCTAGAGGAGCTGTGGCAGGGCTCTAGGTAAGGGCTTCCCATTGCTGGATGCCTCGTGGAAACTCGTCTGCAGTGCTGTACAAGCCATCTCTCCACACAAACGTGGGGCTGCCGTGCAGCTCGTGTCTTGGCTGACCAGGCTGTGTCAGAACATTGCTGCCCAGCGCTGAGGCACGCGAAGAACACCCAGCTCGCACCCCGCTCAGCGGGCCCACAACAAACAGCCACTTCAGCACTCCGGCTTCCCCGCCGCGCAGACGGAACTCCGCGCATGCGCGTTGCCCTCCCTCCGCGGGGCTGTCCGGCGGCGCAGCACCGCCCCCGCCACGGGACGCCGGCGGCCGCCATGGAGGTGAGGGCGGGGGGCGAGCGCTGTCTGAGGGCTGCGCGGTGCCGGGGGGACGCGGCCGCCGGGCTCCTCACCGCGGTCGGCTGAGGGGAGGTGCGGGAGAGGAGGGCCGTGCCTGTGAGAGCCGGCTGGCTGTGCTCAGCAGCGTCTGTCCCGGTTTTGTCACGGGGCATGAGGAGAGGTGACCGCACAGAGCCACAGCGGGGGCTTCGCGGGTCCGTGTCACGCTGGCTGCTGCCGGGTGCCCGGCTTTTCCTGCGGATGTCGCTTGGGATCCGGGTGCTACACGGAGATGGTCGTTCCCCGAAGGCTTAAACCGTGTATTTAAAACAGTGTATAATTTAATAAAGAGTGGCCAGGCTGTGAGCTCCTGCGGTGGCTGTTGTCCGTCAGGGGGATGGAGGAAGGATGGACGGCGGCAGACGAGGCTGCTCCTGGCTGTGACTGCTCACGAGCAGTCTTCTTGTGTTTCTCATCTGTCCTGAACTGCTGGGGGCTGTGAGCCCCCGGAACACTGACAACCTATGTTTAATGTATATTTTATCTCTCATCTCTGTCAGTGTCACTGGGGTGACCTTGTGAGTGGCAGCAGCACAGCCTGCTGCTGGCTGCAGGGCCGGGTGCCACAGCCAGGCATCATCAGCCCGTGCCGCTGACAGTGCTGGCACTGCCTGGTGAAGTGCTGGATTTGTTTAAAAATAAACCACCAGTTAGAAATTTTATTCTTATTTCTTCTTCTCTCCTCTTATGCACTGACTGATTATGAAAACTTCTTTTCTTCCATGCAGAGGAATGCCCCGCATTTTGCTTGGAGAGGCTGGCACGTTTCCTGGTAGGGGTGAAGGTGTACCCCGTGGCTTTTTTTCACACCAAAGCTGCTCCCTATGCCTTCCAGCTGCTGGATGGAAGCAAGGCCAAGCATGCTCGTGGAGCTGAGCCCCTTCCACTGCAGCCCTAAAGGTAATTGATGCTGTCCACTGCGCTCCCGCTGAGGTGGATTTGGGTGTGTTGGGCGCTTGGGAGTCTCTTGAAGTTGAGTATTGTCAATCATAATATTATTTAATGGCATGAATGCTGCGTAAGTACTCTCTAAAGCTTTCAAATAAAAGGTATTCAGTGCTGGGAGGGATTTCCTTTCACCTTCCAGTACCCTTCCTGGTAACAAGGTGCTAAAACAGATACAAATTTTTTTGTGACATCAAATGTGAAAATTCCCTGGAGTTCAATGGCTATTAATTTTAGGCGAGAAGGGGAACGGGAAGAAAAATCACTCTTGTTGCAGACTTTAAAAGCACTTTCTGGCTAATTAGCCTCTCCAGAAAAGATGTCTGCTAATGTGGGAGTGAGTACTTTGCACAGCCTTTTTTCCAGTGAGAAACATTCTTATCTGATCGTTTGTGTGGCATTTAGAAGAGCAGGAAATGCTTATCTGGTATCTGTTCAAAATGAAAAGTTGTCTTCTTAGAAGTTACTCTCTTTGGTTTGCCCCTGAAAACTGGCAAGGGAGCTGAGTGGGGTTAGAGGAGCTAACTGATGATGCAGAAACAGTCTTCTGAGAGTTCTTGGTGCCATCAGATATGGAGGAGGGTAAGCAGCTTACTGTTTCATAAGTGGTCCTTGGGACTTACTTGCCCTGCATATCTCCTTAATTTAAAACTGCTCTAGGGGTTAGAGAAGCTTAAAGTAGCTGAGTCAACGTACTATTACAAGGACTTTTCTCATTTAGAATATGTATGATCTGGAGTTTAAAATGATTTTGCAGCTAAGGTCGTACTGCGCTACAATGCGAGCTCTTAAATATGAATTGTCTGCCAATGGTCAGTAGCATTAAACATCTTGTTTGGCTGCACAGTCCTATGTGGAAGGAAGGAAGGTGGTTTTCAGTGCCCTAACCAGCGTGTGTGCCATGTTGTGCCAGGCAAGGCTTACCATTCATGGTTACTTGTTAGTCTGATGAGGTATTACATCCCATTATGCCCTATTATCCACATGGCTGCCTGAGGAGCAAGTTGTCCTGGAACACGAAACTGAAAATATCATAGCACATTTTTGAGCCAACTTCAGTTTCATTTGTTATCCTGCCTTGTTAACTCATTTTTGGTCATCATACTTGTCTTGTTTGCCTTTGTATCTTTCCAGTGGAGATGCTAAGTTCTCTTTCTGTTACTCTGTATGATAAAGAAATGCATGTGTGTATGTGCATAGACCAAGCTCAGCAAAAGACCTCTTGTGTACAGCATGTGTGCTAAAATAAACTTCATCCTCCCTACTGGACAGGGAAAGGTGTGCTCTCCATCCCACCTGCTTCTCCAGTAGTGGTGAATAAATTGGGGTGGGAGGAATCTATTTGAAATAACTTTGTGCTGTCTTGCAGAGTGAAATCCACCCATTGGTGGAGGGCTTGACTCAGAACCTCAGAAACCTCATCCTTAGTTTGCAAGGGAAGTGCCTGCCTGAGAGCATGAAGTGTTAGGGTGCAGCTTGCATGCGCAGAAGATAAGGTGACTCTGGTCTCCTGAAAGTGAGACAGAAGGGAATCACAAAGAGGAGTAGGGAGACAAAGAAAAAGGTTGCTGTAACCTTTGGAGTGAAGGATTTTAGCAGGATAGTGTCAGCTATTACAGTGTGTAGGTGGTACAGTGATGTCTGCAATATGCCAAAATTTGTGATTTTTCTCAGACTTGTTCTTTCATGAAATCAGGCCATTCAGGCTTCTCAGGGATTTCAGGGTGCTTGTTTTAAAATGTTAATGCCCCTGTATGTTATTGGGAAGGTGTTGGAATGTTTTTAAGTTCCCCTTTTACCATGAGTTATTTGGATTGATAACTTGAATCACGTTAAAAGTTTTCTTGTAAATGAAATGAGAAGTTGACTTGGATAGCTAAGAATGAATTATGGCAAATGGCCATACCTGTAGGAATGCTTATACTTTGAAATGAATATTCTTGATGCAATATAGCATTAAAATAATTTGCCTCTTGGTTTGACACAGGGCTGTCCTAAAGAATTGAACATCATTTCTTTTCAAACTGTACCTTATGACCTGTTACGTTACAAGCACAGTTAATCACTGTGTAATCACCTTATAAAGGTAACTTTGATTTTTCTGAGCTTCTCACAACTAGCAGGTCTCGGCAGGATCAGCACCTGCTGAGTCAGTCCTGTTTCATTCTGAACCACTTCTAGAGAAATCAGAGTGTTGCAGGAGAAGGGAATGTCCAAAACCAATGTGACAAAATGAACTGGGAGGAAAATGAAACTGAAATCTGTTTCCTTTCTGTTTCTCTGTCCAAAACTTTTGATGTTTGAAACTTTAAAGCAGATTAACTTTTTTTTTTTTTTTTTTGAGTTTTGAGCACACAGTTTCACATTTGAAGTCTGAGAGCCACAGGTGTGTATGTCATGCTTGTAGAATCAAGGTTCTTACTCATGGCTGTTTTATTAAGTCTGTCACTGACTGGTTGAATGTGTGAACATTTGACTTTGAAAGTAAGTGTAAATCAACAGAGAAGTTGGATAATTTTAACAAAGTGTGGATTGGTCTGTGTTGTTGTTCAGTTAGTCAAAAGAGTGTATTTCAGATCTCAGTTAGAGAAGCCACATCAGAGACCTCAGTGGGCTTTTATTCAGTCTGAAGATAAAGTCTTTGCTTTTGCAGTGTTCGTGGGGCAGTAGTATTTTTGTAATTGCAGCTCCTTTTAGTACCACCTCAGTGGTCTGAAAATATCTTGTGCCAGCACGTCAACCTCGGGTTTTTATTTGAATTCAGCACTGTGGTTGTCCTCTGTGAATGCACAGAAGGTGTTCTTTGAGGCTCCTGATTCTTCTTTTCTTCAGATCACATTACTTGAACATCACTATCTTGCTTGCCAGGAGTGAATTCAGTACTAGTGGTACCTGTTCTCAGCTGTGGAAGGTGCTTATTCATGCCCCTGGTCTGTTGGAGCCTGTTCGGCTGCCTTTACAAGACGAATTTCAAGCTGCGTGTCAGCTTGGTTGCTACAGGAACTGTAATGGCTGTAGTTGTCATGCTGGGTCTTGAGAGGCTGCTGATCTACGTTAGGATTGTGATTCTTCTTTCTGTTCCTAAAACTGTTACGCTTCTCCAGTGTTATAGTGGCAAGTACTAAAAGCCGCCATAAATCCCTCCATTGTTTCTTCAAGACTAACAAGGGGATCTATTCTTCAGCTGAACTGACTGGAACATTGGAAATAATGCTGTACATTCTGTATTTATAGGTTACAAAATCTTTAGTGCAGAAGTGTGCCTTTACTCAGTGTTCCCATAAAGCCCAGCACAACAGGTTCTTGCAGTCTCCTGAGACTCTGGATGCTGCCTTGATGTATACAGCAATAGTTCTGTGATTTTTTTGAATGTAAATGTGATTGTGTTCCTTTTCAGTTACCGAACAACTCAGCTCAAGCAAGACCCAGTTTTGAAGCAAGTGGTAGTGCTTGGACTCTCTGCTTAAACTGCTTCCTCCCATTGAATTCAAACACACAAACAAGGTATCTGCTTCTTCATAGAAGAAAGCCATCTGTATTCTGTTTTCCAAGTGCTTCCTGGATATGTGTATGCTTGTTTTTTCAATATACCCTTCCTTCCTTTGGGAAAGCAGATAAGAATGAGAAGGGAGTTGCTTTTGGTTAGTGTTTTTTGGCATGTTCGTGTATGAAGTGTTAGGAAGCAAGATGAAAGGTAATGGATGCAGTGAAACCTGTGGTGATTTTTCCTTCTTCACCTGTCATTTATTCGAGTCTTCTGTATAAGTGCTTTTGTTCATCCTCTTGAAAATAGTTGTAGAAGCCACAATTGCAAAAGGAAGACTGTAACTATCACCTTCCCACACAAGGCTGTGAATAATGTGTATGTTAAATATTGCCTCAACACTGAATTATGATGATAATAACATGCAAGACTCCAACAACACTGCAGTTAAGTCAAAAACTTGCTCTCTTCCCCTCCTCTGCCCCCTGCAGTATGGATTTTGCTGGGTTGCATTGTTCTCTGAGCAGTAATCCCAACCTGTCTGGAAGAGAAGGACAGATCAGAGTTTGAGCTGTTCCCTGTTTATTCAGCTTTTGTCAGACTGCTAGTCAGCCAGTAGTATGGTTGAGAGGGATGTAAGAAGTGCTCTTTATCAAAAGTTTGACTTGTCTGCTCTAAGCACCAAATACTGTTCTGTTCCCACCTCCCTGCACTCAGCCAGAATAGATTGCAGGGTGGGTGGACAAGTTGGTTTGGTGGAAGCAGGAGTTCTGTGCTTCGAGCCATGTTGTAAAATGACCTTTAAATGACAGAGTTTAATGTTCTCTTGGACTTGATGTTTCCGTCCAGAGCAGTTCATCCATTCTGTGCTTTCTGTCTGGCAGGGTGAGTTCCTGAGAGCCCAAGTGTCCTTGTCATCGGAGGAAGTCATGCAGTGTGCAGAACCCCTCAGCACTGCTTGTGAGGTTGAGGCACACTGTCTTCCAGTGCTATCAGAAACTTTTGTATACAGTCACAGAAACATGTTTCTTTAAAAGCTTGAAGAACCTCTAAGGCATTTGCTTTGGAATTAAGAATTCTTCTTGACACTCCAGTTGTTAATTGAGCTTAGCACAAGTTCCTTTTTACCAAGTGAATAATGAGAATGAAGCTATGATACCTTTAAAGGGAAAGCTGTGCTGACAGAGAAGTGAACTACTTGATAAGGTGAAATAGCAGACCAGAAGGGTAAAAAAATCTAATGTAGCAAACATTTCATGCCTATCTGATAGCAAATTTGGTCTAGGCTATAGGTTGAAAACATCAGTTTTTCAGTAATTTGATTTCTGCAAAGATAACTAGTGAATTTTCTGGTTTTAAGGAAGCGGTTCTCTGTAATTTAGGAATTGAGTCAGACCAAAAGGAATTGAAATAACGCAGTGAGCCGCTGAACACCAGACTGTAAGTATCATAGCCCACTGGTAGAGTGCAGGAGGTGATCATGAACAAATATGTCAGCTGTGCTAAGGTGCAGGATTTGTTTTCTCTTCTTTTTGCTTAGTTTTTAGTGTCTGTTATAAACTCTGAATCCTTGTATTGTTTGAAATGCAATAGAACCTGTCTAGGGATGACTTTTTGACTTGCAAAAGGTCAGATGATTAAAATGACTTGACACCTTCTGGAAATCAAGCACCTCCTGCTAGATGACCAGCTCTAATCTTGAGCAACCTCACGCGTGTTGTTTTGATCCCAACTCTGAGTAACTTCTAACGCAGGCTGAACTGAAGGCAGTGAGAGCTGGGACTTGCTGTCAAAGGCTGGCCTTATCCGTATGTTAAAAGTTGAACCTGTAGAAGTGTCAGTTTGAGTTAAAAATGAGCTGTTTCTTCAGAAGTAGGTAAAATGCATGCCTGTGTCTTTCTCATTGTGTTTCAGAACTCGCATGTATCTTCCATTGTGATGATTTCTAAACATATTCTGCTTAAGACTCGAAAATGAGGATTTGCTGTTGTCTGGAGTAGATGATTGTGGCTTTGAGTGATGCGTTTTCAAGTGTTTCAGTAAGATGTTAGAGGACTTTCTAAATAACATTTCTCTATTTGAGACAGCGTGTGAGTTCTAAGTGACACTCCTAATAGCTATTACTGACAGCTGGTGACAAGAAAAATACTTTTTTCTTTGCTTCTCATGTATTGGTAGATTGTTGTGTAATATTTTCTGCCTCAGAACCTCTGTGTTTTAAGAATACTTCAGAAACAGGGAAAGTATAAAAACAGTTAAAGTTTTAAAAAACTTCTGTTCAAGAAGGTTCTCTGTTTAAAGGAGAACTGCCAGAAAACTTTTTGTTTTTAGGACTTGCTTTTCTGTCGTTACCAGTGTTGTCATAATTATACTACTTGTAGGGATCCTTTTTTTTTCTGTAATATAAGGCCTTTAATGGTGAATTTTTTTTAGAAATCCCACTTAGCAATGCTTTGCTACTTCCTTGAAGACTTTGAGCCGTGGTTTTTAACTGTTAGGGCCAAGTTGACAGGACATCACTGAAGTTTTGGAGCAGTGCTCATGTGAGTGGACTGTGGAATCACTGAACCTTTTTGGAGATGGGTTAGCTGTATGAAGTGCCTGTGGTATGGCACTGCTTTTGTTTAGGCCTTCCTAAAAGAGGAGGGTGTTTTTTCTTTTTCTGCCATGTTATCTTGCATCAGTGAATGAATGTCTCTGACTAAGCTCTTGTAATATCTGCAGCTATTAGTGGAAGGAAAAGAAATCTCGTGCTCACTTTGGAGTATAGGTTATCCGCCTATCTGTGGTTTAGGAAGGGACATCATGGTTCTGTGAGAAACATTTGCTCACCTGTTGTTAGCATGAACTGACCTAGATTTCTCCTCTGACCTGGTAACTCCTGTGGATGCTTCATTTCACTGCTGTGTTTGAGACTTCCCGTTCTGCACCTTCCTGCTGTTTTGGGAGCTCATTTTCTTAAGCTGACTTGAAAATGTCTGAAACAGCAGCCTAGCTGAATGTTGTGAGCACCCATATGAGGGTTAGAAATCCTGCCTGTCTTCAGCCTTCCAACCTCCCTTCTAGCCTGGTCCCTTCTGTGACTGAGGGCAGGCGTTGTGTTGAGGGTAACTCATGGTGTTTTTCAGTGAGGTTATTCCTGTGCTTTGCCTTAATGTGCTGTGAGAGGAGGATTCACAACAGGTGTAAAAACAGACAAAAATAATGATGCATTTGTTTATCAAACCTCCCCAGAGCTGTTAATGAGCTCCCAAATTGTTGTCTTTAGGTTTTCTTTGTTTTTGTGGGAGAGATGTCATCCTGTGGTAGAGAAGCAGAGAGACCTGTGTAGCTTAACAGCATAAACATGAACATGTTCATTTTCTCCTGAAGTAATCAGTTGTGTGTTAAAGGTGCCTTTATGTTCTGTCACACAGAGATGGTCAGCAGTCAGCCTCTTCCCATAGCAGACAGTGGGAAAAGGAAAAAGAAAAAAAGAACCAGAGCCACAGATCACGTCCCTGGGAAATTTGAAGGTTGGTGGCAATTTCTGAGCTTCTAATTGTAATGGTCCATTTTCTCTTTGCTGCTAACAAATTTCATAGCTGCATGTTGCTTTTTGGCCAACATGTGAAGTCAACATTTCTGTATTTCTTTATCTCCAATGTTTCAGTCTTTTTTTTTTTCTGATAGTTTTGAAATCTGTGCATCCTATTCATACTTATTTTTTTAATAGAAACAATGTTTTGAATGGCTAGATATGAGCACAAATACCGAAGTATTGTCAGTAAAATACAGTTCAGTGAGACAAAAGTGACCGTTACCAAACTTCTTAGTGGGGAAGTAACATTGTAAGGTAGATTACAAATGAAGATGATTACTGTCTTCTGGGTTTAGACCTTAAAATTTCAATTATACTTGAAACACTGTATCTGCAAGTACATTTCTTATGGTAGGCGTTTTCTGATCAAGGAGTGAAGTGTTTTCCACTTGAAAAAAATTAGTTCTGACTTGTAAATGAAGACAGACAAGGTAGATGAGCTCCTAACAGTCACTAAGGTAAAATGTTGCCTATATGAACAAACTTGTGATTTTGCTGCTGGGATGAAATCAACTTTAAATTTGCTTGGAACTTGAAGAGGGAGAAAAAAGTGAAAAATGAGGCATAATTAAGCTTGGCACATCTTCTTTAATGCTGCATAAATCTGTTTTCTGTGGTCATTACCAAGGGAATTTTCTCAGTTGCTGTCATGTGAGGGATGCTCATCAGATAAATAGCTCGCCTTCATGTTATTCAGTGAGATGCTTTGGCTAATGTTCCTGTCTGCTGGATTTCTTTGGCAGATTTGTACAAGCTGACTGCTGAGCTTCTTGGTGAGGGAGCTTATGCCAAAGTTCAGGGTGCTGTCAGCCTCCAAACTGGGAAAGAATATGCAGTAAAAGTAAGTGTAGAATAAAAACAGCGTCACTTCTTCTGCCTGTAACGTGTTTTTTCCCTCCTACCATCTAAGTTAAAGCCTGTAATAGTGTGTGATAGCAAAAGGTTTTAGGAAATTCTTGATGCTTGAAATGAGCCTGCGTTAGAACCATTGATAGATCTGTCATCCTAAGTATTGTGCCTCTAGAATAAGCTGGGATATCAGTCACAGATAGAATTCACAGACACTAAATGGTACTGAAATGGTTAGATCTGAGGCTTGCTTTTCTATCATGTCCTGATTTGATTGTAGTCCTACCTGTTGTAATCTCCTCTTATGTTGGAAGAGGCCGAGTAATTACCTAGCATTACCTACCAAGTTGTAAATGCTTTTGAGAATGCTGTTCAGAAAGCATCAAATATAGCCTTTTTTTTTCAAGCAAAACAGCATTTTTTTAATGGATTTTAATCCCTTTTGAAAATCTACTCCTAGAGATGCTATAATTTTGTTTGTAAAATTATTGAAGTCTAAAGTATGAAATAAACAGTTACTTTATGAGTTAGACATCTTCAGATACTAGAGAAATCTGGCTGTAAATATGAGAAATTGATACTGGGTGTGGCTGGTGGTAGTGCTTCCATGTTGTGAGCTTTCAGTTAATGTAGCAATCATTTGGTCTCCACCTCTGTGGAAATCCCTTGTCCTTGTCCTCTTTGTCTGAGGAGTGTGTGAAGGAAGGAAGGTGACTTCTGATGGCAGTGCAGAAGGGCTTTGAGATTCCATGTATGTTTGCTCTAATACATTAGGTTGTGCTATTGGGTCTCTGTGAAGTTTGTGCTGTGAGCCAATGTCTCATTCTGTGGTTAGTGTAGTACTTTTTAATTAGATGCCTATAATGAGTGTTCTTTTTGACTGTTTGCTGTCTGATTTGACTCAAGTCTATTTTTGTTAGAACTCAAAAGGATATCCTCTGCAGAATTAAAATGATGCAAGAAAATGCTTGTGGTTACTGATCAGTAACTGTAGTAACATGTGGTTTTAGTTTCTTTCTTCTCTTCCTGTCCTCAATTCTCCTGTCCTTTGAATGCTTTCCAGACTTTGCTGCCACTGTAACTAGATCACACATGAGAAAATAAACAGACATACAGACGTGGGGTATCTCTCTCTGGTGGACATACAGGAGATTGAAGTTCTAAATCAGTTATCCAAGTCTAGAGGCAAAAGCACAGTTCTTGCAGTAATCTTTTGAATATGAGCTCTATCTCTTTCCACAGATCATTGAAAAAAATGCTGGTCACAGTCGGAGTCGGGTATTTCGTGAAATAGAAACACTGTACCAGTGTCAGGGTAACAAGTAAGCATTGTGTCTCTTGTTTGTTTGTTTATTTAAAGTATCTTGGATATATATATGTTTTTTTTCCAAATTCAAGCCTGTATATTTTTTATCTTGGTTAGGAACTTGGCAGTAGTCTCCTTAAAACCAACTGAAATTTAGACTTGACCTATTCAAATTAGGAAATTTGAATTTCCTAATTTGAAATTTAGAGAAATATTTGCAAATTAAGTTACATACCTCAGTAATCATCTGGGTCACTGTAGCCCAAATCTGCTTCAGTTCTGCATGGCTTTTGTCTAAATAAGGAATTAACGTTTTGACACCCTCCCTGGTGATTTCACCATTGACAAAAGCTAGCCTGGTAACAGCTGCTGTTGGATGCAATAGTCTTGCCCTTCCTTTCTTAATGTGTGGTTTTACTTCTTTAAGTCCTCCTGCTTGGAACTCTTAGATAAACCAAGAGCTAATTTAATTTTTGTTTGGATGATTGTGCTGACTTCATACAGCCACAGGATGAAGCAACTTTAAAGCTGCCACTCATGTCTGAAAAGGAGGGGGAGCTTGTGCTGCCCGTGGCAGCCTGCTGTGTGATGAGTGTCAGCCAGTTCTGAAACTACTCCTTTAGACATCTCTGCTCATCTGTAGTTGTAAAATATAGGGTGCAGCTGTTACCTGCAGTGCGGTTGTATAATTCATGTTAAAGTCATCTTTAAAGTACTTTTTCAGTGTTTAAAGATAATGTAAAACCACGCTTGTATACCGAACTCTTGGGGTTAAGCAGTGCTGTAGGAGAAGCAGATTAATCTTCATTCTGTGTATTATTGAGAGCATATGGTAATCCAGCATGTAGTTGATTAAAAAACCTGCACTTTTTATGACCACATTTGTAATATAGATTTTGTGTTTCCTATAAGTTCTGAACAAATCTAACTTAGATGTTTGACGTTCTGAGGGCAACTTGGGGCGTTTGTGTTGCACTGTGCAAAGACCCTACGCCAGCAGAACAGAAGTTGGTCCAAAAAGAGCAAGTGATGTACTGGATTTCATGTCATGTTGATAGTTGCCTGTCTCCTGCAAGCCCTCTGTGTTTTGCCTTGTGATTTCTGGAGAGAAAGAATGCCAATCTAATTATTTTTTTGCTCTTGCCTTCAGCACAAATGCGCTCTTCCAACTTATTAAATACAGCCCATTATCAGCTATCTTCCTGTCAATTGAGCGGTAGCAGAAGTCTTTCACAGTCCTGTCTGAGGAGGAGTTTGGTGTTTGGCCAGTTTCCTCTGCTTAAATTTCAGTTGGAAATGTGATTTTAATGCCATAGGCAACCAGAGCAACTTGTTAAATTAGCACTTTCATTTTTGGTTACTTCTGGCACTTCCTAATTATCTATAATGAAACTTTTTGTTGCTCTGTTTACGCTCTCTTCTTCATTCTTGTACTTAACCTCTTTTTTCCTTTTTTTTTTTTTAAAGGAACATTTTGGAATTAATAGAATTTTTTGAAGATGAAACAAGATACTACCTTGTCTTTGAGAAGCTGCGAGGAGGTACTGTACAGTAATGGTGCCTTTGCTCATTGAGTCATCTTGGTCCTGTTTGTCTCAGTGTTTTAAAGGAAAATGAAGAGCTTACTTTAAATGCTTGACAATTTTAAGACAGAGGCAGCAGAGAAAATACACAAAGCTTGAATTATGTCAAGTGTCTCTTGAGAGATACTTATTTGTAAAAAAGAAACTAGCATACACATGGGCCTGGTCATGTATTTTTATCAGTCCTTCAGTCTCTTTCTACAGGTAAGTGTTGGAAATAACAGCTCTACTAAAGTGGAAGCTTTGCTGTATATTTACTAGCTCTGAGTACTTTAGGCAAAGGGAGGCAGTGTGTTGAGTGGTTGTAGTAGAGAATCTAGATATCCTGGCAATGTTTTCCTTCAGTGTAGGATTGATGTTGTTTACTTGAAACTCACAGAGCAGCTATTAGAAAAAAGCCATCTTTTGCCTCGCACTGCTCTAATTGTAAAGCAGTCTGCTTGTGGCTGTTTGAGGCCCCTGACGTGAGCGTTTGTGGTCACTGGTCTCCAGCACTTAATACTCACCTGGGGAATGAGAAGCCTACATCAAGCCTGCTCTGTGAAGCTTCTCATGTTTGTCTGCGTAGTGCATAATTACAGTATCCATTAATTGCATGGCTGTGCAAAACCATGAGTTAAAAGTATGACACATCCTTCAAAGAAAAACTGAGTTTCTGAAGGTTTATGCTTCTATTTAACATTTATTGTCACTGGCCAGGAAGTTTTTCAGCAGCAGGCCACTTTTGCAAGAAATGCAAATTATTTTAATAGAGATTCAGAACTCCTTTTCTTAAGGACACTTTTTTTCCCCGAGTAAGAACTTTTGTTCCCTTTCCCTTAAAATTACTGCATTGTTTCATGATTGCTTCCTCTGTTCCTCTTCTTTGCTGCACAGACGTCTCTGGCAAATGAGCTGTAGCAGGGCTAGATAGGGATGAACCTGCCTTTTGTCTCTTTTCCCATCTCCACATCCTTCTGCTAATTAACTTTCTTCACTGAATGTGAGCCTGTGGTTGTCAGTGTACCTGCACAGCTGCTAAGTGGATAATAATGCTGCACCTTCTTCCCTCTCTTACCTCCTGTTTTTACAGTGTTTAACTTGGGCTGAGGCTTGTTTCCTCTTTGACAGATGTCAGTATTTGAACTGTTAGTTATGTGGGTTTGGGTGATTACCAAAGAAATAATGGGAATCGGGTTGGACCAGCTTCTGATGCACTGCAGGTTCTGGTGTTGTTATAAACAGCGTGGCTGGCTCGTGAGTCTTCGACTCCAGTCTCAAAGATCAAATGTTAACTGCAGTATTGGATCATAACTTGGGCTTTCCATTTTCAGTTGTGCCATCCTGTAGCTGTGGTAACTGAAGGAGCTCAGCTGCCATTTTAGCTGTGATCTCTGTGACTTGCAGAAGCCATTTAGTATCTTTGGCTGACAGCATTTCAAAACTGAAAGTGTTAAAATCTGTCTTATCATACTGAATTTGCTCGGTTTAACAGTCCTCTCCTCTTTTTTTTTTTTTTTTTTTTCCCCTCTGTAATGGATTTTAGGAGGTTCTGTATGATATTTAGTTTCTGATGAATACTGAGGAGGTGGTAACAACTGTGGCAGTGTGTCTTGCTATTCTTTCTGTTTGTAGGGTTCCTCTACGTGGGCTGAATATAAAGTCTGTAGAGCTGTTTTCATTGATATTGATATAATTCTTATCTGAGAGAGTTTGGAACATCAGCTGTATTCAGAAGAGTGTTCTGAAATAAACCTGCTGAATGAAATGAGCACTTCGGGTGGCTCAGAGCTGTTTCCTGAAAACTCTGCAGGCTTTTCCATAAAGCTGGAGACTTTAAGAACTGTTTTTACTTCCTAAATGTGAAAAGAACAACTATGCCAGGAAAATCCTTTGCACTCTGTGCCCTTAAAATATCTATGGTAAGCTCAAAAGTGGTATTATCAGCAGGGGAAGCCATGTGTCCTTGAGATCTGATAGCCTGGTCCAGAATGGCTTTCTTCCAGCCATCTGAAACAGTATTTCAAAGTGGATCTGAAGAGTCTTTTTGTTCATCCTTCTTTTGGCTGTGTCTGCCAGTGAACCTCTTTCTTCTTTTCCTGTCTGAATCCTCACTGTGGAAGAGTGGCAGCAGCACTGATGGTGTAAGAATGAGACATCGCACAACGGAGGGTGGGAGGTTTCCTTCCATATCTAGAACTTAGGAATAAAAATGAAATCACCTGAAATGTAAAATGTGTACTGTATTTGGAGCTAATCACAAATGACAGCTACTTCTTGAATTTCTCTGCCTGATTGCAGTAAAAAAAAAAACAAACAAAAACAAAAAAGCAAAAACACCATACAGATCTAAGTAAAGAAATGGAAGGCAGTAGTAAGGCTGCTTAATGGGGTTTGGGTCTCTGTGGATTGTTTAATTACTTTTTTTAAAGACTTTTTTTAATGTTTTGAGATGATCAATGAAATTCATTTAAAAATAAAAAAATAAACCTCCCTTTATCCTTTGTTAAAGAGATATCAGTAGTGCCCTGACTGCAAGTTACCAATCCTTCAGTATACTCACATTTGAGAGGTCTTTTGTCAGATTTCACATCCCTAACTCTCTTTATGAACCTGACTTTGATGTCACTGGGAATTGTATACTTAAAAAACATCTCTTCAGTTTGATGGTGTTGAGATTTAAAAAAAAAAAAAAGTGTTTACTGGACTGTCAGTGCAGGGTTGCAACCCTTAGATTACACAAAATGAGGAGAGTTAATTCAAGGATGTCCTGCTGTGACCTGGGGATTGGTGGGTTTTGCTGAAGTCCTACATACGTGTGAGCTGATGTTTGAGTTTGGCTAGTACTGTTAACAAATCTCCAGTGTTCAATGTGTGTGGAAAACAGACTAGTTCAGTTGTGCTGGGGCAGTAAAAAATAACTAATTCATGAAGGCTGCCAGGGTTTGGGAAGTGTATGCTAGCACGCTCACATGGTGAAGCTTACTTACTCTTTTATCGTTCCCCTTTTCAGCCCGCAGAAGTTGCCTGCTGTGAAAGGCTGAGATGAGTGGAGTGATGCATTCATAATGCTTTCTATTGTTTCATAATTGTTTTCTGAGGGTATTTTCACATAGAGGCATGGGACTGTGACACTTCTATTTCTGACATGTAAACATGTTAATAAGATTAGGACAACACTTTAGTTTCAGATGACTTTTCTAAATGGTTTCTCTCTGGCCCTGTTCACAGGGAGATCAGTTCTCCCTCTATTGCAGACCACTAGTAGCTATTGCATTTTTATCCCTGTGTTGACACGGCATTTTCTTGGCTCAGGCCGCATTTGTACTAAGATTTTCCCTTCCACCTGTTGCTCTACCAGGTTCGATCCTGGCCCATATCCAAAAGCAGAAGCACTTCAATGAACGAGAAGCTAGCAAAGTGGTGAGAGATATTGCCTCAGCTCTGAATTTTCTTCATACAAAAGGTAAGAGAAGGCTCTCTCCATCTTTACTAGTTGATACTGTGCATTTAGGATATGAAGCACATTTTATCTGTAAGTAGTCAGCCTTAACTAAGCTAGCATTTCTTATTTCCAGCCATGCCAGATGACTTACGTTGTTTTCCTCCATAAGCATCTTTTCATGATGTGATAGCTTTAGTAATCAGCTATATTAAGATGGCATAGCTTTTTGAAGAATGAGAGATAAATCAGCAACCAGGGAGGATTAGCATTAAGATTGAATCCATTTACTTGTCCATGTTACCTAAGCCACCATGTAAAGGTTACTCAAAGGGGAGCTGATTTCCTTCTTAATTTCTTCCTTTCAGATCTTCAGAGATGCTTTTCTGTATTTACCCAGAGTTTCAGCTGGTTACGAGACCTCTATATTAGCTTTTGGTCTCTGCACTCAAGTTCCCACTGTTGAGTGAGGGACCTATAAGTAAGCCATAGTCTTTGTTTGGAGATGCCTTCATTTCATTAGGAATATGCTTAGATTTAAAAGCAGTTCTGTTTGTGAAGAGCTCTTTTTATTTAAAAAATAAATATGCTGCTTTTTTCTACTTAAGAGTACTCTAGTTTCGTTGCAAAACATCTGTGTGCATTATGGTCATCTCAGAGTGTGTGTTCCAATGGAATGTGGTAGATACCTTTAAAGCCTCATCTTTGTCCAGATTTTCTGGTCCTGCACAGAAGAATCAGTTTTACCTCATGTTTGCTTTCATCTTGTTACAGTAACAACCTTTGAATAGAATGGCTTATTTTTGAAAGCTATGTTTGTTTATTTGGACAAACTTTTCTCTCCATTCATTTGGCCATTCTTGTTAGCCAGCTTTTACACGTGGTCAGCAGCTCTATATTGGCTGTCAATTTAGTTGAGTGGTGGCCCCAGTAAAATAAAATATTTGTAGACTTTACTCCTAAGTCACAGGACTGCCCCTGTGATTGAAGAGCTGGAATCACAGTATTTATACTTCAATAGGCTGAACCTGTAAAAAGAGAAGTGTAACAATGCAGAAGGAATAAATGAAGTGGTAAAACTGAGGAATATGAATCTTGCCACATGTTGTGACTATGGTATCAGAGGTTAGTTTCAGTGTGGGGAGAAAACTTAATTTGGATTAAGATTTTTGGTAATGTTCATAGCTTGGTTATACAATGACTGTGTTTGAAATCTGCTGAGAATGTAGTCTTGGAGTAACTGTGTGTAGAAGATTCTGGAGTAGGCTTTTTAGCAGCTGAAAGTCTAGGAATACTGTTCAAGCAAGCTTAATATCTGCTAAGCTAGTATCTTCCTGTAGTTCTCTCAGAGTATTTAGTTTTGATGCCCAAACAAAAGGAATGTGATTCATTAGAATGGCTTTAAAGCATCGATATA
The DNA here is from genome assembly GCA_013396635.1 of Penelope pileata. NCBI lineage: Eukaryota > Metazoa > Chordata > Aves > Galliformes > Cracidae > Penelope > Penelope pileata. The sequence continues at coordinate 310,575 of WBMW01004135.1, read as the reverse complement.
CTTTCTTTCCTGCTGTTTGCTGTGAATTGGTACAGTGGGGATGTCTTGCAGAATCAGCTGCAGCAACATCCCCTTTCATTTTACTGTTCTCTTTATGGTTCTTCTGTGTCATGTTAAAATAATTAGTAAGTAGCACACAGAACACTAAAGTAAACAGGAAATGAAAGCAGCTTTATTGCACAACTTAACAGTAAAGTGCTACAGCTAGATGCTTTAAAAAATAATAAAAATTTGAATGAGAACAACTAATTCTTCTGCTAGTAGTGGTTTAAAACTCAGCTGGATGATAATACTGCCTTATACCCACTTGGGGTATGTGTGCTTTATTGCTAATAATCCACTGGAGGAGTGTTTGAAGGCAGTTGTTTTCTTTTCTCTGTGCTTAGTGCCACTGAAAAATAAACCATTATATAATCAGACATTTGAATTCAGACTGTAATACAAAAAAGTGCTGTTAGGTTTCATGTTGCAAGCCTAGCCAACTGCTGGGAGTTTTGTCAGCCTTGCTGTAAGTTTCAGCATGGGCCATCTTGGTGGATGTTTGTCATGTTTCTCCTCTTCCATGCAAGAGCAATGTAAACTGCTCTGTTTCCTTTAGATCAGTGCTATGCTACTACTGTTAGATTTTAAGTCGCATCTCGTGTTTTGTGCTGAAAAAAAAGAGATTGGAACCTTTACTAGAAATTATTGGGATATCTTCTGTCTCATAATAGAGAGTAATAGCAAATGTGCTTAGAGTACTTTTCAGCTAGACTAGAGTGCAGTTAACAGCCAAGATGCTCGTTAGATTTTTATTTTTCCTACTTGTTTTCTGCCTTTCCATCACGTTTGATCGTACTACAGTGGAGAACTTCCAGCAGATGTATGTTTAGGCGATCAAAGAACCACTTTGATCACATAGAACCACCTTTGCCTGTGAGTTGCACAAACACAAAGTACTTTGTATTTCCCAGCTGGGTTTGCCTGTTCTGGTAGCAATTGAGTGAGTGCTTCTCCTTTAGCCTCTCCTTCTGCCTCTCACTCAAAAGCCTTTATTTTTTCTTTTGCTTCAGCAATGAGTACATAGCTGTGTGTGACTGTTAAAGGGGTTATATTTTCATCTGCCAGCTCAGTGTTTTCTTCTGAGAAGTGTCTCAGGTGCTGTCTGTGCTGGGAGGAGTTCAGCAAACCGTTGAGTGATCACTCTGGAAAGGAGGACTTTCCTGTAGAAGGCAAAAAACATCTTTTGGCTGAATTGTCTGTCACCTTAATAAGCTGTTTTTAATTAGCATAGTTAATTTTAAGGTAAGCCAAAATGTTCCAGTGTTAGGAGGTTCTTATGTGCTTGATTGACTCTTATGTACATCTAAGAATGATAAAGGCATAGCAGAATGCAACAGTGACTTTTGCAAATAAACACTGCAATTTAGTTAATTGCAGTGTCATTACAGGGTGCGTGTGTAAACTCAGGCCTAGAATGTTTCCCAGACCACCTTCTAATAAAAAGTGATAATGAGAAATAAAGCAGGAGAGCATCTTCTCTAATAAACACCTGTACTCTTATTTAGGAATTGCTCACAGGGACCTGAAGCCTGAAAACATCCTGTGTGAATCTCCAGAGAAGGTGCTGCTCTGTTCTTTTAATTTTCTGAAATGTGTTTTTTTTAACTTAGTTTCTTAAGCCAGTGCTCACATTCCGTCTGTTCTGAATCCATTAGTGAACTTCAACCGAGTTCAGTAGAACTGAAGCCTGAAAGAGGCCANAAAAAAAAAAAAAAAGTGAGCATCTGGCTTGATGATACAAAGCCAACTGATTTCTGAGAGGGCACAGCAGTTACAGCTTAGCATCTCATCTGTTCCAAGAATACCCAGATGGACAATGTTGCAGTCCAGCTGGTCATGTTACATATAGTTTCCAAACTGCTCCACTGTGTACTGGCACTTGCCCTGCCAAAAAGCGGAGTCGTGTAATAGGGTCACATGCTGGGGATGGGGGAGCAACGGGTTCAGAGGAGGCAAATGCAAGGGATGGAATACACCTGTAAGGGAGTGAGTTGTGCTAGTCCTGCTGCTGCAGAACAGCTTGTGTTCTGTCCTGCAGTATTCCACATGGTACTGTGCTCACACATGCTGCATTAGTCCGAATCTTCTGAATCTGAGTATTTTTATCTTTTGGTTTTAGATCTCACCAGTAAAAATATGTGATTTTGATCTTGGTAGTGGGGTGAAGCTGAATAGCGCGTGTACTCCAATAACTACTCCAGAATTAACGACACCGGTAAGAGACATACTTCAGCTTCATGCTTTTCCCTTTCTGCCAAAAAATTGCTTCTCACATCTCTAGAGGATAGCTTCCAAAGGGCCTGCTGCATCAGTGCTGAGTGGTGGATAGTTCATTTAAAGCAGGTGTGTGTGTGTGTGGTAAGTGCTGTCTTTGTTTCCCAGTCATAGAAGAAGCAAACAAAAGCACAAGAGTTCACTGTGCTAATTCTCCTGTTGGCCAAAATGTAACACATTTATCCTGTTTGTCTCTTACCCCTAACAAATAAAGATTTTCATGTTTTTTGTTTTTATGAGACTGAGTTTGAACTCAGTTTTGCCTATGTTTTCACATACGCGGGTTCTGTAGCTAAGACCTATGAGCTAGAGGGAATGCAGCCTCTGTAATCAGTTGCTTTATAGCATACAATCTGGTAAAACTACAGAGCTGTGCTTTTGGCATTGCTGTGAAAGAAAAATCTTTTTTTTTTTGTTATTTTTTCAGGAAAATACTGTTATTTAAAAATCACTTCCCATGACACACTTACTTTCTGAAAACCTGGTAGTTGGTGGGTAAGATTTAAAAACCTGAAATATAAATGAATAAGCTGATCCTGTAAATAAAATCGTAGATTAATGCGGAACGGCTTATAATTCTGCTAAAGAACAGTAGAATCTCTTGCTGTTAGGTTCCTGTAGTTCTTACACCTAAAATATATCAATTTTTCCTCATTGTGCTTGCTAAGTGATTCAAAGCTGATGGCAATACCTTTTAATTCTTGAGGGATGCAACAGTTGTGATTTGGCTTAACAGAGTGAGACCTGCAGTGAAACCCAGCGGCATATCTCAGTAGTCCCTGATGCACAGTTCTGCTTTTAGATTAAGGCATTTCTTGTAAGGAGAGGAGAATGATTAATAAAAAAGAAACACCACACCACCATCACCACCAACAAAATTTGGGTTTTGTTTTGATTCAGGCCTCCCTATGATAACTTGCTTAAATTTGATTTCCTAGTGTGGGTCAGCAGAATACATGGCACCTGAAGTGGTTGAAGTCTTCACAGAGGAGGCCACGTTCTATGATAAACGCTGTGATCTTTGGAGCCTAGGAGTGATTCTGTACATCATGCTCAGTGGTTACCCCCCTTTTGTGGGCAACTGTGGCACAGACTGTGGCTGGGACAGAGGAGAAGTCTGCAGGATTTGCCAGGTGAATGCATATACTGGGCACACGTGGGACACACTGTACTTTGCCCTGTGAATGTAGTTTGTAAGACTGGCTGTAATGCCAGCTCTGAAGAATTATGTGCGTAGCAGGTGGGAAGATAAGTTCTCACTGAGAAGTGAAGCTGGTGATGTAGGAGTTGAGTGCCAGCAGCCCTTTCTAATGTAAAGCTTAGCAGATACCTCTTTATCCTGTTGGTGTGAGATCTCAGAGCTTCCCCTTGCCCTCCCCCCAACTTTTCAGTTTTCTGTAATTCCTCATCTGGTTTCTAGTAATCACCACAATTCCTCAGGTGAAAGTTGAGTTCCGGAAGAGTCTCCATGCAGAGCCTGAATTTTTTTTTTCTCTGAAAACTGAGTACATTGACTTCACTGTTACTGGAGTGTGAGAGGTGTTGTCAGCAGTCAGGATGTGCTGCGTTGCTCTGTGGAGCTGCCCATCACCATCCATTGACTATAAAGAGACTGGTTTCTGCTGTCACTCACCTTATGAGGTGGATAAAGCGATGTGAGAAGAACCTCACCTGAGAAGTCATCTGGTTGTGTTCTAGTTGCCATTTAATTTAAAGATTTTTTCCTTTACCAGAACAAGCTTTTTGAGAGCATTCAGGAAGGCAAATACGAATTTCCTGACAAGGACTGGTCACACATATCTTCTGAGGCCAAAGATCTCATCTCAAAGTTGCTGGTTCGTGATGCCAAGAAACGACTTAGTGCTGCTCAAGTTTTGCAACATTCATGGGTTCAAGGAGTACGTATTCCCTGTTATATTTTTAAGGGTTATTATTCTTCCTGAGTTGTAAACAAGCTGTTCCCTCTCTCTAAACGTCTAGTAGAGATATTGCATGTTTTAGTGCTCCTGTTTTGATTAATTACATTATATCCAGTGGCTTTATTCTTCCTGAAGCTCTGTGTGGTAAATATTTGGATGACTCTGTCAAGCTTTAAGTATTTTTTTTTTAATTATTGCTTTATGCGTTCTAAATAGCTTTCTTGTGGATACTGAGCACTGCAGCGTGCTTATTGTGATGTTATTCTTTCACACAATACTGCAGAATGCTGCTAGATAAAGTTTTAAAACAACAACATTCTTTTTTACTTTAGTTCCCAGCTCAAGAAAGAGCTGATAAACCCTCTGGAGAGTTTCCCAAGCTTTAGTGTTGGACCTGCAAATGGCACTATCTCCTTGTGATAGGAAGATGGCTTAGGAAATCTGTCAACAGTAATTTGTGAACCTGTGGTGAAGTAGTTAATACACACTGTCCATTAGTTGTAACCTTGAAGGATTCACTTGTTGTTTTTTAAATCATTCTTGTGAAAATTCAATTCCCACCAGTAATACGTAACTAACTTTTCTTAACTCTTTCTTCTAGCAGGCTCCTGAAAGAGGATTACCTACCCCTCAAGTTCTTCAAAGGTAATCCTTTTTCACTTTTTTTCTTAATTTCTTTAAGCTTGACCAAGAATTGTTACTGAAGGAATGGGGAGAGATAGGAGGAGACAAATGAGTGGGTAAGATCTGCGGTTAATTGTGGATCTACATAAATGTGGCAGCGCTAATTTTGTTCAGTGCATCAGAAATATTAAAGCTGTCGTTTTTCTTTATAATCTTTCTTGTTTGTGGGGAAGGCATTGGAGAGAATTCTTGTGGAGCATGGCTAATCTTAGACTGAAAATAATCATGGTTTTGGCAGTTTGCTGCCCAGGAGGCATAAAAAAGCATAAAGGCATGTGTTATCCAAAGAGACTGCATTTTGATGGGTGAATAACCATCATATGTACAGACTCAGATCTGACTACCATTGAAGCTGGTGGTAATCACAGTAGCAATTTAACAGTGAGCAGGACAAGCTTTGTTTAAAATTGTTTGAAGGCAGATTCTGTATGCTGTAGGGTCTGAGTCACACATCTGTTTCCATTCCCATGTCTGCCACTGGCGATTCCAGGTTCTTCCTACCCTCAGAAATGCCATTCTTGAACCCAGATGTGTGATTATAGTGGGACAACAGTTCCCTGAAGAAAAATAGTATTGTCCTTTCTTAACACATAGAAACTGAAGCGTGGTCTCTCAGGTGGCTTCCTGGGTTTATCTGGAGAGTTCTTGGCAGACGGAGGACTGGAGCTGTGTCTGTTTCCAAAATCTCCCAGTGCTTTTGTTTCGTATTGCTGATTGTCACGATTAGGAGAGATGCAAATATGAACTGGTCTTTTTGCCTGCCGTGTTGATGTTTTGACAGCAGAAAGTAAACTCTTTGGAATTGCATGTTCTGCTGTCAGGGTAAACAGCTGAAGTGACTCTTTGCGTGTGTTGTAACCGCTTTCTCCTTTTCCCTTGAAGGAACAGTAGCACAAAAGACCTGACCCTTTTTGCTGCTGAGGCTATTGCCCTTAACCGCCAGCTGTCTCAACACGAGAACGAGCTCAGTGCTGAGCAGGAGGGTGTTGCCCATGCTGTGTGCTCCATGAAGCTTTCTCCTCCGTCCAAATCCCGCCTCGCCAAGCGCAGAGCAATGACGCACGCCACCAAAACCAGTGACTTTCAGCCAGTTCCCCATAAAGCCTTTTAAACTTCTTTCCTGCAATAGATTGGCAAGATCAGCCTGTTTTATTATGTGGATTTTCAGTACTGATAAAAGCTTCTCTGCTTCAGATTCTTCAAATAGAAGCTTGCTCTTGTGATGTGCTTTGTAACTTTAAGGGGATGGCTTTTTATGGGAATGTTTTTGCCTGTCAGATTTGGTGCATTAAGATAATTTAACTGATCCTTTTAAACTAGAGAAGATGGTTTTGCTGTTGTATTATCTGAGGTGATACATCACAAAGCTTTCATATTTCCTTCTTAGAAGAGCACACGTTAAAATTCAAACTTGAAAACATCAGAAAAAAAAAATACTTTCTTGCTTTGCCTGGTGGAGCATAAAGTTTACATATGTTTGCTCTCTTTGCTGGCAAATCTTGTATGGTGCTGCTGCTAATGTCAGCAGCAGGGACTGTTTTCAGCCAACAGTGCCCTTCTCTCTTTTTGTAGACTCAGGAAATCAAGATGATGACCAGGTGGATCTCTGTTGCCTTCACTGGGCTTAAATTTTATGTGGATGATATTGTAAAGGTGTAAGGAGGTCTCAGGCTTGTAGAGATGATGAGGACTGTGTTGCTTTTTTTATCCTGTTGATAGTTTGTGTCAGCATGTGGGACAAAATCTGGAGGCGTGTTATTTTTTTTGTTTGACATCTTGTTCTCAACTACAATGTACTTCATATTACCCAAGTTCTTTTTGTTCAGTGTCCCCTGCTCTTACAGTTATACTCGTAAGTCTGATAACCACATTATTACAGACAAGTTTATATTTAGCATCTGTTTTTCCATGTTAACACTATTGTCAGTTACACGTTCCTTCTTGAAACTCATTCTTCCAAACCCTTTTGTATGTGTTACCTGGAGCTCTTAATATGAATGGACAGGCTTGAGTGAATTTTGATGTGTGAATAATTTAAGATTATCAAATGTAGAGGTACGTCTATGCGAAAACAGTGCTGCAGCCACACTCATGTAGTGATCTCAGGCTGAGTGGCTAGATTTCAGGTTCTAGTTTTAGTGCTGTGGTGCACCAGGGGTCAGGAGTAATTTGCAAGGGTACTGGCTGAAAAGCTGAAGATTTTGAGTGACCAAGTTGAGGTGTCCGTTGAGAAGGACACAAGTGTTGAGCACTTTTTAAAATGTAAGCTGTGAAAATTGGGCTAAGATGCCCGACATGATGCACCTTAACCTTGCCAGCCATTCGTGAATACATTTGCCAAGGCATTGTGTGCAGGGTGAAGAGGGGTAGAAGGAGAGCCCATTGGTGCCAGCACAAAACCCTCCCAAGCAAAATGAGAAGTAGCTGATCCAACAAGTGCTTGGAAATGGAGTAGTCAAAGCTGAATGTCTTTGCGTGGCCTGTTCAGAGTGATTTTGCATTCTTTCATCAGTGTGCATACAGCTATTTTTATACAACATGCTGTGTTTTGTGACTAATATTGAAGTTCCTATTTAAAAGATTTTATACATTGTGCCTGTGATTATGAAATGTATTTTGCTTTGTTTTTATTAAAGCATTTTAAGCTATGGATTTAACACATTTGACAATTTTTACGTGTTTTTTTTACTGTTGAGTTTTGGTGACTTAGAAAAATCAGGAATTGCTTGCTTCTCTGGTTGCTCTGAAGAGTAAGTATACCTTTCCCTTCTGTGGCTGTGTTATTTTATCAGTCTCTGGAGCTGCCAAGCAGGACTTGCACGAAGTGGTTAAACTTTGCCTGATGGTTATGACAGGCCCTTCAGCTGATGGCTCACAGCCCCAGGAGGCTCTTGTGGTGCTGGCAGCTGCTTCCACCTGTGACCTGTATTAGAGCATCCTTGCTCCCTGCTGATACATACTTGCAAACTCATCTGTTCAGGGCTTGAGGTGAAGATGTTGGACTTTCTACTGAAGAGGTAAAATCTGGATGTGCTTCTGCAAGGGAGCAACCTCTGGCAGAGAGGAAGGCAAGCAGCTGGTAGCAGTATATGCTGGAGCTGTGTAATGGTTGGAACTAAGAAAACCTCCCCAAATAGGGAAGGGACGTTCATTTAAGCCAATTATTCTATTAATCAGGTGTAAACTAATTTTGTCTGCTTACAGGGCAATTTTAAAGATTCTTTTTAAGATGCAAGAGTGACAGTAACACCTGTCTTAAATCTTTGCCTCAAACTGAAGTCAGATTCAGCTGCTGGTCTAACACTCCCACATCACAGGTGCTTCCTTCCCATCTGATCTTTATCTTTCAATTACAGTTGAGTTTTCTTTGGGCTTTATAACCCCAGAAGGCCCATAGGTAGACCTTTATGATGCTTTTTATCATTTCAGTGGGAGAATGATACCTTCTTTCTAGGTAGAAGTCACAAATCCAGAGTAACAGTGATCTGTCCTTTTGAAACAGTCCTTCATGTAGGTTTGCTGTTGTCAGCTGAACTGCATGTGTTCATGCCTCCTATAGAACATAGCAGTATCTCATTGCTGAGTTGCACCGTCTCCTTTTTGGAAAGCGCTGAATCTCTGTGCCACTTTATTTCAGTTATTGGTTTAGGAAAAAAAAAAAAAAAGAGCTGGAAACTTTTATATGGGCTTCCTGGCTTAAGAAAGACAGCAGAGGCTGCAGAGAGCTTCCTTTTGATGGGGAAATAGAGCATTCAGAAATAGATTCTGATCAGCCAGGAAAGCAGCAAAGCTGCTGATCTTTAATGTTGACTAAGATGGCCCTGAATCAAAACCTCCCTTCCTTCTCTGTGCTTTTACAGGGGAGGGGTGAGCCAACTGAGGGGGAGGCATTAGCATGATTAAGGGGGAGGAGGGGGTAATTTTAAAGAAGCAAATGGCAGCCAAACACCTCTAGTCTCAAGATCCTTTTGTCCTTGTAGGATCTGTTGGTGCAGAACACTTTTTGGGTATTTTGCTGACCTTCACGTGCAATGTTTTGTAAAGCACATTCAGATTTGTGCTTGCCAGCATGTTTTAGAAACCTCTCAGTATTGTTGGTTGCATAAAAGGAAGCTACTGGATTTTCTTCTCCTGTCTCCTCCTTCTTCATGTGTTTATTGAATCCTTTATCAGAGATGGAAAGATGCTTTTTTTTTTTTTTTTTTTGGCTGTGGGTGGGCTGGCTCTTAAGGTAGAGAGCAGCTTGGTTAATTTTCAAGACTAATAATTTTTCTTTGGGCCACTCCAGTGGCAGCAACAGGCTTCAAATGTGGCTTCCATGGAAACATACTGCCATGGAAACTGAGAGGCTTGACAATCCTGAAGAAATATTTGCTTGCACCCTTCCTTCCTCCTTCGTTCTGTTTGCATGTGTGTTTGGTTACCCCTGCCAGATTCGATCAGTGCATTCAGAATGCTCCAAGCACAGAAATGTGATTCTCTCAGAAGAAAACAACCCCCCAAAAAAGTTGTAAAAGCAATGGTGGCATTTCACTGGCATTGTTTGCAGATAAAGCTATTGCAAGTCTGGAGGGAGATGTCACTGGGCCATGAATTCCCTTCTCACGGGGAAAAAGCCCTACAAGAAATGCTTCAGCATTAGCATATTTTATGGGGACTGGCTGGAATGAGCTGCTTTGAGGAATTGGGCCCTGCATCCAGCCAAACAAATTGACTCATCCAGTGGTTAGGGAGAGAGCAGCAGCACTCTGCTGGGTCCCTTCCAGCTGGTTCATTTGATGTAGCATTTTCAGTTGCTGCCTGTCACAGCTGCTTTCACACCAAGCTTGGTTAGCAGAGTTTGGCAGGGTGACGAGCAGCCACAGTTCATTAGCTTTGCTCTGGTTCAGCGTGGAGTGGGAGGGAAGGAGGAATGGGGCCTTCTGAAATGTTTTGCTGAGCAAGAAGCAGGGCAAGGGCTATGTGACAGAGAGTGAGCAAAGTAGCTGGGAGCGGGGCTTTGTGTTGGATCAAGAACAAAGCTCATAACCTAATCTGGTCCTCCATCAGAACCAAATCCTGTGGCTGGTTGTTGGACAACCCTACATGTAGTGAAGGAGGTATGGATCTTGTCTCTTCCACCATTCTCCTACCCCAAATCACCCTGGGCTTTGGAGACCGTTTCTGGTCAGCTACATGAAAATAATGGTGCCTGCAGCTCCAGGCTGCTTGGGGGAAAGCTGTAGCTGCCTGCATTTCTTGCTCCTTTTCTCACTCCTTGGTTTCACTCTGTGTTTCATCCAGGTGTTTACCTTGCAGTAGCTTTAGATCCTCTCGCTTCACCAGGAGGGCTCCAGCAGAGTGCTGGGATCTCTACAGACTTGTGAAATGGAATGGAGAGACAAATGGTCGTGGAGCTGTGTGCAGGAGGAGAGCAGACAAACTAACACAGGTTGGTGAATTGGGAACGTGGGGCCAAGTCCTGTCCTCCTCAGTCAGAGAACTGTGTTATAGGAAAAATTCTAATATGAACTGTTGCAGCTTTAAAGGATTTGCAGTGGGCAATTAGAGCTGCACGTGTGTCTCCCTGTAGTAATATTTTGCATGGCCCCATGGTCCAGGAACTGGACTGCTTTTGTTGTCACCTGTGCTCATTGTGTTTTGTTTCCGTGGCATTCTCAGCGGGAATGTGCCATTTTTGGAGAAAAATGGGTACCCTTACCATGGAAACCTTTTGTGGATCAGCTAACTGCCATGCCCAACCTAAGCACAAAGCTTCCAGCTGACTTCAGCACGTGTTGGTCCCACAGTGGCTAGTTTCCTTTATCGTCGAGCTGTGTCACATCCTTGCTCCTCTACAGAATAACCTTAAAGTAGTTTGGGTACTACTAGGCTGTGTTTACAGCAGACTGCCAATGCTGTCCAAGCTAAGTGGGGGATGCCATCCAGAACGTGCTCTTGTATATTTGTGAAAAGATGGAGTCATTCCTGACTACGGAAAATTCCCTTTATCCCCTACACGTCCTCCCACCAGCAGCTGGATGCAGCTTTCCTTGTGTACTGTCTTGGAACTGTCTTGCAGTGGTACCGTGCCCTCTGATGCTGTTTCCTTGCAGTTTCATCAGGGCAGAGCCCTTTCCCCCTCATCTCTGCAGGTGCTCTCAGCTCCATCACAGTGCAGGAAGGGGAGCCTATAAAACCTGTCGGTTCTGAGCAGTTTACTTCATTTTAACTGAAACTGGAACGGACTTCATCTCCTGTGGGAAACAAGGGCCCTCCAGGGTTTGGCCACCCCCGTTTCTTTTCTTTTGAAGCCTGAACCACTTGGGCAGCTTTGCAAGCCACCACCATGCTCTTCATGTCAAATGCACAACTGCAGCCTCCAATTTCCCCATGCAGCCTTATTGCAGAAAACCAGCAGTGTTCTCTGCACTGGCAGCTTGAGTACAGCCCTGGGGCTTGGGCTGCAGGTGCAGAGCAGTGTCTGCTCCCAAACCCAACGCACAGCCCCAGCTCCCAGCCCCTCCTGCAAACAGAAAGCCCCTCTGTCTGTCTGAAAACTCAGCTGCGTTTCTGTGACTGTTTCAGTCTGAATTCTAGGGCCAGCAATTATTTTAGCATTGTAAAATTAATAAGTTATTAATAAAGCATCCTACAACTTCAGCGAAAAATAAACAGCATGATGAAGGAACTCCTCAGAGTGGGGGAAAAGAGGAAAAAAGGTAAGTCGTTTGTAGGCATCCCATATCCAGAATGGAGAGAGATGTCAGTGAATTTGTTTTGCTTCTCTTTAATCATTGCCATTTTCCTCTTTCTATCTTTGGCAAATTTCTTAGCATTTTCCTCCTCTCTTGCCCTTTCTTTCTTTCTCTCCAGCCTCACATGGAACCGAGCATTTGGGGGAGGGAAGGAGGCGGCTTTGCTTCTGTCCTGCTCTGCCCCCGACACCTGTGAGTGTGTCAGAACTGGAAACCTCTTTGGCATATAAATAGGGTCCGCTGTGGTCAGGAGCCGTGATTATGAGTTTGTAAGAGAAGCGAACAGATTAACTGAGCAGCAGTGGGAGTGTTCAATTATACTGGCTTCTGATTAATTACCTTTTGTCAGCACACTTTCTGATGCTGAAAGCATTGTCAGATCTGTGGAGCAGCACGGCCTTTGCCTTAACCAATGGCAAATCCAAACGTGCCTCAGGGCTAACAGATAGTTTCTCCTCCTCCTTTGGAAAAAAAAAAATGACAAAGTATCATCCAAATATTTGAAGCTATTTCGGACAATTTGCTTTTGATTCTGAAAATTTGGAGTGGGGGGAGATTTTTGGGAAATCAAATGGCAACTTTTACTGGTCCTTTCAGTACAGATACATCAGCTTCCTTCAGTATAGCCAAGCACATGGCTAGTCATTTCTAAGTGATCTGTTGGTATTTTCTTTTCGAGCTTTCCCTCCACACACTACCCCAAGGATGACCAGTCTAGTAGGGGAACTGGGGAACACACAGCTGCTCCAAGAGGAAGAGTTGCTGTGTCTCTTCAGCTGTGTCTCATGGCTTCCCTGGTGCTCTTCACAGGGCTGAAGGTCATGTAAGCTCAGTAGCTCAGTTTGCCCCCCAGAAATCAGGACCATTTGCCTTTTCCACCCTCAAAGCATAAAGATTCAGTGGGGAGAGTAGTGCAGCTGTAGGCACTCCCTGCACATTTGCTCACACACTGACCTTGTATTCCAATGTAAATACCTCTACTCTCTTCTAAATCTTATCCCTGGCAATTGCATTCCTCCTCAGCCTGTGCATGTCAAGTGGGGAAAGCTCCCCATCCTGACCCCAGCCACGTGCACTGAGGTGTGGTGCTGTCTTACCTGCGAGCATTGGTGCTTCCCTGCTCCTCAGAAATATTTCACCTGATTGTATTAAGGTTGCTCTGGTGCCTAGGTATTTGCAGCCACTAAATTGCTTTTGAACGCCCAGTCCTTTCCTCTCCTCTGGGAACAATGGACTGCAGGTCAAATCTTCACTCTCACAGCAATGCTTCTAATTGCTCCCCAATGGTATTTCTGCCCACTGCTGAATTTCAGCCCTGTTACGTTACTGAGGTTGTCATCATCTTGTTCCTGATGTTCTGATCTTCTTCTAAGTGGTGGCTGAGTGTCATCAGCAGATCTCCCTAGCTGACTTTTCTGTCTTGCTCATCAGATAATTTAATTGCTTGATGGATTTGATTGTTGCTGCTTTCTCCTCATACATCAGATCCTTCTGACAAGGCAGCCATGGTATTAAAAATTCTGGCTTCTGTGCAAGTCCCTCTGTTAAGAAGCTAACGTGACTGAAGTTACTTTCACAAGAGCTGTATAACAAACCTCTTCCCAAAAAAGCACAAAATCTACTTGCACAGTGTTTCTCAGTGAGAGAACGAACGTGTCTGGGAATGAAGGAGTGGGTGGCTGCCTGCCACAGACGCAGCACTGCTCTTTCAAGCTTTGCAATAGCTAAAGGACACGCTTCCCAGATCTCTAGATTCAGATTTTATCTTCCTAATGCCTCATGACAATTAAAATAAGCAGATACCTGTAGTTTATAAAGCTTCAAAATACTTACTGCTTTTTGCTTTAGCACAGGAACTGTACAGCCGTAAGTAAAAAGTAGGGAACTCGTGTGGTTTCTCTTCTGCTTTCTTCCCCATTCCTGACATAGTGCTGACAAGTTGAGATTTCTTCCACTTTTGATTGCCAATTGATATCTAAATTCTGCAGATTTGGTTTGTGAACCCTCCAGGTAACACCCACCCTCTCCCTGCCCTTGCTGCTTTTGGCCTACAGACCTTTGTCCCTGCTTTTGTTGGGTTCTGCAGGGCTCTGTCGTGGGGCCAGTCCTCTTCAGTGTTTTCATAAGTGACTTGGATGCAGGACCTGAGAGGTATGCTCAGTAAACTTGTTGATGGCACTGCACTGGGGGGGCTGTTGACTCCCTTGAGAGACCTGTCAGAGATACCTGGACAAACAGAAGGGCTGGGCAATCACCAACTGCATGAAGCTCAACAAGAGCAAGTTCTGGGTTCTGCACCTGGGACGAGGCAAGCGCTTTCCTTTTGCTTTTCAGGTTATGTGAGAACAGAAGCCAGACAATCCTGGCTTTCCCATCAGGGTTGATTTTTTCAGTTCAAAGCTTTGTTAAAGGAACAAGCTGCCACACATCAGCTCCTCTCGTCATTGGCATATGCAAGGCGACTCTCTTAAGGGCTCTTAGCTCTCCTGAATCACGCAGTATTTATGGCGCGATAAGAGCAAGTGCATAACCTGTGGCTGGGGATCTGCACACTGAGTTGTTTGCACGCTTGCAGCCTGTGACTGGGCGTGGAAGTCCTCCAACACCATCAGTTATTCACAAGCTGCACATAACCAGATCCCTAAAATTATGGTTTTGGAAAGATTTCCCCCTTGAGCTTCTTCATTATCAGTTCGAGACTGTGACAATGCCCTGCGGTATCTGATTGATGGCTGTCAGCTTCTGGCTGCTCCTGTACAGCCTTTCAGCCTTCCATGGGTTCCTTAGATGGGCTTAATCCCACAGATGACTTTCAAGGAAAGCTGCCAAACTTTCCCAATAGCACCAAAGTCAATAAGCTCCCCTTCTCCCCCCGCTCCTTTTGTAGCTTTCTTTTTCTTGTATTTTTTCTTTTTCATGTATTTTTTTTCTTCTGTTGAATAATTCAGCTAATAGGCTGGCACTTGAACGCTTGAGAGCTGTGTGTTCCCTAATGAGGGAAGTAGCTTGCCAACTTTATCTTTCCAGTCGTTGGATTGCAAACCCAACATCGTTAACAAATCACCATGGAATAGCTGTGGAAATACAGAACAAAATGTTGTTGTCTTAACTTAAGTGGGCAAGGAATTAAAAATAGAATGAAAGAAAGCCAAGTCCTGCACAGGAAAATAAATACGGAGCGAAGTGTGCATTGAAGGAAAGGATGATAATACGTAGAAATCTCTCTGCAACCCCACTTTGTCTTGCAGTATCTGCAATGAGGAGAAGTGTATAGGAGAAAGGATGTTAACTCTCCCAAGAGACATGGCTGTGCTAATTCAGAAGATAGGTGTAAGTGAGTCTGCTGGCAGCTCTGCTTTTTTCCATGTTTATGTGAATCAAGGTTCGTATATAGAGCATTTGTTCTTTGCTAACTTGATTTTTAAACCTGAATGTTTTACAGTTCATGTGGCACAGACGGGAGTTAAAAAATAAATGTGACGCCTTTTTGCACGTTACTTAATCCCCTTTAAAATTGCATTAAAATCATACTGGCTTGAGTTTGTTCAGACCAAGGCTCACACTGACATGTTTCAGATGAATGTTTAGTCTTTGGCTCTCCCTGCATTGTTTCTTTCCTGGATCCCTGTCTCTGCTTACTGGAGCAGAGATCAGCAACTCTTGGTACCTGAATGGTCCTACCAGGTCTCCAAGGAGGTGAGGACATATGTGAGGTTTCTCATTTCCTTTGCAGGATGGCGGCTCTCAGAACTTGGGAATCAGAGAAACACAAGCGGGTTGAGAAGCAGGAGCCTGGCTAAAGTCGTGTGTCCCCATGTGCACAAGGTGAGGGTGGTAAGGCCCACTTTACATTAGCTTAAATGATGCTCTGGGAGCAGGGCCATAAACTCAGGATGAATCTCATTTTGATGGCAGATACTATTATCTGGCGGTTTCTCAGCTACGTATTTAGGATGTGGTTATCGTGTCAGTAGCAAATGCTCTTTGCTTTTATGTCATTTTAGTGCTGAAAGCTCCTACTACTCTAGGCAGAAGTGAAAGCGTTAGCGCAGCGTCCTATTGCATGCCGAGAGCATAGGAGCCAGCAAAGCACAGCTTGGAAACAGACCACTGCCTCCTATCAAAGAGAGGCACCTATAAAGATGCTGGTTAGGATGTCCAACCGGCTTCTGTCCCTTAAGGATTTGACAGTGAACTCCCTTCAGAACTGGCTGGATATCTAATAGTGCCTAGCTCTTAACATGCGTGCTTAAGGAATAGCTACTTTCTTGGTAAGCAGCAGTTTAGTTATGGGGAGGGTGCAAACACTCTGTTTTTTGAAGCAAAGTTGTTCATGATGGAAACAGGCAAGACATGAGAATTTAATAAATAGAACTTTTCATCCAGAGATATCAGTGTCATTCACATTTCAGGGGTGAGGAAACAGAGACTTGTGAAGCTGATGTGGCTCAGATAAGTCCTCATGCAAGCTTGTGCAAAACCAGGACTCTCATCTTGAATCTCCACCCAGTGAAATTCTGTAGCTGAACTAAAATTACACTGGGTGCTGCACGAGTTTAATATCATTACCTTAACTGTGTGGCACTATTTTCTATGATGTGAAGAGGATGCTCATCTTCAGTCTTGGAGGCCAAATTCTCAGTAGTGATTGTGAGATGAGGTCCCTAATGCAAAAGGAACTCTTATCTTAAATATTGACTTAAAAATGTGCATATAAAAGACTCAAATATGGGAAAGGTTCCTGTTGTGCTGGGTGCTGTACAAAGATGGCTCAAAGAGATTGCCTTGATCCTAGTAAGTGCATTTTCCTGTTGTATTGCCAGCATTAATGCGAAATGCAGAGCACTGAGCTGAATGGCAGATCTGGGCAAAATTTGGCAGTTCTGGATTGAGCTAATCTCATTTAATTGGAAATTAAAATCCCGCTTATCTGGCTTGTAATTGCTCTTAAAGGATTCTTTGAAGATTCAGGGCTGACTTAAATCAACCTTGCTATATAGACATCCAGGGAGCTGCACCAAATAGAGGGGTTAAAGATCTGGCATGTTTGCATTCAGAACATGGGGAAGGGAAACTGAAATGAATAAAAATGATGATGGTAACAAACAAACAAAAAAATCAGCCAAAATGAATAACTCTGAGGTATCTCATGGAATGTTGCTTAAAATATGTCCTCAGGGAATGCTGACTAGCAATTGTAGCTTACAAAAAGTGGATTGATCTCCTTCCATTTGCGTGGAAGTGTCACTGAGCACCCTGCCTTCTGCCCCTTGCTGGTTTATAATCCATCTTCTGTTTCCTGTCAGTGTTGCTTGTTTCCTAGTCCATCCTTCATGTGGAGGCAGGAGCTAAAATACCTTTCTGCTTTGCATTGCAGGGATATGTGTGATATGAAGCCAGATGGCTGCAGAGATGAGCAGTTGAGAGTGTCTGCACGTTATTAATTGCAGCTGCTGCTTTTGCAGTTGAAGGTGATGATAAGGTTCCTAGCAGCAGCCAGGAACAGATGGATGGAGAGGGATTTGGCTTGGTGGCATGTGATTAATATCCACTGGAATGGGATATACTCAGCCCCACTCTGCGCTAAGATCTTCTGCTGGACAGTGAGATCATAGGAATGGGTTTATTCTGGCCTGCACTTTAAGGTAATAATTAGAAGCCCACCATGATGCCCAATGTGATCCCATTTTATTTGATTGAAGCTGAATTCATTTTCATTGTTTCTTGCTCTTCCTCCTTTGTTTTCTTACAGCTGCGTTGCATTACTAAAAATACTTAAAAACGTATCATTTACTGAGCTGCTTCCTCTGCTTGTTCTTGTTCCAGGCACAAACATCCATCTCTCTGAATACCTACCTCATCTGCTTAAATTAAATTGCTGCTTCAAAGCAGAACTTCAGGGAACAGCTTCTGTTATTCCACAACTCTGGCTTGTCTCCTCCTGTGCTAACAGGAGATGCAGTGCCCAGGGTAAGGGCCTGGTGTGGTAACCACTGAAGGGAGGAATTAGTAACCCCATCGTCCTCTACATTGGAGGCTGGAGCATCTTGGCTACTTGCTGAGAACTAGAAAGGCTGTTTTGGGTCAAGCTAAATCTTGTCTAACTCTGCATCCTGTTTCTGTCAGTGGTCAGGAGGAGATGCTGAAGGAAAACGTGCAGTTAGTATTCTTTCTATGCCTGTAACCCCCACCCTCTGCAATTGGCAGTTTAAGGACTCCTCAAGCTGGAGGCATGCTGTGCAGTCCACAGAAGGCTGAGGTATGTCATCTCTATGAAGCTTAAAGAAGACTTGCTGCTCCATGTATCCTTCTTGATTCACAACAATCCTACATCCTCGTGGCTCAGGAGACAAGCAGAACCTCAGCCGAAGCTGGTTTTGATTCAAGATGTTTCAGGGTCTGGTTCTGTAGGTGATGAGTTTCACTGGGTGTTGACCCATTAAGATGTCAGTTTGCAAGCTCTCCTCTGAATTTTCCTTCTGGAAAGCAGCAGTACTAGAATTTGGTGTTCTGACTGTGACTTCTTGGAAAACCTGGCTCTTCTCCTGGGAGGGACCAGAAATTAACCCAAAGAAGAGTCTCTGCAGAAGGACTTTGAAGAAACAAATTAGACATAAAACAGCTTAGCTCTGATTACGCTGTGAGAACTATGCCAGTTCTGAGCCAGAGGGGATCAGCCCTGTGATATTTGGAAGCCTGTGGTGATGACAATGGCCTGAGGTGAGTGGTGGCCGTGCAGGTACCTGAATCCCACAGGAACATGCCTGAAATTTTCCATCTGTCCATATCTTGCATTAAGGAATTTCTGCCATGCCAGCTCTGTCTGTAAGGGATTTTGTGCCTCAGGCACTGCACATCTCTGTGCTCAGAGCCTCAGGCATTTTGATATCTGTAATTTAGGGGTTTTCAGAATGAGATGACATGCAGTTCTATACTTCTTCAAATGTGAAATGCGGAAGTTGTACACTTTCCCTTCCCAGAGGATAGTGATAAGCCAGTGAAATTCGACAAGATGGCTCAGTTACACTCAACATGATGGTTGTGCACAGAGGTCTGTGTTCTTTGTGTCTGAAATTGAGTCCAGTTTGATTCTACCTCTCTAAAAAGTTTATTCCCTGTACAAAAACCCTTTTTTTTCCCATTTAGCCACAACCACGTATGCAATTACGTATATTTGCTGTGCATATGTTCACACATACAACTGCTCTAATTCTGAGCATGGCTACTTGCTATCTGATGTGATCTGACTACAGCAAAAATTAAAATAAAGATTAGATTAGTTACCGTGGTAACAGCTACCCCTGCCTCATATGACGCACAGATTCTGTGAAGCGAAGGAGCACATATCAATTTACTCTCTTAATTTTTGGGACACACAGGGTTCAGCTCTTCCCAGGAGGTCCTCTGATGACACCAAGTGATGTCTCTGTTTCCACTTGGCAACATCCTCCTTGGCTTTCTGTAATTCACAAGAGCTTCAGAGCTGCTGCCACCATCTTTTGGTAGAAACGATCTTACCTTCATCTTAGATTCTTTCTTCAAACAAACAGAAGAGAGCAGAAGGACGGTGAAAAAAGTCTGGCACGGGGGATACCGAGGCTGTGAGAGATGTACTTGGTCTTTTAGGATGAAGGTGGCACTGGAGGTGTTTCTTGTGTTGAGGATGAGTGTGGTGGATGCAGGCAAGGAGAAGGGCTGAAGGCAGCCCTGTGCCACCAGTGAGGTGGCCAAAGGCAGAGAGAGGAGTGGATTCTCAGCGTTTGAATTCTGTGTCCCTGGCCAGCAGGTAGGGTGAGGAAGGGCATATTCTCTCCATCTGTGGTTGCTCAAGCCCTTTGTCCACATTGAGTATTTCTTTACTTGGTTGTTTGCAGATCTGGGGGTGTCTGTGTGGAGTCATCTCTCAGCTGAGAGCCAGGTGACTGCGTTCAAAGCTGGGCAAGTGGCCAGGGCCTTGCAGGGCATCAGGGCAGAGCCTGTGCACGGACAGAGGCTGTATGGCTAATCAATAATGGTTAATGAGGGGGAGAATGGTCAATAACGTCAGCATTTGTGAATTAGCTAGGAAGAGCACAAAAGGCAGTAACTGTCATATTTACTGGGCTGTCTTGGTTAATTTGTTTTCATGATTATACGTCAAGGTTGTAAATGTTTCTGCCTGGTATTGGAGAAAAATAAACAGTCTTGAGTAGAAGTAGTGAAATTAATGATGTCCTGTGGTGTGAGATCTCGCTCGTTACATCTCTCAGCTATCAGACCTTTTAAGGTGTGGGATGAGACAAATTATCAGGTCTGCAGGAGAAGAGCACATGAAGGGATAATACACTTGACTGCAGTTAATGATTACTGCTGTGTGTCTATGTACATTACAGGGATAATATGTCTTTTTGAGTCTTGCCCTTGGGGCACACATTCGTGGTGTCTTTCAGTCTGCATCCTTGGTCCTTTCTCAGAATTTATTCCAGAGCTATCACGAATCTCCAAGTTGCATCTTACTGTGCAATGGCTCACATCCCATCATGTCCTAACCAGGGAGCTTCAACCAACTTAGGGTTTCTCACCAATGTGGTCACGACTGGGTTTGTTTGATCTAATCGGACAGTTTCTAAAGCTGAGATAAAGAGCTGCATGAAACACCAAATCATTCCTTGTCCTGAGTTTCCCATGGAAAACCCATGAGGAAGAGCTTGCTTTGTGGCAGTGGTTTAACGTGCTGAAAGAGGACAGAACGTCCCAGCTCACTCTGGAGACAGTGGTGTAGCTGAGGCGTCTGTGTTTTCACAGCTGTAAGAACAGAAATATATTACGAGTGCTAATTATATTAATTAAAGTTGTGCTGCTGTTTCTGTGAACATTTAGAGAGAGGAATACAGACTTTTTTTTTCCCATTGTTTTACTTCCAGACAGAAGCTGGAGGCAAAGTCTACAATACATGATATCGTACGTGCTGTGATTTCTGAGGTACAACAGAATACCTATTTTGTTTTTTAAAAATGTATTTTAAAATACTTTCACTGAAAGCGTTATTGCTCTTTTTCAGACTGACTCCCTGCAGTTTTAGACACTTGAAATACATTTGCTTCCTCTGGCATCCCTAACTTGAGCCACACACACTCTCCTGTCCTTAGAACCTCTTTGTGCCTCGGTTTGCCTCCAGTTTCAAGAAAGGAAGCAGAATAATTGATTTTTCCCATCTCCTTGCTTTTTGTGGTACATCCGGTCCTCGGGACCTTAGCCTGTGTCTTCACATAGCCTAATCCTGTGGGACTGTCCCTCTTCCAGCCTGATTGTAACGAAGTTGTTAGTACTAAAGATGTGTTCCTCTATATAATCCTGGAAGAGTCTTGGGCTGTGGAGAGCCGCTCTGGCTTTGGGTTTGTGTTGGACTCTTCACTGAGCTTGCTCAGTCCTTGCTGCTTGCCTCAAACCCACATGCGGTTCCAGGGGAGCACTGCTGTAGGTTTCTTGGCTCTCTGCTGCCTGGTACCTTCATACAGCTCATCCTCTCCTGTTTTGTTCTCTTTTCCTCCTTTCCAGGCTCCAAGGCCTCGCTGCTAATAGCTGAAATCAGGCACCAGCTCTGAAGGGCCAAGGTCCTTTATTCTGCAGTGCTCTTGCTGTGGCTGGGAGAGGGCAGCTGCTGGCGGCATAAGTGGGAGGAATAGGCTCTCTCAACACAAGTGCTTTATTTATGGGCTGTGAAGGGTTCCTGCAATAATGCAGAGTTCTGGATGCCTCCTTACGAGGGCTGCAGAAAGCATTGTCTTTCCTGCTTCCATGGCTTATGACCAAAGCAGCTATCATGAGACAGAGACTGTTAGAAATACAGGGGTACTTGTGCCAGCTTTTGGCTTGTATTGATGCCATTGCCTTGGCTATGTTAGCACTGAGCATTTGCAGAACAGTCCTAGTCTGGCCTGGCCTAGACATTCTCATTTTCCATCTAGATTTGCTTGACAACAGCCAAATGTTGCCCTTCTTTCAGCAAGATTTATTTCTCCCTCTCTGCTTAGCAGCCCACTTTGTCAAAAACTTGTACAAACACAGCCTCCCTCCCAAATGGGCTGGGAGATTTATAAGCAGTTACAGTCACATCCTCTTTTGCTCTGAGCATCAGGAAACTCAATGCAAAAAGGGTGGAAGAAGTGGAGGGGCTTGTTCTGGCAAGATCTGAAATAAAATGCCTCTTCATTAAAATGTTGCTTGGAAAGACAGAAAAACCTTATGCAGAACTGAAGGTAGGTGTGCTCTGAGCAGGCCAGTGATGTTCCTGTTTGCATGCTGTCTTCAGCACCTGACCCTGGTATCAGTGTTGCACCTTCATCACAGTAAATCAAGAAAGCCTGTCCAGCTCCATTCTAGTGTGTGTCTTAAGGAAGAAGATAGGAAATAAAGGTTTTGGGACTGGAGGAGGCTTTGAGAAGACTGTGCTGCTGCCACAAGTTGAGCTCCTTACGTTAATAGGATCACAGTATGCATTTTTGTGTGCTGTATGATGCAGTGACTACTTCGTGTCTTTTATGCAGTAGATGAAAATATCTGTGCTCTGTTGCTACGTAGAGTCATGGAACTATTTGGGTTGGAAAAGACCTCTGAGGTCATCAAGTCCAACTGTTAACCCACCACTGCCAGGTCTACCCCTAAAGCATGTCCCTAAGCACCACATCTGCATGTCTTTTTAATCCCTCCAGGGAGCAGCAGCACGTGCATAGTGGCACTGGCTGTCTTTTGGCTAAGAATGAGACTTGATCTGTGGAGTAGTCTTTTTTTTTTTTAATCTTTTATTGATTATTTTCTTAAAAATGAGAGTAAGCCCTGCTAGAGGTGCTGGGAGGGCGGCCTCTTGCAGGGCTGGGGATCATCCTCAGAGCTGTCGGCCCTCCTCTTGTTGGGGCGCTGGGGCCCTCCAGAGCAGCACTCCCTGCCCTGGCTGGGAGCGGAGCTGCTGCAGCCCTGGGCACTGGGACCCGCTGCCTCCTGCCCCGGCTCCTCGCGGGGCTGCTCCCGCTCCCCAGGGCTGGCTGTGGCGGGGAGCTCACCAGCAGCCCCGTGAAGGCCCACGCCAGAGGTGCCGGGGATCTCCTCCACGCTGGGAGCCGTGGAGCTGCTGGAGGGTGCGGTGCTGGATGTGAGGGTCCCGTGTGGGGAGGTGGCTGCGGGCCTGTCCTGCTGTCCCTGGGCAGTGCTGTTGTCTTCGAGGCCCAGCAGCCTCCGGGCCTCCCGGCCACACCGACTGACGATGTTGCGGATGAGCCAGTCACTGAGCGGCGCTGCCATGGGGCCCAGGCTGGGCTCCATGCACTGCACCAAGGCCTCCCTGTCCAGCCCCAGCTGGCACAGGCAGCTGAAGAAGAGGCTCTCTATGCAGCTCACGTGCCACCAGAGGACACCAGGGATGGCAGACAGCTTGCGGTGCAGGCGGGGCAGCACGGGGATGAGGATGTGGCGGCGTTCCCGGAACAGTGCTGCCCACTGCTGTGGCAGGAGGCCGCCCACTCTGGGCCTGGCGTCCTGTGCCGCTGCCTCGTGCTGCAGGGGCAGCAGTGGAGGGAGCGGAGCCTGTGCCGCAGTGCCCCTGGGGCCGGTGCCACGCTGGAAGTCGGCGGGCATGGGCACTGCAGGTGGGGAGACGAGGCACTCGACGTACTGATCCCCTCCCCACACCGAGACCTTGATGGTCGTCATGGGCGTCCTGCAAAGTGGGCAGCTGTCTTTCAGCCTCGCCCACCGCTGGATGCAGCCGAGGCAGAACTTGTGGCTGCATGGTGTCACGTATGCGACGTCCCGCCGCACGTCGCGGCACACGGGACATGTCCATGCCTCTGCTGCGGCCATGGTCTCACTGCCGCAGGTGGGGAGAGCAGAGGATGACGAGCTGCTCTTCCCCGGTGTGGCAGCGGTGGTGTTGCGCACTGCAAGAGGAAGAGAGGTCGGTCACTCACTGTCCCAGGGTGTGCTATAGCAGTGCCCCATCCCTCAGCAGGAAGCCCTCCCGGCCCCACAGCTGGGCCATCTCCTGCTCCCCACCAGCACAGGACCCAGCTCCCCATGGCCACCCTGGGCATGTGTCCCTGCGCCCCTCACCTCCGCTGCTGCGGGTACGTTCCACAGAGCCCTGGCTGCCTGCACCGGGCAGGGCCAGGGAAACGCGAGCGATGCTGTGAGGACGGGCACTGAGAGCTGCTGTGAGCAGCCACA
Source organism: Penelope pileata (assembly GCA_013396635.1). Lineage (NCBI taxonomy): Eukaryota > Metazoa > Chordata > Aves > Galliformes > Cracidae > Penelope > Penelope pileata. Next base: position 286,721 of record WBMW01004135.1, on the reverse strand, counting down.
GGCACCACCCAGCACAGCACAGCCAAAGAAAGCCTTGCTCGCCCTCCGAGCCTCGCAGAGTTGCTCAGCTGGAGCCAGGCAGGAGCCAGACTGAGCCAGGCTCTGCTGGTACCCCAGTAAAAGCAGAGAGGGCCATGCAGTCACAATCCATCGCCTGGTGATGTCATAACTGGTTGCCTGGTGGCATTGTAGAACCATTTGGGTTGGAAAAGACCTCTGAGGTCATCAAGTCCAACTGTTAACCCACCACTGCCAGGTCTACCCCTACAGCATGTCCCTAAGCACCACGCCTGCATGTCTTTTTAATCCCTCCAGGGAGCAGCAGCACGTGCATAGTGGCACTGGCTGTCTTTTGGCTAAGAATGAGACTTGATCTGTGGAGTAGTCTTTTTTTTTTTTAATCTTTTATTGATTATTTTCTTAAAAATGAGAGTAAGCCCTGCTAGAGGTGCTGGGAGGGCGGCCTCTTGCAGGGCTGGGGATCATCCTCAGAGCTGTCGGCCCTCCTCTTGTTGGGGCGCTGGGGCCCTCCAGAGCAGCACTCCCTGCCCTGGCTGGGAGCGGAGCTGCTGCAGCCCTGGGCACTGGGACCCGCTGCCTCCTGCCCCGGCTCCTCGCGGGGCTGCTCCCGCTCCCCAGGGCTGGCTGTGGCGGGGAGCTCACCAGCAGCCCCGTGAAGGGGGGTTTATTTATTTTACCCCAATAAAAGCAGAGAGGGCCATGCAGTCACAATCCATGGCCTGGTGATGTCATAGCCTGTTGCTTGGTGGCATCATAGAATCTTTTGGGTTGGAAAAGACCTCTGAGGTCATCATGTCCAGCCATTAACCTTGCTCTGCCAGGTCTACCCCTAAAACATATCCCTAAGCACATCTGCATATAGCATAGATTCCTCCAGGGATGGGGAGTCAACTACTGCCATGGGCAGCCTGTTCCAATTCTTCTTAGCACTTTCAGTGAATAAATTTTTCGTAATATTAAACCTAATCCTTACCTGATGCTTTTTGAGTCCATTTTCTCTTGTCCTATCGCTTGTTGCTTGGGAGAAGAGACCAACCCCCACATCAATACAACTTCCTTCGAGGTAGTTGTGGGGAGCAATGAGGTCTCCCCTGAATCTTCCTTTCTCTAGGCTAATTAATCCCTGTTCTCTCAGCCACTCCCCATAAGACTTGTTCTCTAGACCCTCCACCAGCTTTGTTGTTCTTCTCTGGACACACTTCAGCACTTCAATGTCTTTCTTGCAGTGAGGGGCCCAAAATTGAATGCAGTATTCAACGTGCAGCCCAAAACTGAACACAATATTCAAGGTGCAGCCTCCTCAGAGCTTGAAGATTTGAATCTCTCCATCTTTCAGCCTGATACTTTTCCAAGCGAATGTAATCTAATGCTTACAGTGAGCTTTCTCAAGCACAGTGTGTTGTGCTTCCTTCCCGGTACAAGCTGTCTCTCTTGGCTCTAAACTGCAATAACAACTATCTTTAATCATCTTTCTCGTTCAGATTCTAATAGGCAGCTTAACCACAGAGGATGAACTTGAGCATTTTCCTAGCCCACGTCTGGTATGATCCCAGGCTGGTTTCTATTTCCTACCCCTTTATAATAATTAGTTGATGGTGAAACCTGAGTAGAAGTTGTCTGGCCTCTAAGAGCTGATATTTGCTTCCTCTGATGGATGAAAACAGGAGGAAAGTGGGTGAAAAACACTGGGTCACACTGCACTCACAAGGCTTATAGAGAGAAACAGCAGCTTATCTTCACCCTGACACAATCACTTGGAAAGTCTGAGCTTTCCAGGTGGGATGTGTCAGCTTCAATCTTGGGAAGAGTTCCTGCCTACTAACCAGTGACAAAACGGTCCAGCACAGCAGGTGATGAATATCCATTTCCACCATCTTCTGCTTTCTAGTGCCACACCTTCACCAAAAAAATAAAAAAGAAATCACAAAGTCTTCCTCACCCTAGTGGCATGTCTTCCCAGGCAGTCTTGCTCTGCTCTTGCAGCCTGGAAGACCCAGAATGATGGTGACAACGTGTGAGGAGGAGAAGGAGACCTGTGTTGAGCTAAAGGAGGCTGTAGGTGTGAGAGAAGGAGGAAATAATGGTAGGACAAGGTGAGGGGCTTCTGAGAGCACTTAACTGTAGCAGAGGGGGATGCTGATCTGGGGTAAATGGCCTTGTTTAATGCCAGAACTGGTTGTGAAGCTATCTGTGGCCTTCCTGTACCTACAATCAAAGAATTGCCCTGCCTAGAGCTGGCTGAAACCACTGACCACAAAATTGTCTCATTTAACTGAAGATCAGGTGTAGACAGACAAAGTTCCTCACACATCTGCAGAGTGCTGGGCTCTGGGAACTGCACCGAGCAGTCACTGGTCTATGGGAATATTACAGGAGTGTGGTTTGGTTAAGGGCTTTCATGTGGGCCACGCAGTTCCTTTACTCCTTTGTTTTTCTGTGGGTTCACCTGTGGGCAAGCTGAACAGTGTGTTGTTTGACAGAGATTGCTTTGGCTTGCTGAAAGTGGCGCTTGTCCTTGTCTGGACCCAGAAGATGTGTGCAAGTGCCTCATGCAGCCCATTAACGCAGCGAGTGGTCAGCACCTGCCGTGCTGGAACTGCAGGGCTCCGCTCCAAGCAACAGCCAAAAGAGCCAGAGAGAGCATTTTGATAAGGGTCTAAAATGCAGCTTCCCTGGCAGTGGAGCTGCTTACCCAAGTGAATTTTGCAGAAAGCAACAGATGACAGGAGAAAGTAGGAGCTTGTGGTGATTTTGCAAACTGAAGTCATCCCTGTGTGCTTCCCTGCTGGATGTATTGCCCTCAGGTGGCTAACTCTGAGGTTTCTGGGTGCCCCAAGGTGCTGTGCAGGGCAGATAAGGCTTTAGCAGGAGTCAGATGCTGATACTTCATTGTGCATCCCTTTTCTAAATAAACCAAAAGCTGTTCTGCTCTTCATCTTGCCACTTTCCCCCTCTAATAAAGCATTTAAGCAGCCAAGCATTGTTTGTTATATATAGTCAGAGATTGTAGCTGTCCTTGAGTGTTTAAAGCAGGCTGAAAAATCCTTTTTTTTTTTTTTTTCTTTTTTTGCAGGGCAGTCGTATTTTTGTGTGAGCTATATGCTCTCAGGCCTGGTAGCTGCTCAGTGGGTTTTGCAGTGACCTCAGTTTCTTTCAGTAACTGCGGGGGCTTTGAGGACCTGGGACTCTAGGCCAGCATGCTGCATGGGCCCAGGCTCTGTGGGACCTCTGCAGCCATCTCAAGGTCTCCACTAAAGGGACAGTGGTATCTGGTGCTACTCTGCAAACACAGAGCAGAGAGGCAGCTCTCTGCCTCAAAAACTGTGGACTCCAACGTGGGTTGGATTATCTGGCTCCCTACTTGGGTCCCCAGTATGAGCTCCATCACTGTATTATTCCTGTGGTCTTTCATCTTTGGTCTGCATCATGTCCTGATTGCACTGCAATTTTTTTAATGTTGCTGTTGCAAGGAGCTCAAAGCATTACAGGACAGAGGCAGGACACAATTTATGGTTAGTATTTTCTCAGTGAAATCAGCAGCTTTCCTGGCTGCTTCCCCAGCCTTCATGTTGATATGTTTCTCGCTGCTCCAGGATAAAAGCAGCGCCTGTATAATAGCCAGCGCTGAGACGGTACCTTCTGGGCAGCCTGTTTAACAAATTACAGGCTGAGCAAATTAAAAGCAAATGGGAAAGAAATGATAACAAGCAGAACACACGTTTGCTGGCGCTCTAAGAGATCAGGGCATTTAATTCTTGAGTAGCTCTGTAAGAGGCTGCCAACTATTTTTCTCCATCCTTTACATGGACTCCCGTTCCTTTATTTCAGATGGATGCAGGCCAGTGTGGGCAGGCACCTGTGTGACCACAGCCTGTTGCGCAGCAAGAAGGAGGCTTGGAGCATCACCTCTGCTGCTCCTCATCCCCAGCACAGCAAGCCTGACCCGGGCTGTGCGTTGTGACAGACCCATCGGTGCGGTGCTGCAGGAGCAGTGCTCTGAAATGCCTGTGCAGATTGCACGCTCTCATTGCTGGGTCTGGCTAGCTAGGAACTGAATAGGGCTGAATTACTTTTTGGCCACATTTCCCTCAAAAGTGAGACTTACACAGTGCTGTTGGCACAGGTGTGTCTGTGTGTCTTGTGCTCTTGTTTCCCTACCTGCTCATCTCTCTGTGCTGAGACGTGTCCTGCTCTTGCCCTTCCTCTGTTTGCCTCCTGCTCTCACAAGAACTGCCCGTACAGTTGGGAGGGCTGAAATCAAATGGCTGTTTGGCCTCTTCTCTGGGAAATGAGAAGGCCGGATCAAACCCTGAATTAATGGCCATGGAGTCTCTGCTGCAACATGTAGGGCAATTTCCTCTGCCTTGGAGGGACCCAGCAGCCAGTTCAGGTGTTCCGATACCTTATGGGCATAGCTTGAAGTCCTACAGAGATTTCTGTCACCTCAAAATATGCTTCTCCTCCCCAGCTTTCCCCTCATGCCTGTTTTAGAGAGCAGGGAAAGCTTCCAGCCCACCCTAGACGCTGTCTTCTGGAACTGAGTCTCAGTATCGGGAGAATAAAACTTTGCAGCAGACCCATAAATTCATGTGTAATGTTTCCTCTGAATCCTACTGGATTTTACTGCAAGTTTTATTAATGCTTTCTAACAGACATGCCACTTGTGATATAACTAGCCAGTCAAGCACTATCTGGGGAAATTTTATTGCATTAATTTTTTTTTTATTCTATTTCTCCTGCAGCCAATTTCTGCTCCCTTCTGCTACTCCCTCCCCACACAGACACTTCTGCTGCTTGAGCATTACAGACAACTTTATGTTGTCTATAAAACTGACTCGTTGTCAGCTCAGTCCGTTGGCTGCTATTTCAATTTCTCTGGTCATTCAGATGACTAGAGGCTTGGAGCAAGGTGCAGAGCAGGAGAGTTTATTGCCAAACAGATGAGCTAGAGAGGCTTGAAATGTAATTAACTGTGTTTTGCAGAAGGGCTGAGCAAAGTGCAGAGAGACTGTGTCATGCCTAAGGTGCCACGTGGGAGTTGGGACAGATGTAGGAAGGGACAGGCACATCTCATTTCCTAAGTCACAACAACCTCTTCTCATGGCAGGTCTGATGCCATGAAAAGAGGTCGTTGTGCCTGTGGCCTGACCACCTCACTGGCCTGTGCTGTGGGGGTCGTCAGGAGTGGAGCTCAGGCTCCTGGTCAAGAAAAGAAAAAGCTGAAGATTTGTTGCAAATTGCTGGTTGCTGCTCCAGGGTCCCCTGAGGGAGCTGTGCACCTAGGGGTCCTCAGCTCCCTGCTGGCAGCATGTGCTGGCCCTGCTCTCAGGCTCTGGTTCACTCTCTCTGAACACAGCAGATGCTGGAGAGCTGCTGTAGGAAGGGTGACCCTTCCAACCTGTGTTTTCATATGATTCAGCGCCCAAACCATCATAACATCTAACATGAGTTACTGAAGGCTGAGGAGCTCCAGGCTGGCACAGCGCAAGACATTGCATGAGGTGATGAGCAAGAAAGAACAAATTCATTCACCCACCCCATGACTGAGGCTAGGGCTGTACAGGAACAGCTAGGGAGGAACCACAGGGTGAGCTAGATGAGAAAAGTACCTCTCAGTGCTGTATTTGTGTACCCCCAAACCTGCCAGATGATCTCTGGAGGGAGCAAATGAGTGAACTGGACCCAAACCACCAGAAAACAGCGCTTGGGCTGAGCCAAGGGCTGAGCTGTTTCCTCACTTCAAAGAATGTTGTTGTGGACAGGGGATAAATGGCTACATCTGAAATTGTCATGGATTTCCAGGCATTGATCTCAGACCTGGGAAATATGCTTGAATGGCTAAAAGGTATAAATTACTTTAAATTAATCATTGATTTAATCCACCTCCCCAGAAGCTGGGATAACCATGTTATTGAATCAGGAATAAGCTCCAGTTGCACACAGAACTGTAAGAGAAATGCACGTATTCAGTACTTTGGCTTCTTGTTCTTTCTGTGAGGCATATACCATTTCCCACTGAGATGAGTAGGTGTTGTACGGTCCCCAGCAGCGAGCAGAAAATCTCCAAGGGAAGAACAAATGTGTTTTCAATTCTCCCAGCATCAAATTACACCCATTCAGAAACGCAGAGGAGCCAACAGAAGATTTCTCCCAGGAGAGATGGGGTGGGGGAGCATTTCCCTTCTGTCTTTACAAAATGGGGTTGAATGTGAAAAACGCCCAGCTGAGCCTGCCACCCTGCTGCACCAAGGGATGCTGAGAGCAGAGGGATGTGCTCACACCACAGCCTGTTTCATTGGCAGTGACCTGGTTCCATTTTGAGGGAAATTCTCTGCTGTGGCATAAAAAAGGGCTCAGCTTCGTCCTGGGTGAGCTGATGGTAAAAGCCTGGAGATAGAGAAGGTGTGGGGCTTGCAAGGAGGAAAGGGGCCCTGGAGAAGATGCTCAGACCAGTTGGTGAGCTGTTTCCCTGGCAAAATGGTGTTGGGTTCTCTTGCAGCAGCCTGATTGCTGGGGCAGGAGAGAGGGAAGGCTGGGGGCACTTACAGCAGGTAAGATAAGGTGATGGCTACCAGCTTGCCTAAGGGAGAGGTAAGGGATGTGCTTAATTACTTAGGTGCTGTCAGACAGAGCAAGTCATCGAGCTACCGCAGGTAATGAGTGGCTGTGAGTGGGCTCCTTTCAACAGCGGCTGCGAATGCTTCAGGCCCTCTTGAGTGCAAAGGAAAACACATTAGCTGAAACCTCTCCCTGAGGTACTTAATGAGGTGACCCTCATTAGCTGAACCCGTGGAGCTGGCTTTGTTCTGGTCATGCAGTGAAATGGCCATGGGGTGCTGCCAACTGCCTGGCTCGGAACTGGAGGGGACAGGAGCGTGTGGGGCCGGTGGCTGCGGCCCAGCCCAGGGCAGGTGGGATGGCGGCTGCAGCCTGGCTGTGGTGGGAGGTGATGGTGCAGGCGGGTCACCTGTGAATGTCTTTCCCCAAATTCCAAGATCTGAGAAATCCAGATCTGCAGGGAACCCAGGACCCCCTTAAAAGTGGGTTTTGTTGATGGAGTTAAACCCTGCACTGGCTGGGCAGGGGCTGTGTGGCCAGGGACTGCAAATAACAGCACATCAGAATTGCCTGCGAGCACTAAGTAGAAACCCTGATGCCAGTCCCCTTCTCTGAGGTGGGAAAATCCAGTCCTCATCTGATGAGAAAGCAGAGGAAATGCCTCTGTACCCCTGCAGCCACCCATGCTGTTTTAGAGAAATAAATGAGCATATGTGAGAACACAGAGGGGAACCTTCTGATTAGAGGAAACCATCCTACTGCCTTCAAACAGTCACAGTATTTCCAATTGCTGAGTTTATTTATCTGTCTTTCTCTTCTTTAATCTTATCATCTACATCTCAGGCTTTTCAGAAAACAGCTGGTGAATTCAGTGGGTACTCAGCACACTGCAGCATCTTCGGGGCAGTCTCTCCCTCGCTGGGCCCCAGAAAATGGTTGCAGACCAGCCCTGACCTCATTAGGTCCTGCTGATCTGTCCCCAGCAGTTTGCTGCAGCACTAACGACCTCCCCCAGCCCAGCCAGTGCCGGTCAGGCCTTTCCTCCCAGCCTGAGCTGCTGCTGTGTTTATCTCACAGTCTGATCTTCACATTGTTGGACACACATACTATTTTTTCCTATTTGCCTAAAACAGTGGTGAGTAATTCTAGGCACTGCTTCCATTGCCTAAGGAATAGGCAAACCATGACTCCTCATACAAACAGTTTAAGTGTCCTTACTCTCTTTTTACAGAGAGGAAAACAGCAAAGCCCTTATCTTCTGCAGGCCTCTGAGAGACTGAGTGGTGCTCAGCTGATGGCTGCAGGCCCCCTGGGCAGTGAGGTGGGATGCTCACAGCATCTTTGCACTTGTGCTGCGTCCCTGAGTTTTGCACAAACCCTGGGAAACCTTCCCCCACTACCTCCCCAACTGTGGAGCAGCAGGGAAAGCTAGGGGAGGCAGATCCTGGCTGTCATCGTGGGATGAGCCTCAACTGATGCAGTCTGTGTGCCTCAGTTTCCTGCTCTGCCAAATGTGCATGTTACTATCCCCTTTTCCTCCTTCATTCAATGTCCATGTTTTTAAGCTGCACCTCTCACTTTGGTCCTTGATCTCTGTAGGAGTGTGGTGGTACATAGGTGACTCTTACAAAACGCATGTTGAAGTCTCTGGCTGACGTGGTGGTAAACAGGGTGATGAAGAAGGGATGTCTGGCTCTGCCCTCATCTGTGTTACTGGAGGGTCCATCAGGAAGGTGCTCCTGTAAACGAACATCTGCTTCTAATGATGCTTTGATTTCTCAGCTCCACCAGTCTTTTTAAAAGAGGATGTGAAATTGAATCAGAATTTCACATTATCCTGGTGCTGAAGGTAGATGAGAACCCAACGCTTAATTACTTACCTGGTCTTAATCAATCTGCTGGGTGTAGGAGTTTGTAGGGTCTTGACAACAGTCAAGGCAGCATGGAAGTTCAGCTTTTTCCTATATGTGCACATGGGATGGGGAAAAGGAAACTGCAATTTCAGTGACACCTAAACCTAAAAGAACATTAAAACCTGTCTACAAAGAGATGCCTCTGTAGCTGCCGTCCTGCCCCATCAGTTGTCTACCCAACTGCAGTGGATGAGTAATGCTCCCTCTGGTCTGCTGGCAGCGTTACAGGCTGGCGGTGCTCATCTAGATGTTATCACTCCGCATTTGCCTACTCCAACACCTGCTGACTTGGCAACCTTGTGTGCTCCAGAAGACAGGTGTTTCCTTACCCACTCATTTATGGATCATATCCGTCTATGGGTGGTATGGTGAAGCAGAAGCCTCTGTTATGTGCCAGTCGCTTAAAATAAATGTTTAGGTTGTCTGGAGGGCAAACACTGTTGACTGCTGCTGGAAGGAGATGAAATTTTTTTATCTTGGGGTTCTTCACCTCTACCTTTAATTACAGTAAATGGAACACTGGTGCTCTATGCTGAGGATCCTATCCAAAGCCTGCTGAATTAATCAATAACTGCCAGAGTTTTCATGGCACGTAGCTGTCATGGGATCTTTTCCCCCTCTGGATCGTGCTCTTGAAAGCAAAGAGATGTCTATCACATACAGCTGATCTCAAACCTGTGAGAAGCAGTTGCTCTCTATAGCCCAGTGGGTAGTTATGGGGTCTGATGTGGGGCATGTGCAAACAGCATTTCTGATCTATCGTGTCTGAGAGCTGAATTTGTCCAGACAGCAGATACTTTTAGGGAGAGGAGAACTTGTTTGCTGAGTTTGGTGATGACACTGGGATGGTATTGTAGAACTGAGAGGCAGAAAGTGTAATATGAGAGAGACTTCGTGGCAGAGCTAACGGGTTGGAGTCAAGTGTTTTAACCAGATGCTTCCCTGGGCTCTGTGTAAAATAAAACTTGTGCAAGCACAATGATGCTAGGAAATGTTTGACGTGATGACCTTATAATCACTTCATTTAAGGATGTGATTAATGATCTGTGCTTTGCCAAGTTGTAACTTGATATTCCATATGGTGTCCGTGGACATCTGCTCTCTACCAGAGGGTAAATATTCACAAGGCAGCATCCCACAGACCTTGTTCACAGTTTACTGAAATCTCTGCAACAACTTTCATGAAGTGATGTGGTATCTGTCTAAAGCACAGAAGGATCCAAATCTGTCTGTTTGTTTTCATTTGTGTACCCTGCTGTTGAGGAAACAGGACACCCATTGAAAAGGTTTCCAGACTTTCACATAAGGACAAACAAGGACTCCCAATTCTGACCTTTAATTTTCATAGAAATTTTGCTTATTTTGCTGCTCTGAAGAATTAAGGGCTTGTGAAACTTTCCACTGTAGTACTGCAGATTGAACCATGAGAGAGCCAAGAGTTTTTGCAAGACTGAAAAACTTTCAAGACATCACAGCTGTGTCCAAGATCTAGAACACTTTCAAGAGACAATAAATGCTTTTCAGCATTGCCTGTATTTTCACTAGTCTTAATCATCATAGCAGATCGTAGTGCTGTGTCTCAGCCCTTGGGTTAAAAATGTTGGGTGAGAAACCCAATGCCCTAGGTAGTGATGGACTGATCAAGGACATGACTTTTCCTCAGAGAGAAACACCATCTGTTGACAATGTTGGGTCTGACATTTTGCAAAGCTAGATTTTCCAGGAATCAAAACCGGCTGGAGTTTTGTGATTTATGCTGATGATAATTAGTGTCTCTTGCGGTCTGGCATGCCGCAAGTTGACCATCAGGTGGATATAACAGGCACAAACTGAGTCTCCTCTTGTTGGCCCACAGGGTTGCATTAAATCTGTTCCAAAGAGGTTTTGGGCTTCATATCCAGGGACAGCTTGAGCAGGAAAACCATTGAAAACAGTGAAACTATTCAGACGTGGAAATCTACAATCCATCATTTTCCCCACAGTAACCAGCTTAACCTGCCTTCACTGGGAAATAGATTAGGATGGCTTCAATCAGCAGGTGGGTGCTTTTCCCCATGAGGATGAGTGAAGTGACCATACTTGCACCTTATTCAGGCTGAGAGCATGCTTGCTGTCAGCTCTGATATTGCCCATGGCTCAAATGGGCAGTGGTACCTTACACAGAGTGGGAGATGTGAGGGGCTGGATGGGCCACCAAACAAGCTGAGCCACCAGAGTTGGGTTCAGAGAGGAAACAATGTTTGGTTATTGGTTTCTTTTGTTATTTGGTTATTGGTTCCTTTCAGATTCCATCATTTCTGGTTTTCTTCGTGTTCAAAAAACCCAGTTCATCACTGCTGATTTGTGACATCAGCTATATCCTATTTTGAGAAACATCCTTAAATTCACTTAAAGCATGCTCCCAACAGAAGAGCATACTGCTTTTGGAAGAACAGTTCTTTATTAACGTGGTGTTTCACGTATGGGGCCTGACTGCTCTCAGCTACACCACTGGCTTTTGTGGTGTTAACTCTTTTATCTGGTGGAGGCACTGATGATAGAAAGTGCATTCCTACCTTCAGGCTTGTGAGCAATCACACTGAAATCAACAGGTCAATGTAAATTCCAAGGAAAAACACGTATTTAAGTGCTCTGCTGGATCAGGACCTCACTTCCATGACTCCTGCTCTATCAAGTCTGTTACCCTGGCTGCTCAAATGCAGATCAAATGAATTTGTGTTTTTTTCTTGTAGAAAAAGGGGAAGATAAGAAAAATATTATATGATATGTAATATATATAATATATATATAAAATGCATAAATTATATAATGTCTACTCTGATTTCTATTTGAGCAGCCAACAGCCCTTTAACTGAAATCTCTACCAGCACTTCTTGTAAAGAAGCTGGAACACTGAAGTTTTTGGCGAACTACATGTGAAATCATGAGGTGGAGCTGCTGATGGGCACGCTGTGCATTTTTGTCTCTTCCAGTCCAATTCTCCATCAGCCTGCTCTGGCTGGCAGAGACAACCGCACGTGGCAGGAGGATGAACAGGGTGTCTGCCTACTGGGGTAATAAAACCATATAACTTCAGGCCTGCTCTTCAAACAAAGCTTCCTGTTAATTAGTTTACCAGTGGGAACCTCTGAGAATTAAACACAGGAGACATAATCTCTCTGAAAGCTGATTACAAATATTTGCCCCTTGCTGATAAGTGACCTGCTAATTTTCTCCTGTTTGAGAAAGCTTCATTAAAAATTACTGCACTGTTTGTATAACAGGAGAGCTGCTAGCACCGATGTTTCCCCAACAAGGATGATGTCTACTAACCTTCTTCTGCTCTCAGTGTTTCCAGAGGTCTTCTTAGGAAGGAGAAATTTGTTTGAGTATCTGGAAGCCTTTTTTTGGTTTGTTTGAAGGCGGAAAATGTTGTCTAGATTATTTAAAATAATAAAAATGCTCTGGAAGTAGGTCATCTGAGCAGAGGGTAAAGACAAAGCTTTAAAGAGGCTGGAGGTTGGGCTGATGGCACCAGCTGATGCCCAGCTCTGCCCAGGGCCCGGTCTGGTGAGGAGTTACAGGAGATGTTATGCTGCACGTCTCTGGATGGACATGCCACAGCCAAACAGAGAGTCTTGCAGAGCGGGGATTTGAATCCACTTCTCTGGAGCCCCAAATGAAGCACTGAGATTGCGTTAGCATTCAGAAGCTTGGGATGAGGGACCCGTGCCGTTCAATTCACCACAAACTGAAGAGACCCCTGCTCTGAGGGGCTTTGTGTGGGGATTGGGCAGCTGTGGGGATGGGAGCATCTGCTAACAAATCTGGGAGCAGTGGGCCCAGATGCTTTAGGTCATGAAGACAGTGGTGTGCGTGATGAGAAAGCTCCTGGGAAGAGCAGAGTGAAAGTGTGAACCATCCCTGCTGAGATGCAACAGGTATGCTGGATATTGCAGGTGTCCTGGGAGAGGCTGCGTGAGGTGTGGCTGCCAAGTCTCTCCCATTCAGAAACAGTGAAAGCTTCATCCCTGACATGAGAACAGTCGTATGGGACCAGACCCCAAATCTACCTTGCTTATTGTTCTGCCTCAGTAGCTGGCAATTGCAGGGCCTTAGAAAATTTGAAGCATGGCAAGCCAAGAGCAAGCTTTCCTCTGCACCTGGTCAGAAGCATAGGGATCTTGTGAGCCAGGAGCTGCAGATGTCTGCTGTGCTTGACAGGTCCAGTTGTGGCTGTCTGCTGGGTCTGAACACATTGATGCTGTTGTACTCCACGGCAGAGAACTGTGATTTTAATCACATTCTGCGCAAGGAGCTGCCGCCTCTGTGGGTTTAAATCTCCTGCACAGTAATTTCACAGCTGCCTCTGAGAATGACAAACACTCATTTCTTTTTTGCCTCCTCCTTTCTGTTCATGATGTTACAGACAGGTAAACACCACTGCAGGAATTGGCCTTGCCCTCTCCTGGACTTTCAGGGGCAGTGCAGAGCACTGAGCCATGCGACAGAGCTGGACCTGCTGTAGTGCAAACTTCCAGGTAGGCAAGGTAGCATTTGCAGCTGGTTTGCAGCAACAGCAGATTCAGCTGGGCAATTCCTTCCCTTAAGAGATAATTGAAATGTGAACGCACAGAGAGGTGCCTGTTTCGTAGATCTCATGGAAATCTGCAGTGGTGATCTTTGCTAAAGATCTTCCTGGGCCACATACTTCCAGACCTTCTCCAACTTTCACACTCCTTGTGCAATGGGTACAGCTCAGCAGCAGTGCTGCAGGCTGCTGCTTCCTGTCCTGTTGTGCTCAGGGACTGGGCTGTTGGCATGCAGCTGCTCTCATGGGGCTGGGTGCTGCTAGTGCACTTTCCTCCCAGTGAAAATGCTTTGACACCTCTGTCAATGCATACATCACCCTCCCCCTTCCCACCTGTTTTCAGGTATTCTTGCAGAGAGAAACCACACACAACCAACACGATAACTCTGCTCATGTGGTGATCATCATCTCAGCCTGCTTCAGACAGGAGGTGATGAGAACACAGCCCAGTCTTCATGGGTGCAGAAGCACTCAAGCTAGATTCCAGCATTAAGCCCACACTCAGGAAATGACAATGGGAAAAAGCAAGCAGAGAGATGTTATCTCTCATTCATAAATTTCTGCCTTAAGTTAATTTTTGAATTCAGCAGAAAATGGGAATGAGCAGCTTCTCCAGACAAATGCATCTGCAGTCTGCAGAGGGTTGGGATCTTGCCTCGGAGCGTGGCACAGCTTCCTGGTTCCTGCTAAGTTTGAAATCAGGAACCATCAGCCTGGCAAAGGCCCCTGGCAGATCATGCATGCTCATGAGCTATCAAAGCGCTGCAAGACAGTGAATCTGTTCTGATTTATACCAGTGGGAAATCTAGACTTTTTGTTCTTGAATTAGCAGTTGTTTTAATCACATGAATGCAGGTTGTCAGGGCCACATGTGCAAAACTTGGAACTGTTGCTTCAGCAGAGCCCTAAATATGTAATGTTTCAGCAAAGCCTTCCCCCTTTTATTGGGTTTATGGACCATTAAGCTGAAAGTGTGATGGAGAGTCAAGCGGTGATAACTTGGAGCAGGTGCAGCCTGCTTGGTCACAGCCTTGTGCAATTAGAGAGCACAGGTCATTTGCTAATAATTGACCCCGTTAGGAGCTTGAGCACTTTATGATTGCTATTATACAAGGTGATAGCAGGGGACTTGAATCAATGACCCTAGCAGTCTCTTTCTGCCTGACAGCCTCTCTTAACAGATATGGCTTATGGGGCCATTTCCATAGAGCTCTGTGGAGCTGCACCAAGAGTTCAGCCACTCCAGTTTTCACCCAACAACAGCCACCAAGCACCCAACGACAGCTCTGCTGTGTGTCGGACTGTCTCCTAGATGTGCCACACTGAGATTTTCTCCAGAAAGCCCAAGCAATGGTGTCCTCTTCCATCACTTCTCTGGGAGGGATGAGTATGCTGAGCCATTTGAACCTCGTGTAGGGCCAGGGAATGCCTGGAGGAGATGCTGCATCTCTGGAAGGGTCTGAGATGAGATTTCCCTGTTATCTCATTCAAGGAGCCTGGGCACCCCATGTATGATCAGCACTGCTTTTCTGGCACCCTCCTGCCCTCTTGCTCGAGCCCTGCATCGTGCTGTTAGCACTGCCCCTGCCAGAGAGAAGGCAGAGATGCCCTTCTCAGAAGGGGCTGAGTTCAGCTTCCTGCAAAGCCTGTTTCTGCCTGAATTTCAAGGCTGATCTGTGAGTTGGAATGCAACAGAAAATGCTGCTTTATTAAGAATATGAAGGCTGGAGTAGTGCCTGGAGAACAGAGAGAAGTAAGCATTTGTTCTTCAGCAATTTCTCCTTTGACCTTTGTTTTGCTCCATCTCTATGGTATCTTTTCTCCTTCTCTCTCTCCAGAGAGCATGAAAGCAATCATTTTAAAAAGAGGAGAATGAATCATGTTCGATCAACTCCAGCTCGATTCGGATAGGATTTTTCTGCAATAAGCTGGAGAAGAGCCTTAGTTGAGTTGTTGCTGGCAGCAGCCAGGCTGCTCACAGCAGCGTGGGCACAGATGAGGGCATGTGAGTGCCTGCACAGCTTAAGCTGGGGAGAGATGACCTATGCTCTGCTCAGTGCACAGCCAGCAGCTTGCCTTCCTTCCTGTGGGCACCAGCTCTGCAGACAGACAGGGCTGGCTGCTTAATATGGGAGCTAATACCTTGGCTGTGCTTGCAACAGGGTCTAGCATCAGGGCATGTTTTTAGAGAGATGCCAGCAGTATGTTTGAGTGTACCCACGATCTGATTGCTGTGTCAGTTTTGCACCTGAGGATGTTCTTGGCATTTGCCAGCTCTTCCATCCTGAGCATTTCCATCTGTCAGAGCTCCTGGCTCAGCATCCCTCTCGCCTTCCACCCAGCCCGGAGATACTCCTGCATCCCTCCAGGATGCTCGGGCACCCGACACCACAATTTGGTCCGTGTGTAAAGTGCACTTCCAGCCTTCAGCAGCATTTAAGAGATCCCTACCCCCGTACATCGAGCGTGGAGCACAGCCGCTGGGGAGCACAGCTGTTCCCCAATGCCCATAGGGCGGCTGTGCGCTGCGCAGCGGGGCTCGGGGCTGCCCCTAGCGGGGTGCAGCCCTCCTCTCCCGGGGAAAAGGGGCTGTTCTGCTCCGGGCACCGGCGGCGGCTGAAGGGGCGGGAGCTGCAGCCTTGGAGTGGGAAAGGGAGAATAAAAAGCAGGCGGGGGAGAGGCGGAGAGGCTGCCGGACAGCGGGTGGGGCTGGGGCCGGCGGCAGGAGGAAGAGGAGGCAGCGAGGATGCGGTGCTGCGACTGAGCCCCTTCTGCCTGAGGAACGCCGGCATCATCCCGGGGGCGGAGGGAAGCGGGGTGACTCGGCTGAGCTCACCCGGGGCTCACCGAGCAAAGTTTCCTGAGCTCGGGGAGGAAGAGAGGGAAGGCGGCATGCGAGCACCCGCTGCTCCCAGCCCAGCTCTGCTGGGACGGCCCGAGGCTTCGGCACCGCTGGCCGAGGGCTGAAGGGGACCCCCGGGCACCTCCAGGTAAGCGGCTCCGCTCCCCCGCCCCGCGGCTCCCCCTGGCCCCGCCGGGGACTGTCCCGAGCACTTTGCCCAGGGAAAAGTCTTGTGCTTCCCCAAAGGCTTCTCCTGCGTGCGTTCGTGAGCCTGTGTGTGTGCAGGGGGTGGTTGCAGCCGTCTGGATGCGGTCTCTGTGTGCCGCTCCCGGCCATTCTTTCGCTGCTCTTCTGGAAAGGGAAACATTTAGGGACTGTTCTGGTGTGGAGGGGTGACGGCTCGGTCCCCATCCTTGCAGCTGAGAGGGAAGCGTGCTCGGCTGTGCGTGCTGCTGGGGTGCCTTTAAATGACAGTCCCCAGTGCTGGCTGAATATGTCAGAATGTCCTCGGAGCTTCAGGAACTCTCACAGAGCTATGAATAAAAATCTCTGCTTGGCCCCTTGAGAATACAGGGAGGGATGAATATTCCCCTAGAAGGAATCGTTGTATCCTCTGGATTTCTATTACTCTAGCTTGGATGTGCAGCTTTTTTCTTTTGTCTTTTTTTCTCTCTTTTTTCCTTTTCCCCCCTTGGTATCAGTGTTTGACACTAATGCATTTCAAGCTGAGATGTTGCTTGGAGTAGAAACTCGGGTTCTAACTGATAAAGAACCTCTTTCACACAGCCCCAAAAGAACTTTTCCCTCTCCTGACGGAAAGGAAGTTCATCATTTTGGACAGCATGATGGAAAGAAAGCTGGTTATTTTTGAACTGGTTGATCTGGCTGAAGTGGAAGCAGGAAGGTAAAAGCTGCCAGATTTCCTCTGGAAGAGCAGCAGTGGGAGCAGACCCCTGCCAGTGAGTTCTTGTGACTGCCTGGGGCTGGACGGGGACCCCTCTCCCTGCAGCATCAGCCGGTGCTCTGGGAGGGAACAGGCTTCAGGAGAATGAAGACGCTGCTGTTGTGTGTGGCAACCAGTGCAAGGGTGGGCTTTGTGTCACTCCAGGGTCTTGTTGCTTGGGGGATGGTGCGAGGCATGCTGTGGCTTTGGTTGGTTTGGAGTTAGTGATGAATGCCTGGGGAAAAGCTGATGGTAGCAGTACCCACCGTGAGCCCTCCTGTGATTATTCTTACATCGTTTATCCTTCCAGAGTGGATCTATGTTTTTTCTTTGACCTGGTGGGATGGGTTGTCCTTGGGACAGGCTGTCCCGATTTATTATTGCCTGAAGAAGCCCTGTTATCCCCCTCATCCCCTCCTACACCCTGGGGTGATGTGGTGAGAATTTTACCCAATCTTAACCCCCACAGAGCCATAAGCAGGAACAAACATTGCCAGGCAGAGGAAACCAGCTACCAAGGACTGTGCTGGTTGCCATCGATGCAGCCTTGAGAGCAGCCGGGAAGTAGCACAGTCCCTTTAGAGTAACTACAGGGGACAGCTGACATGTGACGGGTGTCAGGTTGATGCTCCACTGGAAAATCTCAGTGGGGACGTGCCCTCTGGTCTCTGGATTGCCTGGGAGCAGAGGCAGCTGGTGTGTGTGTGCCCAGTGTGTGTGTGCCCAGCACCTGCGTTAGCTGCCTGGTGCTCCTGGGAGCAGGGATATTCTCAGGTGAGCAGAGGTGTCAGGAGGAAACAAGCATCACAGACTGACTCCGTGGGATGATTCAGTGTGTGTCTGTGTTTAACCAGAAGCTGTCTGGTTGCTGATTGAGGGCTGGTGAAAGAGGTGAAAACGGCTCCAGCTCACATCAGTGTGCCAAGGTCCCCAGGCAGAATAAAATGACGCTGCTGGAGAAACGTGCGTGTTGTTAGCCTTTCTGATGGAGAAAATGCCCTTTCTCTCTTGCACATCCTCAGTTCTGAAAAATTTTTGCCTGCAGGATCTTCCACAGACAGACATCCCCAGATGAGGAAGAACTGCATCCTTCAACGTGTCCGTCCCTGTCAGCTCCAGGTGATGCCTCACTGAGCAGAAACTTCCCTGAAAGTTCACTGCTGCAATTCTATTCAGGTCTAAACAAAAGCCTGAGCGGAGGCAATGAGATATGACACTAGAGACAGGAGCAGAGAGCTTTGTCTCAGCTGGAAGCATGGGAAAATGTAATACCCTGGGAAACATGTTGGAAATGGCTGGCTGATCCCACTGGCATGTTGATGGGTAAGGGGTTTCATTTGTTTATTTTTCTTTTGTTGTTGTTTTTGTGCTGTTAACACTCTGCAGCCACTGAAGTAACACCAGAGAATATTGGCTTTTGCAGTTGAAACCTGTGTGGTATCAGTTTTCTCCCTGTAGCCCTTAGGAAAGCGATTTGAGAGCAGAGGAGGAAAGAAGCTAGGGAGCCAGGCAGGGAAGTATGAGAGCAGAGTGCTGTTGTTTGCAGTCAGACTGAGAGGAGAATTGCTCTCCTGCCTGTGAAATCAAAGGTATCACCTGCAAACTGCTAGCAATTTGGTTTCCCAGCAAAGTTCAGTGAACTCTAAGCCAGCTCTCGTTGCATCTGATAAGCTCTTCTATGGACATGCTGCTGTTGTCAGTCAAGGAAAGGGTAGATTCCCACACAGGCTCTCTTACAGCCTCGTATTCTCACTTTCAATGATTCTACATCCAGGAACTGGTGTTGCTTCTGCAGGAACACTGCATCAGTTTGGCTTTACGCTTGCTAAGGCAGGCAGGCTTCCTTGCGCCTTCCATGTGATCTCCTACGATCACACCCAACATGGTGCGATGTATGGTACAAAGCATGGCCCAGCAGGCGGAGCACCCACCAATGCTCCAGGGACCCAGATTCATTTTTCCATCTCTTCATAGACTTCTTCTGTGGGTGGAGTTTGTCTTGCTGTGTATCTGTTAACCGCTCAGGTTCTCTTAGTAGTCGACTCAGCCTACTTATTCTGGACATCTTTTGGAGTGGCATGAATCATCTTCTGATGCCTTTTATTCCCCACTGGCTACAGAGTTGGCCTGGATGACTAGCTTCACCTACTGGACAACTGAAATGTGAAACAAAGACTTCCACTTCCTGTGGTAGCCTGGTACCCTTACTCATCCACTAATATATTTCATTCACATTGATGTGAGGGATGTTCACAGCAGTACTGAGGGCTGTTATTTTGGACAGGTTTGTCAATGATGATGACAAACACTGTGAGACACAGAGCCAAAAGTCTGGCTCTGGACCATCACATGCTTGAATTCGGTTGGGCTTCATCCGTCTGGATGGCCAAGGGCATTGAGCATGATGGCCTCAGCACTCCAGCCTGAGGTTGACTGCACGTGACAAAGGCCTGGAGAGCCCAGGCTTGAGAGTGGGCTTGGATTTGTGCTTAGTTGATGGTACCAGAAAACAAGGAGAAGATGCTGGTCACTTTGAATGGTGGTGGAAAGTTGTCTTTGGTTTGTTGATCTAACAGTTGCGTGTTTTTCTCTTCCTCTGCAGGGATTTTGAGGCAACAGGAGACCTAGGTTAGCCTTCTCAGCATAGTGCATGCCCTGTGAGAACTGAAGTGACCCCCGAGATTCACCTCAACATGTTCAGTGAAAAGAGCAGCGCCTCTTTGACCCAGAAACCCAGCCAGAAAAAGACACGACCGCAGGGCCTCCCCTCCCCTGCCCTCTGCTGTGCGTGTGGACTTTGCATCATGCTGGCAGGGATCAACATCACTCTAGTGGGAGCATTTGCATTTGGGACCTTCCTCCCCGTGAACAACCCTCCCATCATCATCGGGCCCATCTTGCTGGTGGTGGCCTTCACGTTCTTTGGTGCCTGCTGCATCTGCAGTCGGAGGCCACCTGCTCATGGGTCCAGAAAATCCAAACCAGGTTCCAACATCGGTCTCATCAAACCTGGCAACACTGCCTTTGAAATTGAAACTAGTGAGCACACGGTGCAGGATACCACTGCTGTTCAGCTGAGCCCCACGAATTCCCCCATCTCCTCAAAAAAGTCCACACCAGTCCACGAGAATGCGAAGACTTGCAAACTCTTCACCATGGAAGGCAATGGGCCGGTGGCCAAGTACACGACAGGAGGAGAGGCAATACAGCTCAACCTGCCCAGGGACCTGGCCGCATCCTAAACCTGGGCAGGGATTTTTAAGCAGCCAGTCAGATGCTGCAGTGGCTGGGCTGGAATCTGAGATGTACCATCGGTCAGAGGTGTGGGGAAGGTGCTTGTGAAAAGCCAGCAGACACACAGGCTTCTCTGAATCAGTTGAAGGAAGAAGGATGCAACAGCAGGAAAATTCCAGATTTTTGCTGATAGGAACATGCCCATTACTTGGCTTCAGAAAGAAAACTGCTAAAGATGCCACTGTGAAAGGATGAACTAGAAAGTTCCTGGGAAAAGACTGGCTTTTGGGGAGCAGACTGGAAGAGGAGGATGAATTAATTTGTCTAGCAGAAGGTGGAAAAGTGATGGCTGGAAGGAGAGGCTACATAGGGCTGACAAATGACAGCTCTTTCTTTTCAAAAGTGAAGCAGTTCTTGAGTGTAATAGAAGCAGGAATGCAGTAAATTACAGCTTGCTGCCACTCAGTCACAAGAAGATTTCAGCATTTTAGGGCCAGACTTTTTGGCAGTAGAGACATAATATATGTGTTTACTATTGAAAAAGCAGTGTGAAACAATCTCCCCTCCTCTGAAAATCCTTGCCTCATTTTTCCTTTGTTTGGGTGACTTTACCGTCCACTGAAAGAGACAATGAATCACAGGGATCACAATTAGCATTGGCATTTTCCTTGTTTTGATCATGCTGGGTTGCAGTGGTGCTGCTCAATGCAGTGTGTATCTTGGAAGGTCAGCCAGGCTGAATCCTTGGGGACATGTTCCTGGGGTAACTGGGGGTTGGGAGGAACCTACAAATGAAATCTTCAGGCAATGATTATGCCCTGGGTGCTGGGGGGAGGCATCTTCCTTTCCATCATTCTATGGAAGTCTGGCCTGGGACGCATCAGCTTGGAGCAGGGGACAAATAGCTGTATGGGTGTCATCATAGCTGTGCAGGAAGATGCTGACTGTATCTTCTTTCCCGAAGTGGCTGCCAGACCTACTGCATGCATTGAACAACCAGGTATGGAACTCCTTGTTGCAGGAAACAGTCTGTTGAAGGTGCTCCTGGGCTTGTAAATCAATGGGATGAGTCTGCAGAAGAGAATTCTTGAAGAGCTATTTGATGCAAAGGTACCTTCGGCTTAGAAAGATCCTGAGCTAGGCAGAAGGTGCTAATCTGATTATTGTTGGCATTATATTCTTTTCTGGGAAGAGGTGCTGTGCTAATGGACCTCTTTCTGACCCCCATAGGGTGTTCACATATTCGATGAGATGTGGGACCAGTGAAGGAAGGACAGCTGCGCTAGACAGGGCCTGTCTGCAGGGAGACAGTAGCAGGAGAGTGGATTTAGAGTGGGAACAGCTGCACAGGTTCTCTATGTATGGAAATCCTATATCTCAATGGGGCTTTTGAGACTTTAGGTGCCTATGAAGACCTCTGGACACAGGAGTGACCATACCAGACCATCCAGGCCTATCTAGACCAGCATCCTGTTCTTGGCAAGGCTGAAGAAGAGCACGGAAGACATGTCCAGTGTGCTCCCCCGGCCTCCAGCACTGCTTAGAAGCTTCTTGAGCTACAAGTAGTGCCTGTATTTAGTAGCCCTGAATGGATTCCTCCCTCTTCTACCCCTTGAATGTCTGTCAACTTGTATCACCCATGATCCTGCAGCAGGGAGTTGCACGGTTTAAAGAGAGGCCACGGAGATCCCTGGCTTTGTTTTGTCTTCAGCCTGCAGCCTATATCTCCCCTTTAATGCCCCAACCTCCTGGATTCGAAGGGCCAGCAAACAGCCCATGCCTCCCCACAGCACTCAGGTTTTCTGGGGCCTGTCTCATTACTTTCAGTCATCTGTTTCCTGTGGTACTTTTACCTCTCTCGTAGTCAGAGGAAGGTAGTGCTTTCCAACTTGGCCAGCGTTCCATTCAGCCCATCATCTGCACTTGCTGTGCTGAGGCTTTAGCCAGCACAGGGATGTGTGAATTGTTGGGAGAGCTGGAGGGGAGGTGCTAGAGGAGAGAGGGAAGCTGTGATGTGCCTAAGGCTCCCTTGGACTCCCCCAGCAGATGTCTGCACAGCCAGGCTGGGGGGGCTGTATGGTTGGTGTGTTGGGTTAGGTGGTGGCAAATGGGGTCACGGAGGAGCTGGACAGAAGAGCTGTGGTGCTATACAGTCCATGCACAGGGTCCTGTTTGCTCTGGAGCTGCCATGGAGCCAATGGCCACTTTGTGAGCTTGGAGGAGGAGGCTGAATTTGATTCTTTGAGAGGGAAGCAAGAACTTTGGCTTGAATGCTCCAACAGTTTGCTGCCTTGAACAATTCCATCTACAGCAGAGGAATTACATCTGTGTGAATTTTAGCCTAGTGGCTTTGAGGGGCAGAAGCAGGAGGACATTTCTGGGAAGATGTAGGCTCAGACCTATGCTACAGCCTCCAGGCCCTGGGCAAATTGTTTAAGTGCACTGCTGCTCAGCTGCCTGCCTGTGCAGGAGGAAAACAACTGCTCCCAGCTCCACAGAGCTGCTGGAATGATGAACACATTGCCAAGCAGCAGCGCTGGTATCAGCACACCTGAATCTGGAGACTGACTGAAGGTAGATGGGGCTGTATGGTCTGATCTCTGCACAACCTCCATTAGAGCTCATTTTCACAGGTGATCTCTGCCTCCAGCACTTACTTCCTTTTGGCAATTGGGAACTGCAGTACTGAACTAAAGGCTCCCATGGTTTTTGCCTGCAGGTAATTGCTATGAGGCATAAGCAGAATGACTTGCTGATTTGGGTTTGACTCCCAGGTTGCTGCATGACCAGCATTTTGGAATAGCACACAACACCCTGGAAGACCTTCAGAGGTATTGCCCACAGGAATACAGTTTCTGCAGCACTTTTCTTTGAGCGCTTGGAGGCAAGAAGTAGTAAAATCAAGTGGTAACCGTACAAATTCCTCCTCTGCTCGCTGAAGGCTTGAAAACTAAGTCTGGAGTCTGTGTACTGGAATAGCTCCTTATCACAGCTGCCCCGTGAAATGCTCCCAGGGATGGATGATGCAGTGGCAGATCCCATAAGAGCCAAAGGCACACGCCCCTGCCCCAGGAGCGGGGCAGAAGCGGGATGTTGAGGACCAGTTGGGAGCTCGCTGCGGTTCATAACTGTGGCACCAGACACAACCCTGGGACCTGGCACATCCCATGCTGCATGCTTGGGTCTCCATAATGCTGGTGTTGCTCTGAGATGTGGTACCCTTGGCACCCAAGGGACAGCAGCTGGCAGGATGGCACCTAGGTGAGCAGAGGGGTAGGACAGGTGGGACAGCGATCCCTTGCCGTGGTGGCTTTCTGTGCTGAGCCATGGCATCAGCTGCCTGTCTGCACGGTGAGATGGGTGTGGGAACATCTGCTGCCTTCCTTCCAAAACATGGATGCGCTGCTTTTTCCTTTTTATGTCTTTTGGGATTTCCATGTCTGTCTGTCCATCTCTGTGATTGGCCGTACTGATGTCGTTGTGAATCGTGTGCCTCCTTCTTGTGTAGCGGGAGATGAGGAGGCTTTCTTGTGCTCCAAGTCAGAGTTTCTGTTGTGTGAGTCTTTTTTTTTTTAATTACTATTTATGTATGTGCTATGTGGATTTTGGAAAAGGCGGACTCATTAAAATAATTGCCCTCAGTGAGCGTTTGGCCTGCCTGCTCTTCCAGTCTACCTTCTGCCTTCTCTGAGACCGCGTGTGCCCTAGGGCTGCCTCCATTCACTTTTCTTGTGCTCTATGCCAACCTCAGGAAAAAAAAAAGCATCCTGAAGATTTGATGTTACCTCTGTTCTGGATTAAACATCTCTGGCAACAGAAGACAGGACTGGGTTATTTTAGCTGATTCCCTCCAGGCCTGGATATAGATGATGTTTAATATGTGGTGTGGGGAAGGGATGGAAGCTGTATCTGTGTGTGTAGGATTGATGCCATCACCTTTCTGTGCTCTTTCTGGGCTTTAGCCCAACATGGTTTCTTGGAGATGAGGCAATGAGGGACAGCATGTGGGAATAAAGAGGATTTGAGAGCCTTGCAAGCTGCCCCTGTGAAAGGGCTTCTCTCCCATGTGCAGACAAGTGATTTGAGACGAGAGGAAATCTCTCTGCTCCAGGCAGGCTGGCTGGTTAAAGACCTGGGAAATGAGCTGGCTAAGAAGGCTCCACTGACAATGTGTGTGAAATGAAAACCTGCTCCCTTCAGAAGGGATTTCTTTTGACCTTTAGAAAGAACTTCCTGGAAGGGCTTTTCTTCTTTGAAAGTGGGACCAGAGAGGAAAGGCACAGAGGAGGCTTTTCTGCTTTTCTCCAGCTGCCAGGTGCTGTCAATGTGCATCAGAGAGACCCTCAAACATGGGCTGTAGGGAAGGTTTCCTAAGCCCTGATTGCCAGACCGAAGGCCCCAAAGATCTTTTTGCTTGGGGTGGCCTCACAGGGACACCCTGCCCACATCCTCAAGGAGATGCAAAGCCATGGGGAATGCTCATCCTCTTCCTTAGCACCTGCTCTGCAAGGACCAGTGACATGGAGTATCTCCCCTGGTGCCGTCCCACACCACCTCCCCTTCCTAGGAAAGTTGGGCGCTTGGTGTTTTCTGTGTTATTGTTAATTGGAACATCTCTGAGCCTGTTTCCCTCCATGTGATGATGGTTTGGGGGATTCTGGTGTCCCAGCCATCCCCACTGCCAACCTGGGGACCCCCAGTGAGGAGGGGACTGGGGCTCATCCCAGCTCGGAGTGAACCGTGGGGCTGCAGAAGACAGCTGGAACATCATGGTTAGTTTGCTCCTTCCAGGCTTGTTCCCACAGCTTTGTTCAGTCTCATTTATAATGTCAGCGGAGAGGAGATTTTGCCATTTCCATCAGCAGATCTCCTGCTACCTGTAATTGTGCCCAGTCTCTCACTGTGGGGCCTGTGCATGCTGATGTGGCTTTGAGTTCTCAGAGCACTGAGGGTGCCGGGGCTGGCAGGGCAGATTACTTTTTTCAAGGTATCCTTGTGTACAAAGAGTCCCTGGGAGATTTTTCCAGGGAGCAGATTTTCATTAGGAAACTGGTTTCTTGAAATTGCTCTGTCCTCAGAAGACATCGGTTTGTGGTGTTTTTGCCAGGTGAAATCAGCCCCAGTTCCAGAGGAAATTTCTGATCTAAACATTTGAGAACTGCTGTTCTGTCCCATCCTCTGCACACCCCTAAAACGGGATATCGCTGTGCTCTGCCTCTCCGTGAGGACCAGACTCCAAAGGATGTAGCCCCTTGCCGGATCCTCTGCTTTCCTCAGGTCCCAAAGCCAGAGCTCTCTCTGTCAATGCTTTCAATAACCTGTGCCTCCCAAGATCTGTGTGCCCTTCCAAGGTCTCTCCTGCTGAAATCTTCGCCAGGATTTCTGGCACTAACTGCTGTGCCGGGGAACACAGCCATGCGAGTGGCTCTCCAGACTGATGGATATTTGATGAAGTTTGCTATAAAGTCAGAGAAATTACTTCTTTTGCTGGCACATAGGGAAAGATGCTTCTTTTGGAGATAAGCCTTCTGTTGTTATCTGGGTATGAGAAATCAGGATGATCTGTAATTTGTTTCTCGCCTCCAGCTGAGCCAGGTAAACACCTCCTGCACCAGCAGCCAGCTCTGCTTCCTGGGCTGCCCCGTGTGGTAATTCCTGCTCTGGGTAAGGAGAAAGTGGGCAAGAAGGGAAACTGAGGCATGGAGCTGGAAAGCTTGAGCATCAATCTTTCTTTTCCCTGGGAAAAGCTTGCAGTGTTTGTAGCACCCTGGGGCAATGACTTCCATGTCTGAACCCTGCACTGAGCGGACCTGCCTGTCTGTGTGTATGGCTTCATTGGAAAGAGAGAACCAAATCCGTATATTTTCTCAGTTAAGCCTCAAAACTCGCCTTTTGAGTGGGCTGCAACCAGGCACTCAGTCAGTAGCTGTAGGGTCCCTTCCTTATTCAGGGCAGTGATCCCCAAGATGCCAGATAATAAGAGCAGAGATGGGTTCTCTTTGCAGGAGATGGAGCGATGTTTTCCTGGCACGATGCGTTTCTCTGGCATAACACCATGCTTCCCCCAAGCTCTGGGCCGTGCATATTTTCATGCAGCCTGATTAAAAACGTCTGTGGTTCTTAAACTCACATTTGTTCTAAGGAGGAGCTGTCTGCTGGGAGAATTAATTCCTCTGACTTCAGTCACCTCCCGGGAAGTGCTGCTGTTGTCTTCAATTTCATGGCTCGGGTGATTACTCGTTTCCAACACCCAAGAATAACAAGATTAGGGAATTTGTGGCAATGAAGGCACAGAGGAGGGATTGGCTAAAAAAGGAGGAGATAAATTGAATTTTCCTTTTAAAAGGAAAGGTCTATTTCAGGGAAACTTCTGCTTTTGGAAAATAATAGCAGGGAAAGCTCCACGCTTGAACTAAACACAGGGGAAGCCTATCAGGCACTTTGTCACATTCTGTTCAACTAAAGTGCTCCATGACCCTTAGATATGCCACTTAAAGCTAATTTGGGAAGTATTAAATTCAGTCCTGTGAACTATAAATTAACAGGAAAATGAGAGTAAATCGGCAGAGGATCAGGCCAGCTGCATTGCTGGTGTAATTGTGGCACCCTGCAGCTGAACAGCAGCTGACTTCTGCCTCTCAGGTATGGCCAGGGCTCTTCTGGGGGAAAAGATGTGCTCAGAGTCCTGGGGTAAAGCGCTGCCATCAGGAAGGTGAATGCAGTCCCTGGGGAATATTGATTCAAAGGTGCTGGGCCATGCCTGAAGGTGATGGTGCTGGGGAAAGAAGCATTCAGAGGTTGGAGTTCCACCATCAGAGAGAGGCTGGGCATCCACCGGTGCTGTGCAAGTGGGAAGGCAAGCCAGGAAAGTGGTGAAATGAGGGCATTTTCTGGGTGATCCAGGGAAGCTGGTGAGGGGGATGGGTGGAAGGGGGCAGCTCGCTGGTGTGAGGCTGCAGGAATGCAGTAACGTTGTGGATGCTGAGAGTGTGCACATCTGGAATGGGGATATTCTGAAATGTGGGTGATTTGCTGCGTGGACACACATGGGTCTGTGTGTGGGTGTGTGTGCACATTGCACTGCTGCTGTCACATCCCAAAGGAGCCCCGAGCTTTCCTCTGTGGGGCAAGGGGGAAATGCCCCCCTGGGAGGGACATCTGCTACAGGGAAAGGCTCTTCCCCGTGACACCACTTGAGCAGGGCCAACGCTGGCTCCGTCATTAGGCTTAATGCCTCTGTTATTTGTGCTGCCAATTCTCTAAACGGCGCTCCAGCAGCACGGAGTGGGGTGAGTCATTGCAGTAATTATTAACCAGGCTATGGCACTGAACAGGCGCCTGAAGTTGGATCCTGCACCAGCCCCACTCGGTGTGGATGGAGCGTGTTCGGTAATGAGCAGCTGCAGAGTGTGGAGAGGGAGAGAATAGAAAACGGCCACACAATGGGGGATATTTTGCCTTATTATCTGAATATTATCTCACAGGGAATTGCATAGCAGCAGGTGGAGCTGAGGGCTCACAGCTTGCTCCCCGGTCCCCATGGCTGTAAGGGCACTGTGGATGGAGCCTCACCCCTACCCAACCACCATCGGCTGCGTGCTGGATGGGCACCGTGCCCATGGCTGTGTGCTGAGCTGTGTGCCATGGGGCATGGCTGGGGCACACAGCCCCCCAAGGCTGTCTGCCAGGGTGGGCAGCAGATTCTCTGCCTCACCGGGAGAATGAGCAGTGCCATCTGCACACCACACGGCTCTGCTTGCCATTCGTGTGCAATCTTCTGCCCTTAAACAAAGCCATGCAAAACCCTCTTAATGGCCTTCAATCATTTTCCAATTAATTCCCCTGGCTCCAGAGCCTTGTTTAAAGCTTATGGGCTTAAAGCTATTTCCACAAAGACCATTTGCTGCTCCGGAAGGTGGAAATTGGGAGGTAGCAGTGAGGAACAGAGCAGTCTTGAGAGCGCAGTGCTTGCTTTGGCTGTGGTGCTGAGCAGGGTGGGTAAATCACCTTTAATGTCTGTATAGCTCTGTCTCCCGGGGTGCAGCTCTAATTTGCTGTCTGCTCAGCCCCGAGTTTTGACTTGTCTGTGTTTGCAGGGATAGGCTAACCCGAGTCTGGCTCTGCCCCTGCCTCAGCTGGACTTCGTGATGCTCTTCTGCTTCTTCCCTGCCCTCGCTTTTCTCCTCTGTGTTTGATATCCGAAACCAATGAAACTCTCACAGAAAAAGATGTAGTTGAAACCAAGAAATTTTGTCAAAAATTAGTGCCAAGGAGCCAATATACTCCAACCAGACCTGTTCTGGTGAAAAATTCTGGACAGGCTCTGAAGTGGGTTTCATGTTTCAGCTTCAGCTTATTGGCATTGCAGTGCTCCTGAATGGAAATAGCTCTGTGCAGGCTCCTCAGACTGTTTCCATTCAGACTGATGCCTCCAGCTTCCCCATAAGCCATGTTCCACAGCAGCAAAAATAAAATAATAATAAAAAAATCTCTATATTCTTGGCTTTAATGAACTCCCTACAAGAGCCACTTTGGCTGTGCACTATTTATCAGCTCCCTGAATGTAATCAGAGGCAGTGGGATTCAATTAGAGGGATGCAGGGCAGGGCAGTGCCATACATCCTGTGCCCAGCAGTGCCCTGGAGGAGGAGATGCAGCGCTGGGAAGTGCAACCCTCCCACCTGGGTCACAGTGGCATTTTCCCTTCAGTTCCTGTGACAAAGGTGAAAGTCCTTGATGCCTCCAAAAGCTCTTCAGTGTCTACCAAAGACTGAGCTGCGTGCCCTGGGGGCTGTGCTGTCATTTCTTCCCACCTGCTTTGATGTGCTGAGCTACCACCATGCAGCACATCAGGCTGTCCCTCCCCAGAGCTGCCTGCTCAGTGCTGAACCTGTCCACACAGAATCATAGAACAGCACAGGTTGGAAGGGACCTTAAAGCCCACCCAGCCCAACCCGTGCCCTGGGCTGGGTGCCCCCCATCTCAGGCTGCCCAGGGCCCATCCATGGCCTTGGGCACCTCCAGGGATGGGGCACCCACAGCTCTCTGGGCAGCTGTGCCAGGGCCTCACCACCCTTTGAGTGAGGAATTTCCTCCTTACATCCAACCTAAATCTCTCCTCTATCAGTTTAAAGTCATTCCCTCTTGTTCTATCACTATTAGAATAGGTAAAAAGTTGGCCTCCCTCTTGTTTATAAGCTTCCCTCAAGCACTGAAAGGCTGCAGTGAGGTTTCCCAGAGCCTTCTCTCCTCGAGGTTGAACAAGCCCAGCTCTCTCAGCCTTTTCTTCATAGGAGAGCTGCTGCAGCCCTCTGAGCATCTTCGTGGCCTCCTCTGGCCTCACTTCAACAGCCCCACATCCTCCTTGTGCTGGGGGCCCAGGCATGGATGCAGTGCTCCAGGCAGGGCCTCACAAAGGCAGAGCAGAAGGGGATGATGCCCTCCCTCTCCCTGCTGCCACCCCTCTGGTGATGCAGCAGCCCAGGATACTGTTGGCCTTCCAGGCTTCCACTTGTGTGTCCTCCAGCAGACAGGCTGTGAGTTACTGCCTGATCTGCTGTCCTGCTCGGGAGGCTGCAAGGGGCTGGTTAAACAGAAAATATATGCGAAACAAAAGGTGACTTTTCATTGCTGAAGATGGAAATGCCAGGCGGAAAGAAAAGAGCTTTGACATCACTGCATGCAAAGCTTTTTGCCCTGAGGTAGATGTTTAAAAAGAACTATCATCGAGCCATAAATTTAACTGAAGGCTGGCAGCCTGAACCAGAGCTCCCAGCGCACAGGCAGCACCAGGTGAAGGTTGGCTGTGCTTAGGAAGCAGTCTGCATCCGGAGCATCATGATGAGCAACGGAGGTGTGCAAACATCAGCCCACCGTCGGCTTGAGCGGTGCAATGGCTCAAGCTGGGTGGAGACTGAAATAAGAGAACCAGAGGAGATGCTGGGTGCTGCTGGAGATGTGCTAGGAGCAGTAGGCACAGTTGGTGTTGGGGTCAAGGCTGGAGACTAGAATAGAAGCATGGAAATAAGGCGACACAGGAGCTTCGTGCTGATGGCCTCCCTGGATTGTTTTCTCCTGGCTTGGGTATGGGGTACCCAGAGAAGGCTGGATGGAGTGATGCTCTCCTCCTGTACTCAGCTCTGGTGCAGCAATATGGTTTAGTGGGCAATATTGGTGGTAGGTGGACGGTTGGACTAGATGATCCTAGAGGTCTTTTCCAACCTTAATGATTCGATGATTCTATGCTGTGACGCTGCTGGGGTTAGCACAGAGCTGCCATCGCGCCTGGTGGCCATGCTTGGGCATGTCCCCATGCGTCACCTGCCTTGTCATGCTTCCTTCTCCCGCACCCACGGAACCAGGGACAGGCAGCAAGCCACTGAGCCAGAGTCGCTCTCTCCCTTGCTCATTATCTTTTTGTTTCCTTTTTCTCCATCATCTGTATCAGCCGCTCTAATAAAAGATATTGCCTCTCCCTATAAACCTTTCCTCTGGAGGCTTCGCCACACCGAGGTTGCTATAACAACACCCGAGCCCTTCACCAGCAAGAAGCAGAGGGAAGAGGTGCTGGGAGGACTGGGAGAGCTCAGCCCATCTCCCAGAGCGTGGACGCTGCCAGGGCAGAGTGCCAGGCAGAGCCGTGGCCATGGGATGCTTCCAGGGTCGCTGACCCTACACTCATAGGGGATGCTTGTGCTAGGAAATAGCAACCTAAAGCAGGCAAAAAAAAGTCAGGAGAGCTTATCCAGGGCAGCTATAGGTACTGACAGACAGAGTGCTCCTCTCCATCCTTTTCTCTTCTTTTTAGCTGATTGCAAATGCCACAGCGAAGCTCTTCTAACTCTATCAGCTCGGGATTTATTTGAACCAAATCTTCATTTTTCCCTCCCAAGTTATGGATTAGGGGCTCTGAATTGTTAAACAGCTGAGGATTGCCAAGAATAGGGAGTTTGTTAAGCACTCTGAGAGCTGGGCATTAGAGAAAGTTAAATTATTATTCTCGGATCCACTGCAGAGCTGAATATTTATGGCTCAATCTCGTTTTCCAGAGTCTCATCATTTCTTATGTCAACTGTACTTTGTAGAAATGTCCTCGGGGAAGGAATTGACTTTTGTCTCGGGCCCAAACTAAACAAGCTCAGGCAGTGATTATTTGGGTTTCGAAACAGTGGGATAATTTAATCTCAACATCTATTGATCCCCTTCTGCACTGGAATCCTATGGCTAAACATCTGCAAGGCAATTAATAGCCTCGAGTACAAATTCATTGCAGATTTATCAATAGGTACTGGGTTTTAGACTGAGAAAAAAATTGTCTTTTAATCTGCTTACTTTGGGGTATATATATATATATGTATGAAGAAAAAAAGCAGCTTCACGCAGCTGAAGGTAAATTGGAGGCCATGAGCAAAGTGCTCCCTGCTGCTGGCATGGTTTGAAAAGCCAGCCTCAATCCACACGGTGCCTGATTTGGGGCAGAAAAGGGGAAATTTAAAAAAAAAAAAAAAGCAGCTGACATTTCCCTCAAAAAAGCATTTTTTAAATTAAAAAAAATAGTTAAAAATTCTAAGGTTTCAACCCCAAACCCAGTGGCGGTGGCAGCATGGCCACCCCGACCCCAGCTCTGTGCTGCCTGCTGCCCGCAGCTGCTGGCGGTGGGGAGCGCAGTCATTCCCACAGCGGATAATTAATTGGCACAATCTGTTAATGAGGTTTGCAGCGTACTTGGAGGGCCATCTGGACAAAAGATGATTTGCGAGGATGACTGTGATGTGTCCCCGCCTTTTATCCTCAGTAATGATTAAATGTGGGCTAATTACCGGGGGCACAAACTGGTTACAAAGAGCAGGGGTTCACCGTGATGGCTCTGTCAGTGGGTAGGAACTGCTGCTAGCAGGAAGACCCATGCCTGCATGGCACAGACCCTGCCAGACCCTGGGCAAAGCCCGAGGAGCACTGGGATGCACGGATGCTTTGCCTTGGCCAATGGCTTCCCAGGACATGCCAAAATTTGGCTTGTACTTTGCCAATGTGGCTGTAAGTTAAAGACAGAGGATTTTCGGGTTTTTTGAGCACTGCAATTCATCACCTCTTAATACAATAATCGCTGGGTGTCTGGGAGGATATTTTAGTAGAAATAAGAGGTATTTCAGCATTGGGGAGGGGAGGGGGGAAGTGAGAAGAGACAGCACCATGCAGACCCAGGGAAATGTTTTCTCTTTGCACCCCGCCCTTCTCTCAGCCCCCAAATAATGTGATACTGATGTCATCACCATTCGCCAGAGCTCATTTCCCTTACAAGGAAATAAAAAGCTCTGGGCTCCAGTTTATGCAGCAGGGGGATACGTGAGAGTCTGGAGTGGGAGCAGCTCAGTCAATCACATGCAATGTAAACCCCCTGCGAAAACACCCCAGATCCACTTTGCAAAATGACTCCAATAAATGACAAAACAATATGCATGCACTCATAAGGAAGGAGGAGATTAAACAAAGACCTCAAGCTCATGATCATTGCTGCTCCAGGGTAAGAATAATGCACAGTAACAGCAGCCTGACTGATGGGTATTTTAGCAGTTTTGCAGGCTTCTTCCCAGTCCCTTTCCTAGTCAATATTTCAAATTTGTTTGTACCCAAAATGGTTAGAAATAAAGCATCTGCTTCCCAGTGCATAAATCTGCATGCATGCACCATCGGAGAGCAACTGGCTGCAGAGTGATGCTCCCCAACTTGTGTGTGCTTATTGCCCTGAACATCAAAGCTTCTTCCAAAGTCTCT
Source organism: Penelope pileata (assembly GCA_013396635.1). Classification (NCBI taxonomy): domain Eukaryota; kingdom Metazoa; phylum Chordata; class Aves; order Galliformes; family Cracidae; genus Penelope; species Penelope pileata. The sequence goes on along the minus strand of WBMW01004135.1, from coordinate 253,866 downwards.
GAGCTGAGCGCTCCCGTTTAGTACTTCTATGTAAAAGCGGTCACTGTTATTTTTTTTATGTCAAGAAATGTAGAGAAAAGGGCTGAGCAGCCCCCCAGCAGCCTGGTTCAGGGCACTGCTGTTTGCCAGCACCAACGTCATGCACTGACCTTGCACCGTGCTCCTGAACTCTTTGCATTGGTGACATTGCTGATCTGAGTGCCTGCATCAACATCAACCACGTGTTAACCAGCATCAAAAGGTGCTGATTACCCCCCCCTCAGTTCTCTCCAGGCTCCCTGCTCAAGCAATAGGGTGTGTAATGTGGGGTTTGGTCATTCTTTGAGGGGTGGAGATACCTGCAGTGAGCTCCCTGCCCTGGGAAAGCAGCGCTGAGGGCTCGTGGCTCTTCCTGCTGTGCTGGGAATGAACGGAGCTTTATTTATAGGCAAGACACAAAGCTGAAGGCCCAGAATGAGGAGCTGGCAGCACCAGGGATGGAAATAATATCTGTGATTGACTTAAATGTTCATGGCAACTGCTGGCAGCCCAAGCACAGCGCAGGAGCGGAGCCTTTGAGGAATAAACAGAATGAAATTCATACCCAAGGATACAGGGTGGTCAACAGCAGTGCAGATCTGGGGACAGCTGGGACCATCTCCCCCTCTGCCTCCCTGCAAAAAACCCTCTGCTCAGAACCCCTCACCAGGGTACCAAATGTCTTGGGAAAGCTGCAGAGATGCTGGAAAGCAGCTGGGGCCTTTGCTGAGCGGTGAGGTGGGACGGCCACGGAGCAGAGCAGAGACCCCAGAGATAAATGCAGCCCTGGCTCAGAGCTGGTGAGGAACTCGGGCTCAGAGGGAGGCAAGGGGCATCTGCTGAGCACAAGGAAATGGGGCAGAGCTCGCCTTCTGCACTACCCGATGGAGCTGGTAGGTGTCACCAGCAATTGATGCAGTTGAACAGAGACGGCAACGCGTGTTCAGTTCACATTTCCTCCCAGCGCTTGAAGGGAGCTTACAAGCAGGAGGGAGACTGACTTTTACCCAGTCTGATAGTGACAGGACAAGGGGGAATGGCTTTAAACTGAAAGAAGGGAGATTTAGGTTGGGCGTTAGGAGGAAATGCTTTACTCAGAGGGTGGTGAGGCCCTGGCACAGCTGCCCAGAGGCCCATGTGGGTCCACAGCCTTCCCTGCAGGCAGGGCAGCCTCCTGCTCAGCACCCTGCTGCAAAGCACTGCGACAGTGCAGTGCTGTGCAGGGGCTCTGCCTCGGTGGGCATCCAGCAAGGATTCTTGTCTCCCACCCCATCTGCATGCTCCCTTCTCCTCTCCTCCCCATGACATCTCACAGAGTTGGGCTTCTGGAGCCCGTGCTCTGAGCCATGATTATTGCACACAATTTCCCCTCTCAACTGCTCTGGCGAGTAATAGAATTATCCTCCTTCCCCGGCTCGTGGCCAGCTTTAATTCAGTGATAAATCCCTGCTCCATGGAGGGAGAAGGGCAAGAAGAGGGGGAAGGAGCCGGATAGCCGCAAACAGGGAGCTAATAACCGCTAATGAATTTACAGGGATTGCACCAATCCTTTACCTGAAGCCACAGAGCCACACCGTGACACAGACCCATGCAATCTGCGTCTGGCTGCCGTAAATAATTCAAAAGACAGCAAATCTGCCCTTTGCTGCAAATAATTACGTTTGGCAACAACAACAACAAACCCAGGTAAACATTTCACTTGGCTGCAGGTGGAGGAAGAGGCTGTGACCTCAGTGCAGCTGGAAAGCCCCTGGCACCACAGGAGATGCTGAGAGCCCGGACACCATCGCGCCTTGTGGCTGCCCCAGCTCCAGCCAACACACGGTTTATATATATATCGTATAAAAATATACTCGTAGAGATCTAATATAGATGTATAAAGATAAGTGCATGCTTATGCACATATACAGTATGTATGTATATATTATATATATTCATGTTTATGTAAATATATCTATACATATATGAATTTTTCCCAAGACAATGCAGTAAAAAAGGGCTGCTGGCTCACGCCTGCCTCTTGCAGAGGTCTGGGCAGCAGAGGGAGCTCGCTGCCCTTCTATGAACAATTTCTCACCAATCTTAACGTGTCCTGAGGTTGTGGGTCCTCTGCCCCAGTGCTTTCGGGATGGAGGGCTGCAAATTCATCCATCAGTGGCTCAGGTGCACGAAACCTGCTGGATCTTCTCAGTTTGGGTAGATTCCAGCCATCCCCATGTTTAATGGCGATTTCTTGTGGTGTGTCTGTACTGCCTACAAACACAACGTGCCAGAGTCCCAGCTCCAGAGCATCCTCCAGGGCTGCACCCCAGGCAGATTTGGCTGCCAGAACCCTGGGCACTGGGATTCTGGAAGGAGCTGCACAGAGAGAGAGATTTGCAAAGGGTAGGAATAATAGAAAGCCTGTTTTTTGTGTCTGGTAGTCATAAAATAGATTGAGGTTGAAGGGCAAGATATTTGGTGATTTTGTCTTTCAGTATTTTGAAAGGCTTTTTTAATATAACTTTTATCTGCACACTGACATTAACCTCAGGGTGCAAGAAGCACAAGAAAGCAGCTCTTTCTTCTCCTCTCCTCTCCTCTCCTCTCCTCTCTTCCTCTCTCTAACTCACCTCTGACAAAAACAGCCTCAGCTCCCCTATATTTGCTGTTGCTGACCACACATTTGCATTTCCCCATCCCTGCCCGCACACAGCCACCCACTCGTGGGATTTGGGCAAAGAGCTCTGCACAGTGCACAAAGCCCAGACACGATTCCCCGGCAGTCCCTGGGTGACACAGTAGATGGCACTCCAGATATGATGTTGTGGGCCTAAAGCTCTACTCCTAAAGTTAAACTAAAATTAAAAACCTGGAAAAGTTCAGGAGAGCTTTAAGCCTCTTAATTTAAATACAGATGCTGAATGTCTGGGAGAAATTCCTGACACTTGAAGCTGCTTTTCCCACCTTGCTCAATAAGAAAGGTCTCTTCCCTGAGTTATCAGCACAGTTTGGGTGTGGGATCCCTGAAGCAGGAGGTAGCTGAACACAGCGAGATTTGGGAGAAGGCAGAGGGAGAAAAGGGCATGGCTGATTTTATTATCATTAATAAAAACTAATCCTTCTCTCAAAAAACTCCTCACCCAGAAAGGACCCAGTACAAAGCTCGGTGGAGAAATGGCATTGGATGTGGGTGCTTTTCTGTCGGGCTGCTGTGGGAAGAGGCACCGCATCCCTGACCCATTTTCTCCTCAGCTACACACAGGACTCTTCCAAGCATCTCAGCACTGTGCAGCCACAGAGGCTGCTGCCCTGTCCCGGCAGCCCCCTCACAGAAATGCAATAGGAAGCACAGCTAGAAACACAGGTTTGACAAAAATAAGCAAATCACATCTGATTTATTTCAAGTACTGCTGGGCATCTGGATGGATCATATGGGTGCCAGAAGCCTTCTCAGGCGGAGAAGCAGCAAGATATAGACTCAGTGGAGGCAGGATGCAGCTGTTGACCCAAGCATGATCCTGTTCTCATTCCCAGCCCCTCTCCAGAAACCCTAATTTTGTGTTGTTGTCACTTTTTTCCCCATAAAGTGCAGTGATCTTCAAGGGGTCCCCACACTGTAGGTCAGAAGAGCCTCTCTGTCCTGAATGTCCGAGGGAAGAGCTAAAACTACTTACAGGCATCCTCTAGAAGGTGACACTTCAGGACTTTTTTTCAGCAAATTATCTGTTTTTAATTATAACAAAAAACAACATGTAACTTCTGTTTTTTAGTTTGTTACTAAACTCTTCAGTCTCAGAGGAAAAAACAAACTTGATCAATAGGATGTTGACTTATTTAGCCATATTTGTTGAGCCATTCTCTTGCCTGGTGTAACCCCAAAATGATAAAAAAAAAATTAACATAATCCTGTACAAAACAAAAGCCCTCTGCAAGTGAATTTATCCCATGTAAAGTCCTGCAGGAAGCAGAACAGGGAAAAGGGTCCTTGACTCTCAGGGTTCCTCATTCAGGCTGCATTTTGGGGAACATTTCCAAAAACGTCCGATCTGTCATGAGGCAGCTTTGAGGTCAGAAGCACCCAAATCCCAGCACAAAGCCATGGCAGAAAAGCCCTGGGAAGGGCCTTCTGCACATCTCAAGCTCCAGGTTTGTCACCACCACCCCAGAGCCTTTCCTTGGGTTCCACAAAGCTCAGGAGTGGGTACTAACACAGAGCACAGCCGTTCCCGTGCACACAGGTGCACACTCACGTTACACAGTGCCATCACCGTCAGTGTTTCAACATGCTGAGACCTTCATGAACTTATAATTGAAGTTTGCGTGGAGGTGTTGCCAGGGGAACATTTCTTCCTGGCTTTTTGTTGGGTATGGAAAGCAAAACCTCTGCATACCCAAGCGAAACTGGAGCTGCTACCAGGAGGACACAGCAGCAGCCCTGCTGCAGGAGGTGCATGCAGCCCTCAGGTCTGTGCCTGCCTCAGCATGCCAAAGGGAGGCTGGATTATAAATGTCTGCTCCTCACAGCCCCTCTCTGTTCTTGTCAGTGGCAAAGGCAATAACAGGACGTTTTATATTCTGCAGGTTATGTCCTACTTCGGTGACCCAGGTGCAAGAAACCTGATATTAAGTAAGCTGGGGAACTTGTGTTTCTTTCTTAATGGGATTCTGGCTGTCATTAATCCTTTGCTGAGATGTGTGTTACCAGAAGAAGGCATGTGTAATCAGCAAGACAGATGTGCTGGTTTTTGGATGAACTGCGCTCAGTTGCCATGGTGTGGGAGGTCCTGCTGGGACAATTCCCACTGCAGAGCCACAGGCAAGAAGCCTTGTGCAATGGGGCAAATAGGGACAGCTGCCCTGAGCTTGTGGATCTCATTCCTTGGAGATCTCCACATCTGGGCACAGGCAGCTCAGCTCCCCAGGGTGGCTGCAAGGATGTTTGTGGGGACCCGACGTGTCCCTGCAGCCATCCCAGAGCCCCCATCCAGGCCCTGCAGCTCAGCAGGAGATGCCATCCTCAGGGCAGGCAGTCACCTGCTTGCCAGACACCCAACCCCTCCTGGGGAACATGGAGATCTGTCACTGCTTAGAAAGATTTCAGGAGCAGAAATCTGTTCCACACCTCTTTTATATCCATCAGTCCCTTTTATATCCATCAGCCTTCTCAATGGAGTTGCTGGAGACCTTCTGAAACCTTCTGCATGGCACAGCAGCTGCTGGAGAAGTGCTCCAAGTCAGGAGGGTGACATTTGCACTGAGGGGTATTTACCTCTTCGGTGTGTGCAGGGCTGGAATATAACTGAACTGAAAGTTTGCAGGCAGAATTTTGCCATCTCCACATACACTGCAATCAAAGGGAGCTCAGGGGCTCACAGCACCTCAGATAAGGTGATGATAAACCACACACCCTGCATAAAGGTCCTGAATACAAGCACGATAATTGGCTGAAATTCTACTCCAGCTCTCATCCCCTTTAGCAAGAGCATTAACAAATATTTAACGTCTGGGAAAAAAAAAAGGCACAAAAATTTTTTTTTTTTTAATTCTTTAAGTACTTAAAGATCAGCTTACAACCAATTAAAGACCTCATAAACACAAGAACATAAACAACATCAAAAATTTCCTGCATATTATAAAATGATTTGCCATAGCACGGCTTGCGTGAAGAGATTAGATATGCTTTGCAGCATAAAACATTATTCTGTAAAGGCATTATGTTTCAGCAAACACACCACGCTAATTGTATTAGTGGAAGTTCAGGTGAAGCATAATTCCTGGATTAGAAAATCGAAGGCACAGGTTAAACAGTCTGTGTTGGTCAGAATGCTTGAAATTTGCTGATGGATCTTAGATGGGATTTTTTTGTGCATTGATTGAGTTACTGCTACATCTTTTGTTGCTACAATCCAAGATCTGTTTATAAGAAGTACCAATACTTTGAGCAATTTTATGCAAATATAACGGAATATATTATGTATAAGAAAGAAGGAAACACATTTCATTGTTATTTCAGATATTTAACCAAACCAACTAATTATAAAGTTGGAAATAGTTCCTAAAATTCCTGTTATTCTAAAAATATTCCCTCTACTGACATAATGTTCTAATCCACTAAATTATTTCTTGGATCTGAAAATAATTAACACATACTACAGTGTGCAGATGCAGAATTTGAACAGTGTAACCACTGCGAGTATGGCTTTGGCCAATGACGATGTGGGATATGGCCCGCAGCTAATGTGGGAGCTGGGCAGTGGCCATGTCCCATGTGGCCTTGCACACCCTGCACAGGGTGAGGGTTTGCGTGTGTTGTCTCTCAGCCTCAGAGCTTCTGGAGGAGACAGCATCAGCAGTTGCAACTTTATAAAAGAAAGCACCCACGGCACTGCCTTCCTATAGCAAAACTTCAGACCAATGCTCCTCAGATGGAGAAGGGAGAAAAAATCTACAAATAGGGTGAATTAATCTGGTTTTATTAAGTGGGAAATACTGACTGTGGGATGCAAAGAAGAAATTCATCCTGCTCCCCCCACCCAATTTTTTGGACGTGCACGGAGACAGCACTGAGCATCCCTGCAAAAAAATGACTTTGTCTTGTCACGGCAATCCTGATCTGGTTTTGTGTGACAGGAACCTACCATAAATAAAAAAAAAAAAGATCAAACATAAGAAAGAGAAGAAAAATGGCAGTCACCCTGGGAGGAAGCTTCCTAGCGTATGATAAATTGGAAAATGGACATACAGAACATGCCGACATACATTTTTAATGGCCCAATTGCTCAATTAATTCTTTCCCTTTTCCCTTTTTAATGTGAAAATCGTCATAATTCCTCCCAGATTAGTATAGATACAGGCCGACAGTCTCTCCTGCTCAAGGTATTTGCAGGACATAATTCATTCATAAAGCCATAATGCACTCATCTATCATCTGAAATATTTTTTTCTTTTTTTTCCTTTTCCTTTCCCCCTCTCCCGTTTGTGCTTGGGGCTCTCGCTGAGTCTCTGGGCACTGATGTATTAGCTGGCATATGCAAGCTATGAATTATCAACTGAAAGGAGTCAATTATCCACTCTAAAAATGAGTGTCTGGGCACCAATAGCCTGAGGGGCCTTTTTTGTATTTACGAAATGATTTCATGGCAAGTAGAGGTGTGTGTGGAAGGGGGATCGAGGGGGGAGAAGGGAAAGGGATTTTTTTTTTTTTTGCCTTTTCCTTGTGTCTACCCCTTAACCAGAGCAAGGTGAGAGTAATAAAAAAATAAAAAATAAAAAGAACATTTTGAACTTTTAACGCAATAATCCATTTCTATGTACAAAGTCTTTTCCAGGCGATTTCGGCTGGCTGGAAACAAGACGCGCCTGGTGGCCATATTGCCTGGGCTTCTCCTCCTCTATCTGGTCTCAGCTCAGCCTTCAATCAAAGCCGGAGCCCTGGCTGACTTCAGCTGCTAATAGACTGGATAGGAAATGGGATATTGGATAGTTTCGTGGTCCCCAGTCACTGGCCGTGTGCCTTGTCATCTCTGCAGACATTGATTTCTCCCTCTCTCCCCACCACCCCCTGCTCTGCTGAGGGGCTGGGGCCTACCAAGAGGCCGCGCGGCACCGGCAGCCCTCGCGCTGAGTTACGCTTAGGGAAATGAGGTCATTAGACGGAATTACGGCGCGTTTTGATAGCTCGGTAATAGGTTTTAATGATGGAATTTAACACGGGACCCCCACTAGGGACAAGGCTGATATACATCCAGACAGGTCACTTAATAAACCTCCACTCAGGGCTTGAGTTGAGGAATTTAGGAGGCTCAGAAAACATAGCCCCTCCTAGACAAGCCAATATATCACTGGCAAGTAGTCTCTTTGGAAGGCTTTTTATTGTTATTTTTGAGGTGTTTGATTGACTTAAAACACGTCGTTTCTTTAAATATGCACATTTATTTTACCAGACGCATTTTTGACGAGGATTTATTTCGGTGGCAGATGTTTTTGTTAGACCTGAACGGGCCGTTGTGCTCTTGGATGCTAAAGCGCTCATCTGATGGTGCGGTAAATTGTTTGGAAGTTTGAAGAGCTTAGCTGGCCTTTAATGTATTTGTTACTGACAGGTAAATTGCAGGTTAAGTGCAAAAACAGCATTAGCAGAAGAGTCCTGGCTTCCACAAATCTACCTTGGCCTCTAATCTGAATACAAAAGGAAGGAAGGAATTAAATTTGACCCCTTGAATATGCTGTTCACTCAATCCTAGACTTATTTAGTAAGCCCCTCTAAGATGCTTTCTGTTTGTTCTGGCCTCACCTCAAGCAGGTACAAGAATGTTCATAAAAGAGGGCTCTTTATGGGGAGCAGAGTGGATCAAAGCTGAAACCATTGCTTTGTGTGTCCCAACAATACAGAAGGGGCAGGTTGGAGGCTCCCTTGAAGGACTGTTCATTTAATTTGCTCTCCGAAGGTTGTAACACCGTGATAGCTGCTGGAGAGCTTCACTCTGCCCAGGCACAGGCGTCCCATGAGAGCCACCAAGCTGCGTGCCAAATGGCAGGTCATACGTGTGCTACATTGCTCCCCAAATCAAGCTCAGCCAAGGTGTCGATAGCCATGATTCCATACCCAGGTGTGTGAAATTTCAAGTTTGTCAGAGATGGACTTCACAGCAGGGTGCTGGTGAGCAAAGAACAAGATGGGTCAGCCATGGGGATGATACATGGCTTGTAGCTGTATGGCTTGTTCTTACCTTGTTTGCCTCTGAACCTTAGCTGCAAACCCCTGTGTTAGCAGCTACAATGCCCTTTACACATCGTAAAGGAGGGTGTCTAAATATGAGAGGTGAGAGGAAAGGGTCTAGCACCTGGGGACATTCTCCCTGGACATGGAAGATGGAAAATTTATTGTCTGCTCCACCAGCACATTTATCTATTTTGGATTGCTCGGCTGAGGTATATCTTTCAAAAGCAAACAGGTGACGTGTGTCTCCCTGCATGGTCTCTGTGTTTCACAGACAAGGAGATAGGCTCTTCAAGAAGGTGCTTCAGAGCCAGAGAAGACTTCTCTCCATCAGTGTCAATGAGAAATGCCTCCATGGTGTTTGGTGTCCAGCTTAAATAGCTGTCTGGGCTTCCCTGACAATCAAGAAGATTGGTTTGATAAAAGACTGTGGTGAGCTGATCCAAGCTCTCCCTTGTGAATGTGCACATTTTGCTAGGGATACACTGGTTTATGGTTAGCTGCCAATGGATCCCACCACCCAGAGTCAGCTCCACTTTGATTATTTGCCTAGCAGTGCTACTATTTCCCAAAGGCATTCCAAGAGCCAGCAGCTGTATTCAATGTCAGCGTTACAAGGTGGATTTAGGTTAACGTAAGGGATGGGGACACTACTGGCAGAGCTGAGGGTGCTTCATCCATCCCACCAGTCTGGGAAGGGATCTGGGCAAGCTGAGGAACAGCACCTTTCACATCACAGCTGGGAGACTTGGCAAAGCTCAGATCCACAGGGAAAACCCTTCTTTCACAGATGTTTTGAATTAACTAAACTTGGCTTTGTCACTCTTGTTACCACCTGCTAGCAAACCCCACTGCCGCAGAGACCCTGATCTTCCTTGTACTTTATCTTCTTTTTTCCTGCTTTTCGTGAACAAAGGTGTCATAAGTGATTTGCCAGCTTGGATGATATTTGCTCTAAGTGTGAACTGTGGGCTGTGGAAAGCTGTCTGTTTAATTTTGAAATCCCTGATGAAGCTAAGGAACAAGGCCTGGAACAAAGAAGAAACTGCCACTTTTTGGCAAGAGTGTGCTGATTTACAAAGGGCATCCTTCAATTATTTAAGGAGCAGTCAGTAGTGCCATAACTTTAAGTATGAATCAAGTGGCATGACTGAAAAATTTGTCACAGTGTGTTAGATCAATGGTAATTACCTTACTGACATGAGTACTGTTATTATTTTACAGGGCTGCAAACAGGATCATGGACGTGAGGAAACACAAACTGCACTGTGATCAATACTCTCTGAAATATGACTCTCTGTGGCCCAAAATGGAGTTTTCGAGCCAGGCAAACCATTACAGGCTGATTCTCTCTCTGCCTTTAGATGGATACCCTGAAGTAAAACACAGCAGCAATTGGTCAACTTGTTTCTGGCTTTGAACAGGCAAATAGTCACTTATTATTTTTAAGGACAACTGTGTGCAAATAAAAAGTCTGGGCAGCCAAACTCTGGATGAAGAGAGAGCTGTGGAGGGCGTGCATGGAAGGAGGGCTCTGGCTCACGCTGTGCACATTGCTTAAAACCTGAGACTAATCTCTCTGCTGCAATGCATGCTTAGAGCCAAAGCTCTTCAGGTTCTCCCCCACCTCTAATTTTGAAGGGCTGTGGGACTCCCAATCACAGCTGGTGGAGGTAGGACCTGAAGCTGCCACATCCCTCCAACCCAGGGTGGCACCTCCAGTGACTGAGGACACCATGTCTGCCATGCCTCTAACTGTGCTTTGCACAGCTGTCCATCGTACACATTCTGCTGTGACCTTCACCGCTGGCCTTCTTTTCACCACCTCTTCAGAAGGTGACATCTAACCCAGGGCTTTCAACTGTACTCTTTATCCTAAAATATGTGCAAGTGGGAATCTGATAAATGAAGATACAGTACTCCTGGTCTCAATGCTTTGAACAAATCAAAGAGCAAAGTGATGAAGGACACAAGGAGAGCTGTTCCCATGCTGCCCAACATCTAAAAGGTCGTTAACAAGACAATGAAAAGTAAGAAAATATAGAGGGCTCCTTGGGAATGTCTGAATTTCTGGAATTCCTATTCTTTGCTGTTAGGAACTGTAGGGAAACAGTTGATCACAGCATGAACTGATGATTGAGCACATGGTGGAGGGGCATGTCTGGCCTGGGGAATACAGGTACATCACTTGCACCTGTGAGCAGAAGGGGTGCGCCTGGGGTGGGGTTGCCCCAGGCTTAGATAAGGGGCAGGCAGGCAGGCAAAGCAGAAGCAGCTTGAGAGAGAGGAGACTGGAAAGGAGGTGGAGAAGCAGCAGCACAAGGAAGGAGCTGAGACCCTAGATCCAGATGAAACAAATGGCATAGTTGTGAGAGTTCTTGGGACTCTTTTTGTTACAGGAACACACCGGCTTGGCCTTTTTCACAGGAAGGTAAAGCGCATCTTTGAATTAATTAGTGTTTTTTAACACCTTGTTCTATCTTGTTTGGATTCCAGGCTACCATAAATAATGAATTGGGACCAGGAAAGTTTCATTTCATTGATGGTTTATTTGTGTGTGTATGAAACAGTTGAATGGCACATGATGCTAAGATATTATCTCGTTAGAAACAAATGCTGAGCGAAGTAGGAAGTAGCAAAAATGAGCAGTGCCTCTTGTGAGGTGAATAGTTCAGAAGTGGCTATGTATTATTTTGGAAAGGGTCACAAATTAAGGTGTAAATTCATGTACACCTTAAGTTGTGACCTCATAAAAATGATCAATGGTTAATGGTGCAGATAACAGGATTCATAAGGGAAATTTATTGGCCACTTTTGTGAAATAAATATATTTATACCATACCAGTGGGAAATAAAAACACATCAATAAATCATATAATATCTACAACTATACTAATGGCATGAGTAGCTGTAGGTATAACCAACATTTTTAGACCTGCAGACACCCCCTCTGGCATGTTACAAATATAATACATGATAATAGCAAAATGTACTTTGGTAAGAGATAGCCATGTATATCCTGCTTGTGAGTTACCTAGGCAGGCACCCCTCATGAATTATAGTCCCCCCTCAAAACATGAGCCATGGAACATAAAAATAGCTACTCTGTGACCATACAATGTGGGTCAAATACAAAAGCACTGTGGCAGAGCAGGCTTGTAATGTGACTATCTCTCTAATACAAGGTGATCCCTCTACAGTGTGCTCTAAGGAGGAGCAGGCATAGGCAGCAGTACTGATTTCACTGCTGAGTTTGCATCAGTTCCTATTCTCAGCTGGCTGACAGCTAAGGTAAAATTAAAGGTAGGTTCATGCATGGCATCCTACAAAAACACATCTTGTCTGTGCAGGATTCTCTGTGCTCTCGTGGGGTGGAAGTTCATTTTTTCCTGGGAGTCCTCAGGTGATTTTCCCCGTGTCCCAAGGACCTGTGGGATTTGCCCCACCTTTGGCTTTGCAGGGGGCTCCCAGTTGTGTTGTGCCCATTGCAAACCTCAGCCTCCCTACCTCCTGTGCCACAGTGTCCCATCCACATTAAAGACCAACGAAGGCAAGTAGCATCAAACATCCTACATTATAAACCTCTTCCCTGGTTCCAGACTGGGAGTGCAACGTCCTCATGCCTGATCTCCAGAGCCTTCATGAGGTTCCTACCCCGACTTAAAACTGCTGAACCTCAGGAGGTAAATATGTGCAATACCATGTAGCTCCCATGAGGCATCTCCAAAGCCAAACTCCATTGAAATCCATGAAAAAATTGTACTGGTTTCAGCAGGGTCTGGAACAGACCCGTTTGGAGAGCTCAGTGCCATGTTGTTATATCTGTCCCCAGCACCAAATTCACTTGGAATCAGATCAAATCAAACACGTCTTGTAGTTATCTGCAATTTTCAGTGACTATTAACTTTTGTCACGGTGGAGTTTGATGCATGCTGCAATGTGACATGCAGTGGTATGCTGCACTGGGGGTGGAAAGACGTAGAATAAAAAAGGGCAAATATAGCCTAAATCATTGGGTTTATGTGAATTTGGGAGGCCATTATTCAAACACCAGCATGCTTGACTTTACAAAGGAAAAAAAAGACTCTTTTCTACCAGCAGAAAATAATAAATTGTCCTCATGTTTTTTTATGTACTTTCAGCTAAGCTGCCCACTTTAAAAAAAAGTAGTTATGAATTTGTTTTCCAAATGTATTTTTCATTGTGTATTTCATCATCTTTAGTCCAACAAAATTTTCTTTAGAAACAACACATTATCGTGTCAGAAGGGGAGGAGGATAAGAATACACCAGGGAACCTTTTAAAAATGTTTAAGTATTAATTTATTTCATGATGAATTTTCCACTGTCATTTTCTTAATAGCATGCACATGAAATAATCATGTCTTAAAATGCTCGGTAATTGAAGGACATTTTCATTTCCTGATTACTGAGGGAATCCTGCTTTGAACCTTTATGACTTCAGGATGTAAGCACCAGGCTTTTTTTTTTTTTTTTTTTTTTAAGCTTTTAATTTATGTATTTCTTCCCTCTGCTTGTCTGTTGGGACAATGTCACTCAGTGATGATTTTCACACGCATGGACCTTTCCTTTTGGATGGGAAGAATTCTGGTATGTCCCTCACTGAAGCAGTGTGCTTTGGTCCTACTCTACAGGGGCTGCAGCTTTTATTTCTTGCATTTTGGCTCACCAGGGTTCTTGGGGTGACTTATAGGAAGGTTGTTAAATGGAGCAGCTTCTTTTGTCTGAAGCAGGCACCAGCTCTGCCTTGTCCTGTTGGGATGCTGGGAGTCACCCACCTGCTGCAATGGGCATGTGCCCAGCGGGTCGTGGTCATTGGGGTCTGGCTCAGGAGGCAGAGCCAAGTTGGAACTCTCTTTCCCAGGCTGTATTGACTCTGTTGCCCAAGCTCCCAGCCAATGGGATGAGCTGAAAATGCTGAGCACAGCCCCCTGTCCCCCCACCGTGGGCTGATAACCAGATCCAGCTCCTGGCAGCCCCTTTGTACCCACAGCTCAAGCAGTCTTTGGGGGCTGCAGGGGAAGGGATGATCACCATAGCTCCAGAGAGAGGAAACTGAGGCACAAGAACGTAACCAATGTGCCCCACTCACCCGCCAGCTGGCAGTGGGACTGGAGGCAGCGGGAGGTTTTGCAAGGCAGTAGTTCGGGGGATTTCGCAGGGCTCGGCCACCATCCCCACCCAGCTCCCCGCACCCCAAATTCACCTCTCCTCTTGCACCACTGGTAGAGGAGAAATGCGGGGGACCGGGGGAGGCAGGGGAAGCACCGCTTGCCAGGAAGGAAAGGAAGATTTATTAGTGTTTATCCAGCAATACCAGCTAGCCTACTGCTGATCCAACTGAGCCCAGCAGGCTGCAGATTGGGGATTTGCGCCGAGCCCGTTCTGCGTGGGGCCATCCATCACGCCCAGTGTGGCAGGGAGCGGGCGCGGGGCCCGGGGTGCACACAGGCAGCGGGTGCCCCCAGCCCCAACCCTGCAGCTCATGCCCCACAGCATCCCCGGTGTGAGCAGGGCTGCCTCCATCTCTCTCTGCTCATTCACTCTCTGGTTGGCTCCGGACCGCACCGTGCAATCATTTTTCTCTCTCGGACTCGCTGAAGCAAGCGAGACATGTCAGTGCCTGATGAAACCCCATTTTCACTGATTAGCTCCCTTAAAAATATTTCATCTATCAGTGCCAAGATTTAAGTACTTCCCACTTGCAGGCAGCCAAGTGTGTCTTGTTGACTATGTAGCACGTCCATTTACATCGGCGCTGACAACGCTATGGCGAGTGCTAATGTCCCCGCGCCCCTCCGCCTCCCCCTGCCTCCCCGGGCTGGCAGAGCTTAGACCTGTGTTATTTCAGACCTGTCCTCCTCATCTGCAGGAAGAAAATGAGGAGGGAGGGAAGGAGGGGGGATAAAAAGACACCTCTGATGTGTGTCTTTCTTTTCTACAGGAGTCATTTGCAAAGTCATAAATTTCAATTTCCTTCTCCCTCGTTCTATTATTACCTGGGCCTCGAACAAGTTTTACACTCATTTATTCCCAAATAGAAATGCAATTTCGTCGGCAAACGATACCTAGCTGGAACTCCATTTATGTTTCACCAAGAAGACTTATTTTCATCTTCTTTGTATTCTCCCCCTTTTTTTAACACCTTCATTTGCATCCCACCCTTTGGGATGGTCCCCCTGCTCCCATCCCCTCCCTCAAGGGCTCATAAGAGACAAATCCTTCCACTTTCTTTCCCGTTATCTTACCAAAGGTTTCCAGTGTCCAGGGGCTGCCTGGCTGAAAGAAGAGATTTGGGGCATACATTTTTGTCTGTGATTGACAAAAAAGGTGGAATTTGGGATCGAGGTCAGACAGAAAAGGGCTGTTGGATTTGTGAGCTCCTTAAAATGGAGCAGCAGCATGAAATTGTGCCCTATTTGGCACAGACTGAAACAGAGAGGCTACATTTCCAATGTGTTGCTGAACATGGAGGATTATTCAAGCTCTCATTAGACACCAGGTCCCACACCTGTGTTCTCTCTTTGCTCTATCTGTTAAGAGACCATTGAGCCCTGCAGTCTCCTTGGGACGGCCCATGTCATCTGCACAGAGCATCTTAGGGGTTGCAGGATCCATCTCGGCTGATGCTCTAGATGTCCTTTGAAGTGACAATGCCTGACTTCACCCTGAAGCAACTTGCCAACTGAGATGCTCATTACCTGACTTTGCAGTTGGAGCAACTCCACTGCTGTCGGGACGTTACCCTGAAGTTATTTCAGTGCAAACCACAGGCACATCTGGCTCATTCAGAATATCCCCTGTGGCCAAGTGACCTGCCAAGGAGGTCTGATTTTCCTGCTAGTGCCCAGGCAGTTGGTTGTGAATCCAGCTTTGGCTCTGTCTCTGCTTTCTGCCGCCCTCCAATTCAGCAAACTTATGCAAGAGCAAAGCTTGTTTACTGCAGACCTTATGGGGGAAGTCTTTCTCAGCTTCTATTTTTCTTCTGTAACTGATGGCACAAGACCTAAATCCCAGTGCCACTGTTTGTAGAAGCATCAGATACATTTAGGAAATGAATAAAGAAAATCAGCTGTCCTTCAGCTTCCCTTCTCTAGCATTAGATTTCCCATCCCAAGATTAAGAGCCTAGGAAATATTAAAGGCTAAATGCTAAGGAGATTCCTTTCACTGGCTCATTGGCATCCTGACATCTCCACTGAAAACAGAGCGCTCTCATAGAAGAGAACAGAAAATGCCCAAGCCAACACAGCAGGAGTCTGAAAACCAATATAGTCTTATGGCTGTTGACATGTTGCAAGTGACATAGTCAGCCACTTCCCTAATACAGGATAATTTTGCTTTATCTGCAAGAATAGGAAGCACTGCACTTAGCGCTGAATTGGTTTCACGCTGGGTCGGTGTGGAGAGATTGCTCTGAACGGGGGATCTTGTCCTCAGGTGCCAGGAAGGAGCTCAGGGGGTGCCAGGATTTTGCTGTGGAGAAGACTCTCAGCTTTTGAGAGAGGAAACAGCCCTTGTTGCTGAGTGTGAGTGTTGTGAGAGCACTGGTGGAGGAGGCAGTGAGAGAAGGGGAGGCTGGCAGGAACCTGACGTTAAGGTGGGAAAAGGCAGAGGAGGAGGCTCCATCCCTTCTGTCACTTGCAGAGCAGCTGGCTTTGCTGTCTGTAAGGGAGGGAGTTGGTAGCTTTAATGTAGTTGGGTGCCTATTAACTTGCCCGCTTATTTTCAAGCTCCCTCAGAAGTCATGTTGTTTAGCGTGACACATTTATTTACTAAGCCAGTGACCACAAAAATGAGCTGTGCAGCAGCTCCGTTGAGCACAATGCTAATAATTGACAGGGCAGTCCAAATTGTGAAATAGAGGTGAACAGAATGGATTTTGTCAGATATTGAACTTGACCACAGATGGAGATGGCTATTTTATTAGTAAGCTCTGAAGGGGAAATGCCATGCACCCACATTTACGCTGCTATAACACTTCTAGCTTTAACTTCTATGAATATAATTTTTCATCCATAGATCTGAAAAAGATTTACAAAGAAATCACACCAAGGAGCAGGAACCGGGTTGCTTGACTCCTAGATTGACATGCAATCTGCTGAACCGCCTCTGTCAAACACTTCAGCTTTCTCATCTTTCTTGGCTGCACGTGACAGTCCGAATCACAGGTAAAATGCTAAGATTTTGTACTGAGAGACGGTGACACTGCTGGGCTGGTAGACTTTGGTGATACATTTAGATAGCCAGATGGAGGGAAGCTTAGAAAACCTGTGTGTTGTGCAGCTGTTTGATATATTCTGAAGCATACAGAACTGGGTTTCTTTTAGCCAGTGGTGGGAGTTCTACAGACACAGTGATCCTCTCTGAAGGACAAATAATAGGAAGGTTTGCAATGAGTTAGGTGACATCTGACTTCCCAAACACTGTGGGTATCTTTGTCAAAGTGCCCAATAGAATGAGGAAGGGCAGGTTTTCCAGCTGGCCAGCAGACACCCAAAAAGGCCCAAGAGCTTCTCCTAGATGCCCACTGAGACCATTGTGTTGGGGCAGACTGGGACCCGTTCTCCACTTCCTTTGGGTGCTTCTCAGCAGCACATCAGCATAGCACAGCCCACTGAATTACAGCCAAAACAAATAGCTACTGAGGTAGACGTAGGTGATATGTGTAAATTCGATGTTAGGCTTATTCTTCCACTTCAAAGAGAAGGCCTTATGAGAGATGCCTACTGTAGGGAAAGACGAGATCTCTCCCCTTAGGTAAGAGTAGAGATAAGGCAATGGATAGAGGGAAGGATAGGTGCAGCAAATTCAAGCATTTGTGCTCCCACCCTGTTGACCCAATTCAGTGAATCATCTCCCAGCCGTTCATGACCCACTACAGTCTTGCAAGCTCTGGAACTGGCATCAGACTGTTTTGGATGCTTCCTGAACTTCATGCTTTCCACAGGGAACAAGCAGGAGCAGCAAGCAGTAGCCAGGGCTATGCTGACAAGGAAGTCTCAAAAGGAAGCTTTCCACTTTCATAGCCTTGAAGCAAAGTCACAGCTTTGAGAGTGACCAAACCAGACCCATGCAGAGACAGGGAGCGGGCAGGGTCCTGCTGTCACATCTCCCAGACCAGGCTGGCAGTGGTGGTGACGCCACCTCCACATCCCCCTCCAGCCACGTCCTGTGCACTCAGCTGGTTTTCTTCCTTGTCAGGTGGATGGATGTTCACCTCCAGGCAATAGGCTAATTTCTGGCTTCATTTATGATGACGCCAAGGTTAAATACAAATTTCCTAGAGAGATGAGACTAGAGCAGTACACGCCCAGTATGTGAGACCATGAAAATCAACAGGAGATTCTACTGGGCTCTGAAGAGTGGTCTTATGCAGAAGGGGGAAGGCAATGTAATTCATGTGGTATCTGGTACGTTGAAGGTATGGCAAAGAAACTTCCTTCTGGTATTTCCCAGGAAGGTGGTCTAACCTCCAGGCTAGAGGGTCATATTCCTTTTCCTCTTCCATTCCATGTTCTTCACTCTTAACCTCTCATGAAATGCCTTTTTTGATTCTAATGATTAGGCCTATTTACAACAAGTGCTCTCACTTCATGAAGGCATGATGCAACCACTGAAAATGTGACTCCCTCTGCCACGTATATGCATGCCTTCAAAATCACCACTTTGTTGGCACAAAAGAAGCAGATGTTTGTCTTCTTAATGGGCTTCTGGGGTGAGAAGAGGAGCCCTGGAGCCCAGGTTGATCTCTGGGCTGCTGTGATCTGGTCTTTGAGACACTGATCCTAATGAGATACTGGACTTGGACATTGCAGTGCTTATCTGATCACTGTCTCCCCTTGGTGCTGCTCATCCTTCTCATCTCTTCCTGAGCTGCATTTGTAGGGTAACCACATCCCCACCCTTGAGCCCTGCTGCTTGTATAGCTTGAAAGGACCATGGGGTGGGAACTGTCTGTCTCTGGCTGTGCCCTCGCTGTCAGATGGAAAATGGACATGAGACCTAATGCTGGCTGTCTTCTGTACCATCAGCTCAATGTGGTGTGGGCTCGGCTGTTCTCAAGGTGACTCTGACTCTGCAGTACTTGCACCTCTGTTGGTGTGCAGTTCATCCAGACCAAAGGGGCATGTTGGGGCTCCAACTCATCCCTTGTTCCTTCCGATCACTCCAACTGCAGCAGCTGCTTGCTGCAGATATGAGGGTTTGCTGTACTGATGGTCTTCAGAGCAAGTCACAAACACAAGCCTGTCCAGCCTCCAAGTATAAAGAAGGTAGCACAAAAGACCTCATCAGTGTGGCAGGTGACAACGCTGAAAGATCTCAAGCTACTCTGTATGAAAACTGTCCATGATATGAAAGCTAAAATAAGGTTGGACAGAGCCCTTGAAAATGATAGCAACTGAGATTTAGCTAATCTGTGCTAAATACCAGTGGGATCTGGTGGCTGTTATTTTCCTCCTTTGTTTTTATTATTTTTCCTCTTCCTTCAAATCTTAAAAGCAAAAATAAATGCTTTCTCTTCTTTTGGTCCCCCTCCTCCTGAAATCCATAATGCTATAATTAAAATGTCACTGTGAGACCACTCAATATTTATCAACAGTCACACGCTGGCAGGTACAGTTTGGGATCCAGTTCCAAAGCTAGAGTAAACTGGCATAGCTAATGGGAGTTACCTAATTTACGCTAGGAAACAATTTGGCCTGGGGTTTCACATTTTCTTGTCCATCTCTGAATATATAAAGGCCAGTTCAAAAATGTGTTTTCAAGAAGTTTCCTGTGAGTATTAATTTGAACAAGAGTAATGAAAAAATCCCTGATACTCCATGAAGGCTGTATAGCTGCAGCTTCCTCCTGTAAGAGGGAAGAACAGTTTTGCTCACAGCATCTGTCCTTTTAAATGGGGAATAACAGTTCTCTTCTTTTGTTTTATTTATCTTATCACAGTTGCCAACCCATACTTGCAGATTGTGGCTCAGTACTTATTGTTTATCCAACCATTCCACTTACTTAGGCAAAATACCTCTTAATATGCTCCATAAAGAAACTTTACCCATTTGGCTCATGGTGCTGTTAATTTGCATATCATTACCATCTCATTAGATTTATGGCTCCATTCAAATACTTCCACCACCCTGTTACTGTGTGCTGGAAATCCATAGGCTTTCATTAATGCTCTCTATCTCTGAAATGCCTCTTTTTCTTTCTGTTCTACTTTACTTCGTTTATTTGTCAGAAGAATTTGTGGGAAGAAGTATATTCAAGGCCAGAGAAGTCAGCACTGCACGCTTACAGGGACAGTAAAGAGTGAGGAAAAAAAGACGGGAAAATGTGTCTGATAATGATATGTGGCCCCTTTGAATTATGATTAAGAAAGCACTGGCCATATGCCATCTTAATCTCTTGGACATCATTTTCCTTTGGAGCTCAATCCTTCTTCCACAGACCATTCCAGAGGTAATATTTTGGCTTGGGTATCCTTCAAAAAAATAGTAATACAACAAGTCAGTGACTGCAATCTCAAAGCAAACATGACCACGTCAGCTGAGCTTGGCAGCCAATATTGCCGCTAGTGAACAAGTGCTCTTATTTAAAATATTTGTAGTCATTTAATTCTTCGTGTCCCTGGTGATCATCTGCGAGTGATTCACACTGCACAGTCTGTCCCTGAAGAGCCTGGGATGATCATAATTCAAACAGATCTATTACCTTTTAGCTTTCCAAATGTAATTATAATGCAATTAATTAGGTACTCTCAGTTGATTCTGGGTCTCTTCCTGCAATCTCAGTCTATTGCCCTATGAAACTAATGGCTTTGAGCCCTTAAGAGCATTCGCTATTTGTGCTGATTCTTCAGCAGAGGTTAATAAAGTTAGGCACGTCTCTGGCAGTCCGTGCAAAGAAGCCATCCTAGCATTTTATTCACATGACGTTCAAACAAATATTGCATTCCATTTCAGCTCTCCGTGATTTGATTTCATTCTCTCTTCTGTGCAGAACACTTTTCTCTGAAGTCATAATAGGTTAAGGAAAAAAAAAAAAGCTGTTTCATTATGCTGCATTGGTTGCTTAGCAAAACAGGCTCTGTCCCTTCAAGACAAAAAGCCCCAGGCTCTGCTGGAAGAGAGCACAGTGAGGAGGTAGGCAGTTTCTGCTGCAGCTAGAAGAAAACAGTAAGACCTCATCCCATCTGGGAGGTGACCAAGTTAGGTGGAAAGAAATGGGGAGAGGTCAAAAAAAAAA
>WBMW01004135.1:171683-232861 GCA_013396635.1 Penelope pileata | reverse complement strand
ACGAGGGGGGGGGGGGGGGGGAAGTATAGGAAAAAATGTATTAAGAACTTTCTCATCTTTTGCTTTCTCTATCAAAGCTTTGAGGCAACCCCACCAAAACCAAAGAGAAAGCCAAACCGAAGCCCTAGGGCTGGTCACAAGGAGGTCACTGTAATCCTCAAAAGCTGAATGGTCATAAGCATCCACCGCCAGACAGAGCCTCCAGGCCACCCATCTCACCATGTCCTCCCAAGTCCAGCCAAACACCTTGGTTAGCAACTCGAGGTGCTGCAGGATGGCATTGCAGCTCATGGAGGGGAGTTTGGTTGGAGATGGGGACAAGCAAGGTGTCTGCACAACGCCGTATCTCGATGGGCTTGCAAGCTGTGATCCTACAGATATACCAATGCACAACTGTAACCTCAGCACCACTGGAGTGTCTGCAGTCTCTGGGCCCCTGGGAATGGGTCATTGTGTAGCATTCATGCATAAACAGTGTGCAAATGTGAATGGAAGAGCCATGCATCAGCATAGCTCTGTCCGTCACGTTGGCCAGGTCACTTTATCCCTAAAGCTGCGATCCATCTACGTTACAGATTCTTCTTGCAAATAACTCTCTCATTAGACGTGGCAATTATCAGCACTGCGGGGCTCTGATTTTTACCCAAAGCTTCTAAAGGCTGCAAACTAAAAAATATGAGCATTAAAATGCTCAAGATTTCATTGAGATCTCTCAGTAAGATAAATCATAACACATCACACACTGATCTCAACTTTCTGGTCACATTGCAGATTTAACTGAGAAACAGTGGTCCTGGGTTAAAACAGTGGACATGTTCTGTGCTGTGTGAGAATAGACACGGCTGAAGATGGGAGCATTGATCATTATCAAATTGTGAAGAACAGGGGAGGCCATTTCAAAGTAAAATACTCTTTATAAGGTTATCTTTTGTCCTTCTCTCTTTCTCTTCTCTTTCTCTACTCTCTCTTCCACAAAATGCTGTGAGAAAGACCTTTGAAAAGTGGGTGGAGGAGGAGGGCAGCAAGAGATAGCTCTGAGGTACATTTCAATCTGCATGGTTCAGGAAGGAAGGAATTTTCAATCTCCTCTCTATCATTTTCGATATCATTAATCCTGAACACTCCATTTTCCATGCTCGCCCGCCCAGGCCCGGAGAGTGAGCGACACATAAAGTGACACATATTCATCACTTGGCATTCGGCGCCGTGAAGGCTGTAATATAATATTAGTGTTGTGTTATCACCGTGTCTCTCTCGCCAGCCTCGTCTGCGGCGACGGTAGATGACATGAATTGATCACCTGTGACATTTTTGATTTGGTGTCACTTCTCCCATTTCTGCCATTTGTTTTGGCAGTTAAGAGGTAATTGTGTGACATTAGCATGGAAAGACTCACTTTCCTGACCCCTCTTCCCAAGCAGGAAGAGGGGAATGAATCGCTTTTGTCTTGTTCTGTGGGTCCAGAGAGGCTTGCAAGAAGCGTGGCACAGGCTACAGTCTCTGTGCTCATCCCTAAAGCCAGCAGGGCTGTGCTGTCTCAGCCAGGGACATCTGATCCCCATTCAGGTCAGAGCTGGAGGCTTTAGGCACCCCTCTGCTCTGCTGAAGCCACAGGACCTCACTCCTCCGGCTGCAGACCCATCCCATACAAGTAATTTATAATAACATTATAACCCTGGGTAAACTCTATTCCTCTGCACTGCCGTCCTGGACTCAATAATTCCACCAACTGCCCGTGCCTGATCCTACATGGAAACTTGATTCTTGTTTTGCCCTCTGTCTGAGCAATTTTTATCTTGGGTCCCATTTAATTCTGCAACATTTCAGTGTACAGTGTGGACGTAAATAAGGATAAAAACAGGATCCAGAGGGATGAATAACACAACTGACCATGGAAGTCATAAAATTCCCACAATCAGATGTCCCAGATGGGCTGGGACAATACTGCAAAGCATTGAAGCTGGCAGCACCTGCATAGAAACGTGCACAGTACAGTCTGACCCAGATTTTTGAAAAGATAAAGGGCTTTTGTCCCTTTTATAAGGAATGAAAGTCTTCAGTGCAAGACCTTCAGAGCTACAAGTCTCGAACACCAGCATGCTGTGGTCATCCTGGCATCAATCACCTCATCACACACAGCTATGGGAAGCTCATCACTGGTATGTGCCATAAAGGTGTCACAAAAGACTAAAAGAGAAGGCAAAAACCATCAGTCCTGAGAACGAACCCCTGAAAACTGAAATACATTGTGGCTGTCCCTCCAGCCTTCAGCCAAACAACGCCTGGAACCACTCTGTGTGATGGGTGTGCAGTGGGGTGGCAATGGGTGGATTTGCTTTTATCAGGAGCTGTAAGGTGGGGAAGAACCATACCTCACTGCTGATCCAACCGGGCTGAGCTCACAGCAACACCACTGCAGTCAGTGTTTTCAAATTTAGTGCTATACACCAAATCTTTAGCTCTTGTCATCCACCAAAACCACAACGGCAGCCAGTAGAACAGCAGGGATCTCCGTGTTTTAATGCATCTCCTCACAGTAGAAAAGGCGGATTTGTAGTACCCTCACACACTCACTTCTCACCAGGAACCCTCCGTTAATTTCGGAAATGCTTTTTTACAATTGTCCATCAGGAACTTTCTCACCATGTGTTAGAGCAGTTTATACCAGCCACCACTAGAGACAAAAACCTGCTCATGACCAGCTGATCTGCTCCCAGATGACGGCTTCACACTGGCGTGATCCCTATGCTGTCAGTCCCTGACTCCTGGGGGCAACCCAGGACAGTATCAAGGCAATCTCACACGCTGCTCTGCACTGCTAGGGCTGCAGGCACGCAGGGACCACAGCTGCATGGGGACATGCTCCCAGCCAGCCACCAGCACAGCGTGCCCAGGGCGAGGGCTGGAGGACCTCAGCTGCTGGGGACCCCGGCTGGGCCCCTGCTCTCCAGCCGGCCCCGTTAACCCATCCAGGAGACAAATTGTTCCCTGTGTCAATTTTCCATTTAAAATGCAAACTAGATTTGACAGAGTAAACCGAATAAAGATTTGGATCGGATAATCCAGTAAAAGCTAATTACTAAAACAAAATGAGACACTGAGACCCAATCTCCCTCCTCCCTTCTCTAACGAGGTTCATTTGATGAGTTCTCTGCCTCAAGTATTAGCACTTTCTATCACAAAACACAAGCTATTAACTCCTTTTAACAATTTATGATGTTCAATAAACTGATTAGGAGCCCATGGTACATAATTTAAAACCATTTGGATGTCCTATGGCCATTAAAGGGAAAGCAATGAGTCTGAACAACCCTGCTAATTACAGGTCTTGATGACTCCTGATTAGAAACCCTAATTAGGTGTCCTAAGTAAATCTTCTCTTGTTTTCAAATTTATTGTCTTCATCTCTTCACCTTGTTTATGAGATGATTTTAGGAAAGTTAATGATGGACCTTCCCTAAACTGAAAATTCATTCAGCCAAATGAAGTAAGGTTCACAGCAGAAAATGCCTTAACACATTACTGCATACTCTGTACTTGATTTTATTCTTAAGAAGTCTAAAACTAGTTAAAGAGTTTGATGGGATGGCTTTATTTTCAGTCTCTTTTGTTCTCCAACTTACTGCATCCTACTGAAAATCCAAAAGAAGTGTTGATTCAAAAATTTGAATTTCCCCATCCCAGTCTTTTATGTAAATTTGGAGCTTTCCTGGAAAGTTAAAATAAAAATGAATTAATGAAATTAAAAATTTCTAATTGCCATACTGGTTCAAACACTGTTTTTATTTATTTATTTATCTTCTGCTTGGAATTTTGCCTTTTGCTTCCTCTTTTCATTGACGAATCAAAATATACTTTTTCTTACTAATTTTTCAAATCAGTTCCACTACGATAACATCATTTGAAAACCTAAAATCAAGGGTTTTTTGTTTGTTTTTTTGTTTGTTTTGTTTTTGTTTTGTTTTTGATGCAAAATCAGGGAATAACACCAATCTGAACCTGGCAGCTCAGGTCTCATGTCCAGCCTCTCTGAGCACAGTTTCCTTTCATGCAATGAGGTGATCTCCAGGGAGGGAGGCACAAGCAGAAAGATGAGCTTGAGTAAACAGAGATGTGATGTGGAAGGATGTCCTAAGAGCAATTTTAAAATGGTTTCAGTCTTCTGCAAAGTCCTGTCCCAACCTGTTTTTCCAGGACCTTCATGCTATGGGCCTGGGCAAACAAAAAGGCTGTGCCACCGAGCAGGGAAAGGCAGAGAAACTACACTTCCTTTGGAAAGGTTCATTAATGCTTAATTCTCTTTCCTCCTAAAATTCTGTTTCTCATTTCTGCTCTAAATTCATTTGCTTCATCTTCTAGCCACTGGGTTTTGTTCAGCTTTCGTCTGCTAGATTAAAATTCTGTCCGCTACCAGAACTCTGCTTCCTGAGCAGGTATTTATAGATGAAAATCAACCTAACCTTCTCTCACCCTCACCTGAGAGCACTTTTTTCAATAGCAGAATGATGGTATTGATGATGCTATCCTCCTTGACATTCAAGAGCTCATCTGTCCTGAGGCTTTTGCTAAAATCCCAAACTATGGAGCTCCAAAGTTAAAGCAACAGAAACACCAATGCTTTTCCTACAACCAGAAAATACTGAGAGTACAACACCGACAGCAAACTGAGGAGATGGATCCCAGTCCAATCTTTGTGTATGCTTCTCATCCGCCCTGTGTAAACACAGCACAGGATGAGGAATGGGTTTAGCATGTTGTGCTGGGGTGGAGAAGTTGAAATCTGGCCAGCACTTACCACAGCTGAGGTGGTCTTGTACAGGTGGTCTGGAAGAACCAAGCCAAGACCACACCTGGCACCCAACAGCCCAGGTGAAATCCTCTACGAAATCCATTGGTAAGACTTCAGGTTGATAAATAACAAAAAATCCAGAAATAAGCATGAGATGGCAGCTTATCCAGACTAGTCATTTTCTACAATTTCTGACAAGTAGTCTGCTGATTTGTAAACATAGATATACAGAAATATTCATAGAAAGACCTTACAAAACAATTGTCACTACAAATGTGACAGCCTTATGGAACAGCATAGATCCATCCTCAATGAAAGTGCTGGCTGATCAACTGTTTTTGCAGTTACTGAAAATTTTGCCCTTACATAGAATCACAGAATCATAGAACGGTTTGGGTTGGAAGGGACCTTGAAGGTCACCTAGATCCAATGCCATGAGACAAAGGGCTGTTATTTGTGTTGGCTTGTCACAGTAGCCAACAGTGTCTCCATCTCTGAGTTATAAATATCATGACAGAATGATTGGGAAGCCAAAATCTTCTTTTAGGATGAGATATTCCATCCCATACAAAGCCATCATGTGCATTTTAATCTGAAGCTTTGCTCTTTAGTTGCGTTTGCTGTTAATTTCACTTTCAGTAATATTTACTTAGCACAGAAAAGCATAGGCCTTATTGGCATGATCTCTTTTTTTGGGTGATCCACTGGGGAATATTTGACCTTTGCTTCTTTTTAATACCCAGTGGAAACAGGCTGCTTTTCTTCCAGTTAGCTGAGATGTTCACTCACTATCTCAGTCTGGGATTTAGCAGATTCAAAGCTGATTAGGTTAGAAAGCATATGGGCGATGAAAGACATTTTATGTAATGGGTTTACATGTCCCTTTTGGTAAACAAGCAACCACACTATTCACTCTGAAGAGTTAATAATTTTTATGCTCATTATTTTTAGAGTATATTTTTGCCACTGTGGGATATTTTTCCCCCAAGGTGTTCTTGCTGTGGGACTCTGGCCAATGGGTCTTTCCAGGCAAATCAGCATCCATGACATTCTCTTTTCTCTGACAGAGAAAAACAAAAGAGTTTCATTGGGATTAATGGCCAATTACGAAATTCAATTGTGAAGTACCGAAGTGCAATGTTCCTCTCTCTCCCTTTTTTCAATTATTAAGAAATTTGACAAAATTACTACAAATTTCTTCTTCTTAGGTTACTCCAAAACTGTACCTTCTCAGAGAGAAAAAAAAAGAAAAAAAAAACCCAACTCATAATCTATCTCAGTTTAGATTCTAGCCTTGATGATTGCAATGGAAATAATTCAGTATTGATGGCAGACTGAAGAATTTAGTCCTCTAAATTGGCCTTCATGATGAAGTCCCTTACAAACAATAACACTGAGGGACGTATTACTAAAACCAACTCCTTCCTTAGTGCTCAGCCTTGTCCTTTAACAGGTGCAGGTATAATATCTGTTCTCCTTAAAACATCAGGGTCAAGGTGACGAGCGTAGAATCACTGAGACGTGTGTGGAACAATTGTTCTTTCAGACACATGATTTATGAAGTATCTGACTAATGTGGCCATGGGAGCCTGAGAGGGAGGCTAGGAAGCTGGTAAGAAGCACTCAGCTCCTCTCTCAGGGCCCATATTTGCATCCCATACCCACAGCAGCATTCATCTCATTTGATTGCAGCTGTTTAAAACTTAGGTATTTTACTTAAGCTGGTTGCCAAGGTTTCTTCTCAATCCAGTGAAGAGATCAGCACCTGCAGATGATGATTCATCCCCCATCTATCAGACACCACCACTGGGTACTCTGCCCGTTGGTCACAGGAGACACTTAGACACCTCACATCTAAGTAGTTAGATACAACAAATCCCCAAGCATCACATCAACCTATAGAGTTCTGCTGGCCCAAATACATACAACTTTCCCATTTATACACACCACAGTACCTCTGAACAGTACCTCCTGTGGGACAGGAAAAGAGCAGAGATGGACTTTTACACCAGGAGTTTCTTTCCTCTCATCCACACTTCTCAAACACCTCCAAGGCTAAACACCATCTTGTCCCACATTTTCAGGCCTGACCACATGACAGAGCTGTCTCAATTTTCCCACCAGTCACTGGAATGGCAGCAGCATGGAAGAATTGACCATTTCTGCCAGGTTCTGAAATCATCAGCTTTGCCTCCAACTTAGCAGGGAGAATGCCCTTGCTATAGCTACTACAAAATAGGAATAATGGCCTTTAATTAGCAATCAGGTTTGACCTCCTGACTGATTTAATTGGGCTCCTGGGGCACTGCCCTGACATCCCAGTCCCAAACATTGCCTCTGCCATGAGTACAGTATAAAGCAAGACCCGAGC
Source organism: Penelope pileata (assembly GCA_013396635.1). Lineage (NCBI taxonomy): Eukaryota > Metazoa > Chordata > Aves > Galliformes > Cracidae > Penelope > Penelope pileata. The sequence goes on along the minus strand of WBMW01004135.1, from coordinate 225,701 downwards.
AGGTCTCGTTCTCTGTATGCGGCTCAGCAGCTCTCCCGTTATATTCTTCATCTCCAACAAGTCCTGATTTTTTGACGTACCTAAGATGAATATTCAAGGTTTTAGCCCAATTTACATATCTGTAATCCGGCAGTGAGAATAAAAGGTTGTCAGGCAAAATAAATGTGTGTCTCAAGGTCAGACCTGGTTGAAACCGATAATGGTGCTTAACAGCCTATGCCATGCCTCCGCAATGATCAGCATTGCTCTAATTGACAAATTAGCTGTCCATATGGGCTCAGAGGCAATCATACATCCATAAATCCCAATAAATACAAACATAATCTGATCTAAGTTGGATCAGCCAAATAAGTTAAAGCTAGATTTAACACCTTAAAGGATTGCATTTAAGGAAAACCACCGTTAGACAAGGTTCAGGGGCACTGCAGCCATATGTTCCAGTACTCAGCAGTACCCCAGGCTTCCCCACCTCCCAGCTGGGCCCAGGGGCACTGCAGCCATAGCTATGGACCCCTGCAAGGGGTCATGTGACATTGCCCCCACCCCATCAATTTGCATATTGAGGTTGCCATTGGGCAGGAGGACAACTGGCTCCTGATTGGCTGCTGCTCCACCAATGGGCACCAAGAGTGGGTGGAGCCTTGCATTTGCTGTCAGTGGGGTATGAGCGGGGAAGAAGTGAAGCTAGACGCCTGCGAGCGAGGTCATCCACCTTCACGTCACAGAAAATGAGCCCTCGTTCATTCCCTTGCCAAGTGAATGGGGCTGTGTTCCCACTGTGGTGGGCTTTGAGGATTGGCCATGAATGCCCTTGTGTTGCTGTTGTCATGCTTTCTGCAATTTCCTGAAAAAGAGATTGATGCAATCAACACCATCTGATTTGCATTTCTTTGTTGGTTCTTTTCTTTCCTTTTCAAATCTATTTTCTTGACTCAGCTCATGATCACTGGCCTCTCTGGGCTATAAGAATTTACTTTGCCAGTGAGATTGTGCTATCTGAAATGAGGGCATTAAGGAGTGTGGGTGGCTATCTGCCAACACCTACAACTCATGGCCTTTTTCACTCTCCTGATACCCTTCCTGGCTTCACAGTCACTGCACAAAAGCTACCCAAGCTCTTCTCCAGGCAGGCCTTCTCATGTCTCTGTCCTCTGCAAGGGACCACATATTAGACGTGTAACCCAGAGATACTAGTTACTAGTAAGGATGGGCTTTGAATCATTGTAGGAACTGGGAAGAGTGTGGTGGGCTGATACAGGCTGGGCCTTGTCTTAGGAATCTCCCAGTGGGAGAGGGGTGGATATTAAAGACCACGTTATAATTAGTTACCCCATTTGGGTAGGAAATGTTGGATATCCATGGTACAATGAACAGGTTGAAACCTTGGGTCTTCCATAGGCCATATTCAGCTCAAGAAAGTTTTGGCAAAAGGAGAATAGCCCCTACTGTCTGCTTTAACCTTCCTGTGGACATTTCATGCCATTCTGTCCCCTCTCCTATGGGACGTGAAAGACTTTGACCTTGACTTGGTCCATTCTGCAGACTTTGAAGCCATGGTAGAGATCAGAGCTCCAGGAGCTGAAATGTTGGGAGCATGGAGTCATTGATCAAAATAAAAAATAGGGAACAGCAGGAGACAGAAGGGTCATATCTCTAAGTGCCTCCTTCAATAAGGCCTGCTTAAACAGCCTTAGGGGCTGAACCCCTTGGTATCAACCCCCCGACTTCAATTGACTTCGGATCAAATTCTGAATTAAGCAGTAAATCACACTGCTCATCCTGGGCACAGGATGAGAGTTAGAAGAGTTAGACAGTGATTTATGAGAGATTTGAACCAGGACTTGTATGTTCACCTTGAAATATAACTTTCATCCTTCTGGATTGTCAGTGCATGAAAAGAAACTGAGGTCTCCAGCTTTGCTGCCAGACCTGCTCTCCAGACATCTTTAACAGCAGAAGGGAGGTTACTAGAAACATTTGTAGTCAGTGCAGCAAGGTTTGAAGGTTTTGTTTTGTTTTATTGTGCCCAAAAAAGATTGCCAACTTTACAATGTATGTGTGGCAACTTACTCCTGCATTCTGCTACCCCGTCTCTGATGCACACACAGACACCAGTGCACGTTATTCACATGCTAAATGCATCAAGGCTCACACTACTTCAGGTGTGAATTCAAATAACTGCACCATTATACATAAATATTATACATAATTACTTGTTTCAGTGTTTATTTCAGGTATTCTAAGTGATTCTATGCATTTCAAAGAGATGAAAATATAAATATGTAGGATTCAGGGAGATTCTTGGTATTTCTTGTACTCCTGCACCCCTGGCAAGGCATCTGAAACTGCACTCACATCTCTGCAAAGTGGTAAGAAACTCAGTGACAGCAAATTAGAGATGTTTGTTCACTTACTTTTCCAGTGCATGAAGCAGAGATAACCCAATGACACTAACAAACAGTGATCCAAAACAAACACACACAGAGCATGTAAATATGCTATGAAACCCCTTGATAAGAGATATTTTGTGTATTTAAATTTTTGTCAATTCAAAAGGCTACAAATTCCTGGAAGAAACACCTCTGTGTGATGTTCAGTTCCAAGATAACACCACTGGCTCTGAAGGTCAGCAAAGTGCTATACTAGAGAGCATTTCGGGAAAGTGTCATCCTCCTTTCTGGGCACTTTCAGAGATAGGATCAAAACAGTTTCAGACAGATGTTTGGTCTGGTCCATGGGCTGAGGTGTTTTTGTTCATGGGGAAACAATACAGTATAAGTGTTATCCTATTGGTGTCCCTTTGGTCCATTTATTAACAAAAAGACTTCTCATACGCCTCCAAGGTGTCTGCACATATGGCCTTCTCCTGGATACAGCTGTAACTAAGCAGCTGCTATTGGATATGCCCATTGCTGTAGTGTGTTGCTTACTGTTTACATCCAATAGGGCCAGTCTCGTGCAGCAGCTTTCTATATTTCGCGATTAGATTAAGGGATTATTGACGATGATTCCCTAAGCAAACAGAGACCACAGCTGTCCTAGCAACAGGCTGGAAAACCCTGGGTGTATGTGTTAATTCCTCAAATTCCATTATAACATTTGAGAACACTGCAGCAAGGGCATTGGAACTAGATAATCTTTAAGGTTCCTTCCAACCCAAGCCATTCTATGGTTTGATGATTCTGTGAACAGGCATTAAACATTTTGAAATGGTTGACACAGGCTGGAACTGATTGGACAGTTCAGATCAGTGCTGACGAGTTCAAACCAGTTGTAACCAGTTCAAAATTGTTTAAACTAATTCAAACTGATTGCGGCCCATTCCAACCACTTAGGGCCGGTTTCAACAGGTTCCACCCAGTTCCAAGTGGTTCAAACTGCTATAAATCCATCCCAAAACTGAATGGCTTCTTGGCATGATGAATAAGAATGGGGTTCTGCAGCTTCTGCAGGAGGACCATTGATGGGATCAGTCCTTAGCACACCTGGGACAGTGGGGCCACCAGCATGGGGTGACTCGCTGCAAACAGGCTCGGTAAGACAAAGATTTCAGCACAGGACATCTGTATTGCCATGTTGTAGCTTCTGTTTTTCCATTTTGACCACTGAATGCATGAGGAAGGTGGCAGGGAAGAAGGGTTAGTAGACAAAAATATAAAGCTCATAGGGATTGTAAATAATAAAAGGCTGCAACATATTTGTCACACTATTTCGTGTCTTATTAAATTGAATGGTCTCAGCAGAGAGGGACATAAAACAAACCACAGATTCCAATACCTCTGAATTCTGGAAATACTTGGAGAGAGTTCTAATTCTTCATTTATCATTATTACATCTAATAAGAGACAGATATTTTAATTCCCACCCAAGCTGTTTTTAAAATATTTTTATGTTAAATGAACAGAACTGATTGATCCAAAACAGTTTTTATTATCTACAATTAAGATTAATTTCTTCCCTATTCATTCTTTTAAAAAATAATAAATCCCATAAGAAGAAATATTTTCTTAGAACACTTTTGGCCCATGAATATTAAAACCTACAAGTGCTGAAGCTCTCCATACAGTACAGCTGTACTGATTCTCAAGGTTATGTGTATTTTTTGTGCTGGAAGGCAAGGGTTTGACTAAAATCAGTAAGAATTAGAAATAGAGGAAATTCAGAGGCTTTTTTTTATATTAAACTCAAAGCCTTTCCCAGAGCTGAGTGTTTCAGGTCAGCTGGAATTTGCCTGAACTCATTTCTGGATTTGAAAGTGATCTTAGAAACCAAAGCCTTAGTGCGGGGTGATTTACCAATGAAATACTTGGTTCTGCTCAATATGCTTAGTAATAATAATAATAGTAATAAAAAAAGCTATTTTCTTTTTTTAAATGTCATTAGAAGTCGGATTTCTTATTACCTGCAGTTCCTCCCTGCCCCAGGTCTAACCTCACAAACCCAGCTGTTTGCAGCCTGCATCGTGTTGCTGTACGAGAACCCAAAGCACAGCTGATGGCAAAACAAGGGTGATATTTCCTAAAAGCAAGACCAATGCTGTCCCTTGCAAGGTAGAAGGACTTGGGCAAGTGAAGTGCAAAAATTAAAACCACAAAAACAAAGCACAAAAGCACGAAAGCTGAAAAGCAAACGTAGTAAAGAAAGCCCAACAAAAACTGTGGAAAACTATACTGGATTCACCAAAAATGGTCTTTTTTTCAACGATCATCGCATCCGTATTAGCAATAACTTGTGAAAACCTTTTCCATCTGACTCTCTGGGCGAACAGATAGATCCTGACTGCAGGCCAGTTGCTCAGATGGGAACTGGGAGCAGGGGAAGAGTGGGTTTAGTGGATGTGGCCCCACGCCCTTCTCTTTGGAAGCAAATAAACAAAGTTTCCTTTATTTACGCAAGGCTTTAAATAAAAGCTTGGTTTTCATGGCACCGCTTTTGAAAAGAATAGCTCCTGGAAGATTTTATTTTTCTACAGGAAAGCACAAGGAATGTGCTTATTTAGCTGAGATAAAATGATAATTCCTAAGAAATCATTGTGGATTAGGGAGCGAAGCGATTAGAGAGAGAGAGAGATGGTATATTTATGAATGTGTGCATAGCCCCGCTGGTTAAAGGGGTATTAATCCCTCTTAGTCTGCAAAAGGACCTTCAGACTGCTCAAGCAAGCAGGGCTTAGGCACTGCAAGCTTCCTAGAAAGTCCTAAATCTTCACATTAGCTCCCTGCGTTTCCTCATCTTAAAGTCTAAGCCGTTTTCTAAAGGATACCTCCATAAACAAGCCCCCTCAGAATCTGCGAGGATTTGGAAATCCGGATTGGTGAAAATTTTTAAATCCAAGGTCCAAGTGGATAGAAGAAGATTAGGTTGCACTTTAAAAGGCCACCTTTAAAGAGACAGCACTGTCCTAGATCATTATTTAGGCTGATCTGAAAAAGAAAAAGAAAGAGAGAGGGAAAGAAAAGAAGACAAAAGAGGAGACAAAAGGAAAAAAGGGTTGCATCTGAGATCCCAGCAGGCTCAGTGTCCTACACGGCCCCAGAGCCTCTCAGAGGAAGAAAAGGTGTGCATCTCTGCCCAAAACCCCACCATGTTTCTTGCTCAGCACTCGGGTTGCTTGTGATGGCTCCAGCAGAGCCTTCCCACATGTTGCAGCAAGGCTCCCTGCTTGGGTGGGGTGCTGCCAACCTGCACCCAGTTTGTGTGCCACTGACACACAGTGTGCATGGCAGGAGCAGCAGCCCAAACGTGCAAATGGTGGTGAGATTCCTCAGTGTGACTGGGGGCATCTGAAAGGGAGATCTTGGTTAATTTTCACTGGAGTTCACCCTCCCCATTGGATGCTCATGGGGCCATCTCTTCCTCAGCCTCTCATCACCAGTAACAGTGTTTGTGGTCATAGGTCAATGAACCTACATGGAAACCAGGTTCACCAGAAGACAAGGAACCCTGGCTTATTCTTCTCACTCTCCAGGACTGCTTTCCACCAAATCTCCACCAGATTTGATTTACTGTCCTGGTTGTTCCACCAGAAAAGCCAAAGAGCAGAGAAGCCCTTGCTCACCTGCCCACTTTGCCTTAACCAAGGGGAAAAAATGGATATTGAGGTGGAAAGAAAAAAGGCTACATGCAGTGATGGCTACAGAGTAAGCAGGAATTATACCTGAAAGAAATCTGCGGTCCTAACCAGGTTTATATTTAGGAATATGCAGACCATCTTTTTTTTTAACTAAAAAGAAGTACTCTGCTGTCAAAAATGGAGACAGAAGGGCCTGCTCTTGTCCAGCAGCGTTGCAGTGGCTCTTGCTGCTAGTGGCTGTGTGCTGGGACACCACAGGACATTACTAAGGGTTATGTAGTCTCTTCCTCCCACAGCCTTCCTCAGCTGGCATTTCTACAGTCTATTCCTGTTGGTTTCTGTCCTGGCTTTACATTCAATCTGCTCTCCCCTTCTCAAAGTACACTCATAATGATTATGTGTTATATATCTCCAATGTTTTTAAGGCACACCCGCTTCTGAAATGCATTCATCTCATTATTAGCTTTATTTGGAGTCCACATGTGACATTTTGAAAGACTAAAGGACAAATACAACATCTGTCAAGACAGTGCAACCCCTCCTCCATCGAATCAGGACAACACAACAAGCAAAACAAGATTGCTTAGCACATTTGTGACTTCTTTTTTAATTAGGAAGATGAACAGGTTTGTTGTGAAGGCAAGATAAAGGGATTCAAAGGGCTTCAGCTCCTGTTCCAGCTCTGCCATAGGGATCCCACAGTTATTTGCACTCCGAGTTCAAAATGAGGTGGCAGGTTTCTTTCCTCCTATTTTTAGGAATCTGGTCCACTGTAAACACTGAGCTTCCCGGGGCAGGAGCCTGCCTACATGTGCAACACTGAGCACAACCACGGCTGTGGCACCCACCAGTGCTCAGAGCTGCTGAGCACAGATGAACCACGCTCAGCTCTCTGATAGCCAGAGATGATTTATAAACATGCCACCTTCCTTTCCCCAGTGAGCAGATCCTGAGAGGTCCCCTCCTCTCAGCAGATCCACTGCCACAAAAAGGACTCCTTTGTTGGACCTGGATTTTGTGAGTTTAAGCTCCAAAACCTCCCCACCCAAGAAAATTTGCAGAGCCATGGAAATCTTTAAAGTATTCCAACAAGTCTGGTACCACTCTACAGACTAATGCTAATAAGATCATAGGCAATTGACCAGAAACAAATAAATAATTCAAAATCTACTGCAAGTGTGAAAAGTATTTAAATGTTATTGATAAACTAATCTACAATTGCCATTAGCAATTCAGTCACACAGCACCTGCATTGATTGGTGAATTTAAGCACACGCACAAAAACAACCCCCAAAAACACAGCAAGCAAAAGCTAGCCTGTCTGGGAGTGCTTTAGCAAGCAACTTCATTAACATTTGGGAGTTTACTGTGTCATTTACTCTGGCAGTTTTCTTGCTTTGCTGTTTTATAGACTGTAGCAATTGCCTGCATGCTATGGCTATGGAGAAGTTTTAACAAAGCTGATATATTTCTCTGTAAAATGGATTAAAAATGATTTGGCCATTGCTCCTTTTAAGGCACCTACGCTCTGCTGAACTAGCTATTGCCTCATGGCTACCCTCCAAAATCTGCTCTGAGCTCATGGGCAGTGTTGTTCCCTGCCACCCCGGCTCGTTCAGCCTTTTCCCTCACTGCTGGAAGTATAACTCATTGGATTTCCTCCTAAAACACCTTTGGAGTTATATGTATAGGTGATTCTCCTGCTCTTTTTTTCACACTAATGGCTTCACACACTGATTCCTTTAACCCAAGGAGCATTTTGCAGCATCAGCTTCATTCCTGAAGACATTGTTGAAGGCTGGAAAAAAGCATCCGGCTCAGTGGTGGTGCTGACAGATGATATTTGCAGCTGGGCCTCTGTCTCCTCAACCCACCCTTAGGCTCAGCCAGACCTGCCAGAGCTCCCTTCTTTGCTCTTTCCCGCTGTCACCCAGCAGCCCGCATCAGGGCAATTACCAAAACAAATCAATCTTCTCTTGACAGTTCATTTACACTGAATTAATTTGGAATTAGAAACCATTATTGCAATTGGCAGCTCCTGATATTCCCAATACAACACAGCATCTGCAGGGAAAACAACTCTAGACCTGGGCATTTGAATTAAAAAGGACAGTTCTTCCTGATTGAGATATAAAGCCAGAAAGGCCTTTTTTTTTTTTCTTTTTTTTTGTGCTGTTTTTAGGCTGCTGGCAGAAAACCCAGACCTGCAATGCTATAAATAAAACTTCCTTGATGGTGGCATGCTTCTTTCTCACACCAACTAGTATTTCTAATTCTGCTGCACGGGGATAAGGCTTCCAGTGCTTCATTTGCACCTTTTACAGCACATTGGAGGCCACAGTGCATAGGAAGGGACAGCTCAAGCACTCTTGTGCCCATTTCACAGGTTAGAAAATCAAGATGGGGAGAGGCTAAGCAGTGAATTCTCCTGATCTGGTTTTCCCTCTGAAGCCTTCAGTCTGAGTTGCTCCTCTCTCATCAAAATGTCCCACTTCCCTTCTTAAAAAAAGAAATAGCACATTTTGTAAAAAAATACTTGCTTTCCACAAAATATTTTGGAATCCTAAGGCTGACTACACAACATTACAGGCCTAGTTTCACCCCCACAATGCATTTATTTGTGGCCCTACTTGAGAGGATTTGACCTGATATCTCCCCACCTGCCAGAACCTCCATATTCAGCCCTAGGACAGCCTATGGGACTCCTTAAGATTGTTTAACAATTTGCTGGGCCAAAGAGAAGAAGGAAACCCACAAATATAGCGAGAAAGGATGCTCTCTGATCCCTACCACCACCATCACCATGGATTCCTAATTAATGGACACTGTGGATAGGGGAGGCTGAGGAACATCTCTGGGGCCTGGCGAGGGGCACCGAGCTGCTCAGGGCACGGCGGGGTGCTCCCAGGATGCCCCACAACAAAACCTCTTCAGGACCTGGGGATCTCAGTCCTGCAAAACCGACACACCAAAAGGATTTAAGGAGCGCCCAGGGTCAAGCAGGAGCTGGGTGGTGGTTTGGAGGCTTTACATCGGGACTGGAGGGCTTAACATGGTAATTGTGAACTTATGTCCCTTCATGGGTCTAATCCCTGATCCGTGTCCTGCTCCATCTTTGCTAGGGCTGAGCATGCACCAGATTTCTTGGTTTCAGTGGGTTATTCTGTAATTCTCGTATGTCCCTCTGCTCTGAAAACCTGGGAAGTGTCCCCATGAAGGGAAAGGAGGAGGAAAAACAGTTGTATGTGGTTTAATATATTTGGTTCCTGCTCCGTTCTACCATTGTGTCCCACAGCACACCAGATGCATGGGAGTACTTGCACCAGATACCCAGAACCTGCAGCTCAAAAATCTCTTGCACAAAAGTCTCTGTTGCATCCCAATAGTTCCTTCACTCTGATCACTTGTGAAGCAGGAGTCGTAGGTCACCAGCATCCTCTCTCTGCAAATTAAATATTTTTAAGTGTTATTAATTTATCCCCAATAGAATTCCAGTTTTCTCCTCCTTGCTAGCTGCTGCAGAAATCTCCATGGCAAATTCCTGTGCCTTGTTTGAATTCCTTCTGATCTCTCTGGGACATAAAATAAAAATCAAATAATAAAAAAAATATTCAAATGAAGCTGTGTGGTGCTGAGACCTACTCCTCTGCATGGGGATGGAGGACAAGAGCAGGCAGGCAGAAAGGTGCCTCTGTGATCTCCATTGATCTCAAGAATCCTGAATTGTTTTCTCCCTGTTTTATTGGAGACAAACAAATAGGAAAAAAAAAAGAAGAAAAAAAAAAGGACAAACAAATGCAAAATAACAAATCCTCCTGTATTTCTGCTCTCAAAAGGACTTTTTCCCTGAAACTCAAGACACAGCAGGCTCTGGGACTGGGACACATCTTCCGACGTTGTTCACAAAGAAATCAGACATTACGAAGACAGCCAATAGCTATCGACCCCTTGTCTCTTCCTCTCCCCTTCTGCATGGTCTGTCACCAGCACGTAGCACACCCATGCTAGATGACCTCTGCTCTCTGTGCTGCTGACCCAGGTCACTCTCTGAGCAGACCCAGTGTTCAGCAAGGCAATACCATCCAACTGAACCCTAATTCCCAACAGCTCTGGTTGATCAAATCTTTCTCCAAATCCCTACCAATGAATGAACACAAGGAACCAACCTTAAGCATATTTGTGTCAAAAGTCCTGATCATTTTAAGCATATGCTTCGAATGCACACCCTCTGCACCCATGGGTGCATCTGAGGGCTCCTCTGATAAGTGCATCCCAATCCACCCTGCTGCACAGCCCCTGACAGTGGTAGCTCAGGTGGCCCTGAAAGCACCCAGCATCCCAGCCCACCCCATCACTCTCTGCATACCCAGCCCTGGTAACACGATGCTGGAGCTCCATGCATTTACACTAGCCTCCAGGCAGGGGCAGAGAGTGCAGGATCAGGCACCAACAGCCTACAGACGCCTCCAGAAGCATCCCTCTCTCTGTGCTTGGGGATCTCACACTTCTTGCCAACATCCAACAGGTTAGAACTACATGGTAAATTTGGGTGGGCTGACTACAAATGCTCCAGCCATGGCTCATGCCCCAGCTGCAGGAAATATTTGCGCACTGGCTTAGATCTCTCCCTGCAGCTTCCTCGCGATGCTTAATTCTCTTTGATGGGATCTCAGCACATTTCAGCAGATGCCCAAATGCTGTCTTTAATAGAGATGCTTTGCTGAATAGGGTGGTTGGAAAAGTGTCCGCTTTACACCAGCAGAGGATCTGGCCCATGGGCTATCAGGGAAATAGCTAATCACCACAATGCCGAATTAAGCTATTTAAATTGCCTACAGAATGCCAGTGGGTACACGTGCTTTTTTTCTTGGTAAAAGTCCTCTTTGTTATAATTCCGATGACCAACTTGGGCTGCTTTGCTTTGTCATTTTTAGTCAGTCCACAAATTCCCTGAGCTATACAATTTATGGTTTTATCACCAGTTTCTAAGCTTTGCTACCCCGTCTCTCCTGCATCTCAAATACTTCTCCCCTTTAAATAAACCTACTTCATTTTTTTTTCATAACTTTCCAAAGCAGATAAAAAATTCTTGAATTTCTGAAACATGCAAACTGATCACTGTGGCATTAAGAAATCTTAAGAAGACTTATTTTAAGGGGTTTTATTAGGGAAATTCCTGCTCTTTAAGATATCTGTACGGTTGTCAAAAGCAGTCACTTTTGCAGATGTTGGGGCTTTTCTTACACTAATCTCCGAGGAAAGCCTGAGCCTCAGAGATCACTTAGCAATTTTTAGATTTAAGGAGATGAGAAGAAAAAGCCAGGGAGCTGGTCCCTCTTAGGGTCAAGTCTTATTTGAATTCAGAGATCTCTTCGTCTAACATGCAACAGTGTCATTAAGATGATGGCTAATTAATGCAAGATGACTTCAAGAGATTGCATTGAAAAAAGAGGAAAAAAGAATGTAACCTAAAGAAAAACCAAGCCTGGCCCCTCCCCTGGGGAAAGCAACACCACAGAACTCTGTTTCCACCGTGTCACTGGCAAACCATCGCCAAAGCCAAAAGGCTGCAAAAACTGTGCCTTACCCGAATCAAAGGTGGGCTGGATATGAAATGCTTTCAGATGGGCACCAGCTCTTGGATATTCTCACTGGCCAGGCAGCTATCTGCCTGAGAATGGCAGCAATGCAGCCCTTCATTTTGTCTCTAGATGCAAAGGAATTAGGCAACCCTCCTTATTTTGGATCTCTATTAGCTCCGTATTTCTAATTCGGCGAGTTTTTAACACCTTTTTAAGCTTGAGGAGCACTAAGCCAGATCTGTTCTTCTCTAATCACATCAGCTTATTTCTGATTTCCAGAAATTACAAGGAACACAGCCAGAGGAAAGGCCGGGGTCTGGTGTAAACATGCAGCGCGTGCTGTCCCCGTCCTTCTCACCCCTCCAGAGCTCCGTGCTGGGAGGTCCCTGCCTCCAGTGGGAGCCACCAGGGAAGCAGGGGCAGCACCTCACCCCTTCGATCAAAAGCCACATCCAACATGCTTGATACTCGAGGCACTTGGGAGTATCTGCTCCCACCCCAATCCCTGCAAACAGATGAGCTGCTCAGACTGTCAGATAGCTGGCTAACCCCAGCCTCCTCCTCCTCCTCCTCCTTTTTTTTTTCCTTTTTAAAGCAACACAGATTAAAGGAAGCATGTTTCCATTTGGTATCCATTTGCAAATTAGCCACAGTTCCCTAATATTACTGCTATTAGGTATTTTTCTCCTGCCTCTTCCTTTTTTCTTCTTACCCCATCCAACCCAGCTATTTAAAACAGAATAAGAATACATACATATGCATAGTAACTGTTTATACATGTCCATGTAACAATTAAAACCAATCTAAACGATGCCCAAATGTATATTTCTCCCTGTCTCATAAGTCCTTTAATATCTGATTAATGTCTATTTTACTCCTTCCCCCAGAGTATTTAGCATGTGCCTTGCTGTATAAATCTGCATACATTTTGCAGATCTAGCAGAAGAACTGCAAAAAAGCTCTGCTGGCTTGACTGAGAAACTTGCTTAGAGGAGCCAGGTCAGAGGGTGGGAGGAGTTTGCCATAGAAGTCAGTGATGCGTCCACATCAAGGGCGTAATCTAAGAATTGATTAATTATAATTAACAAGGGTAAGCATTTGCTGGTGTAACATTAACACACACCTTTGTGTTTTGCTCAGAGCAGGGTGAGAATGGTGTTTCTCAGTGGGGAGGCAGCTATGGTCTGCTCTGGCAGCAGCACTTTCTGAGGTCGGTCCTGACACAGCGTGGTGGGATTGGTACAGAGCAATACGCTGTGACATCATCCCACAGTTTCATGGGGAGGGAAGGAGCACCCAGGCAGCGTGCTGCATGTGAGGTAACACACGTTGGTGTGCCTACAGGACACAACGGATTGTGGGGAATTGGATTATCTCTGGGGGCTGCTGCTTGTGGCGTAGATCTCAAAAAAGAAGCTCTGATCTTTGTGCTATGGGTGTTTTCAGCCTTTCATTAAATGATTTGCACCTTTTGATATTCTTAGTGTGATTTTCCTCTTTCTCTGTGTGAGAGCCTGATCCAGTATTCCTGGATCAGAAAAGAGAGGAAAGTTGCTCCTGACCCACCCTGGGCCTTTGCATCTCTGCACATTGTCCTCAATTGCTTGCCTGATTTGTGCTGTAGAGAAATGAGTGGCCGCAGTGAAAAACTTGTGATCAGTTTGGCCAGCAGCTACACTGGTCCAGCTTGTGAAATAACTGCATCGCCAGAAATGTACACAATATAGGAAGCAGATCAGGTATGAAACAACATCCACAGTTGGGCCAGGAGTACAATAATTAGCTGAGTAGTTGTTTTTATTACTGGTAATAATTCCTAGAATCCTAGAAAAGCTTGGGTTGGAAGGAACCTCAAAGGTCACCTAGTTCCAATCCCTCGCTGTGGGCAGGGTTGCCAACCACTACATCAGACTGCCCAGGAACAAATCCAACCTGGCCATGAATGCCACGAGGAATGGGGCATCTGCAACTTCTCTGGGCAAATAATTAATGGTCATCTTGTAAGAAGCCAGCCGAACAATACCTCCTGCTTGCACAGCAAAAAATCTTGGTTGATTTTTTTGCTGTTGGTATGGTAATGACTTTAAATATTTGATGAGTCCACCAGAAATATACATTGCCAGCTCACAAGTAAGCAAATGCTTCAAAAGACTGCATCCTACTGTTATCATTTAAGATCCTTCACAATGTCAACTGTAGGCTCTTGATCCTACTGCTGGACATGGATATGCTGGAGGAAAACCTCACAAAACTTATGGAGCCAACAAGTACGGCAAAATACTGAGCAGAACGGAAAGCAAAAGTCACCATGAGGGCAAGGAATTTGTTGAGGTTAGTAAATACCTCAGCCTTCAGCTGAGATTGCTCCATAGCTGTTCTGATACCTAACTGGAAATCTGAAGAAAATCTATATTTTATTTCTATAACATCACTTTCCTGACAATTATTTCTGATAATTATTTCAGCCTTTGTAATTATACTGTTATTAGTCTTCATTGCTAAGCTTCTGGTATCATCTTTGGGTAAGTGTTCATAATCCTTCCAAGATCTTCAGTCTTTAATCCTAGAAACATCTTGTGTTTGCATGTAAAAGTATACTTGACACAAACTGGTGCTCCATCAGTGCAATTTCATAGATTGTTAATGCTGACCCTACAGTAATAAATTAAAGAACATATCTCACATATTGTATTCAACAGCAAACTCCTATCTGTGCTCGCAACTGAAGATGCTCCACCACACCAGTAGAAGTTGAAAATTGTAAGCATTTTCCTGTGAGTGGCTTCAAAGACCTTCCACATGCCCACATCATCCCAAAGCTCTTCTAAGGGCAGATTGTAGATATTCCAGAGGCCACTGGGAATGTACAGCCAGCTGCAAACATTCCTGTTTTCTGAGTCAGTTTACAGCAATTAGCAATATAGCAACCTTAATAGCAATTGCAAGATTACTTTAACTATTACATGCTTTTCTAAGCCAGCATGGATACCTTTTTACTTGTTTCTCAGCTGTACAAGTCACATATGATACCTGTAAATTCATCTTTATGCAAACGCAAATTAAGATTACCCTGGTTAGGAGGCTTTGTATATACACAGATGTTCACAAAACTCGCAACAAAATCCCATGTGCTGTCAGGTATTAATTCCATACAAGGAGACTCTGCTATTGCTCTTTCCCACCTGCTTGTGCTACACCCCAGAGTGGGAAATTCTGGTTGTCTCCATCACAAATTATGTGTGGCTATTGCTGTTCTGTAAGCACCTCTGCCAAAGGGAACCCAAACCATAATGGGCTCTTCACTGACCTTCATACTCCAGAATGCTCTGAACATCAGCAGGGAGAACTCCACCACTCAAAAGGTCCTTTTCTTCAAAGGACTGAATTCTTTGTGAGCACCTAAATCCTCACAACCCTTCTGCCATAAGTCCGCAATCAACTTTTTAAGGAAGGGCAAGGAATACTCCAGGAAGTCTCCTCAGGCACCACAAATCCCCTGACCACCAAATAGCTTCTGGCATTACTTAAAATCTTTGGTCTTTTAACAAATAAACTAATAAAAACAAACAAAGAAAATAAACCCTCAGAGGGGAGAGAGGTGAAAGGAGGTGATGGGAGCTGGTTTTACCTGTCACTGCCCCAAGTTAATGAAGTTAAAGCCATACAGAACACCTGATAGATGTACAGAGATAAAATGAAAGCAGAGAGCACAGTGCTGTCAGTTCATCTCTGAGCCAGGATAAATATTAACATTATCAGACTACTGTGAAAAATCCCAGAGAGGGATTACAACCAGAGATTCCTTAGAAGAAGGAGGAAAATAAAAAGGAGAGAGATAAATGGGCGCCTTTCTGAATGCTCGGAGCCGGTGAGTAACACTTTCTCTCAACACATTGTCAAGCTCTTTCACAGAGCAAATAGGGCTTTCATTTCACAGCCTCTTCTCCCTGCTCAAGGACCATGGGCAGATCCTGGAGAGAAAGAGGATTTTGGAAACTTGTCAAGTGACAGAAGGGGTTTTCAATTGGTGTTTGAAAAAGTCTTAGTGAAATCTGATCTTGTGTTATCACAAGCACCACTTTCCTTTCCGGCCCCTGCACTGCACTCTCTCCTTCCCCCAAGTTCTCCTGTCAAAGGGAAGTTCAGGAGAAGCATGTGAGGTGACGGGGTCAGGATTTGGCACAGCCTTCATGACTGAATGAATATGATGTTCGTGGGCTGAGGGCCATGGGTGATGCCCACCAGCAGCTCTCAGAGGTGGATGGGAAGGCCCTCGCCCACCTCTGGAGGACCTCACAGCCCTCCCACCTGGAGCACCACTGGGACGCTCTGGTGGTTCTTCAGCAGGAGATCAGCTACCACATCCCAGCCTAATCTGTTTCCCATCTCCAGCCTTGGCCTGAGAGCTGTGTTTTCTGCAGGGAAATCTGCTTCTCCAACTCACCTTGCTGCACTTCACTACCTGCTCTGCCATCACAGCCCTTTCTGAGATCAGGCAGGGAGTCAGGTAACTAAATGGGTACAAGCTGAAAATGAACCATTCCCCATAACCCTTAGATCACATCAAGATATGGAGGAAAAACTGTGTGAGGACAGCTCTTATATTGCAGGATAACCCCACAGTGACACAAGCGAAATTCCAGAACTGTTCATCAAATGAGCATCCAGAAACTAGGTGAGCACCCAGGACATATGTTAGCACTTGTGCTACCAGCAAAGCACAGAATGGCATCTGTATGAGGAACAACTGCGCTGGCTGGGCTTCCCCATTCTGGAAAAGGAATGACTAAGGAGATAAAGATAAAATGGGATGAAGAAGGTAAACAAAATAGTTATTCCCTTTCTTTCTCTCTGCAAGAACTGAGAGGTGGCTGCTGAAATGTGCACATGGAAGCTCAGACTAGCTGGAAAAGAAAAAACAGTTTTTTCACCTTAAACATGTTTAGTCTATGAAGCTCCTTGGCACTGGATGCTGTGAATGATCAAAGACAACTGGAGAAACTCAAGGAGAAAATAAATCCATTTTGGTTACATGGTGAGTCCCTTGGCCATACACTCGGGGCTTGGGAGAACATTCTGGTGAGGGATCTCAACAAGTTCATTGTGCTGCATTCATTCACCAGCACTCACTGCTATCCATGGCAGGAGAGAGGATGCAGTCAAATGGGTGAAATGAGGCGTGGGCGGCTTGGGCCCAGCTCCCCCCACAGATACAAAGGGAGATCTGGATTTCCAACAGCTTCTGCTCTCACACTGGTCGTTAATCTGAGCAAAGACTGAGGGCTGATTTTCCTAAGTGCTGAGTACAGACAGTCCCTACTTAAGTCCAAAGGAGCTGTGAGCCTTTGTCATCCCAGAGAACTGGGCTGAACCACCAAAATCTCCTCTGCTCAGAAGAGATGTGAGATGCCCTGTGCTGACGCAGAGCCAGCACTCAACCATGTGCTGCCAGGGGCTTCATAGCAAAGGAGGGCTTAGTGGACATGGGGACCTGCCTCTTTCCCCACACCTGGGGAGGGAGCATTGTCCTCAGGATGCAGCACTGAGACCATTCGCCTTCGTTTGGTTTAGCATCATCCCCACAACACCAGCTTCTCTCCCTTACCTCCAACCTCCCTCGTGCTCCTCCCAGAGAGGTGGGGCTGACAGCATTCTCTGAAAATCCTCTCCTTCTGTATTTACTTCGTAACCCAAATGCCAGGAGACGGTCGACAGCTGGCTTAAATCTCCACAGCTCAGGAGATCAGTCCTCCCCTCCCTACTTTTCTAATAAAAATTAATTTATTATGATCCAGAGAGTTGAAATTAATCTGCCTCCGGAGAGGCTGTGTCTGGCAAGGCCTGGTGAGGAGGGAGGCAGAGGGCTCCGGAGGGCACATTAACAGTATTGTTGTGCTTAATGTTGTGTGGCCGCAACATCTGCTAATTTAATGCACGAGCAGCCAGCTGCCTCCGACAGCTCCTAACAAGAAGTGGGCAGTAGGGAGAGGGGGAGGATGAAGGTGCAGGGGCCTGGGCTGCTCTCTGAGCCCCGGTCTCCAAATCCTGCATGACGCCAGGATTTGCTGATGGGCCCATGGTTAAATCTGAGGGGGGAACACAGAGCTGTTTGTTGGGCAGGTGCAGATCTTGCTGGGGTGGGAGGAAAAGAATGAGTCCAATTGCCTTTCCTATCACATCCGGCCATGCCTCCATCCCTGCCAGGCCTCCATCTTCCAGGAAAGGCCCAAGGGTTGGTTTCATGTGCCCCGTGGTCAGAGGACCCAGCACAGACTGGGAGGTGCGAGTCACAAGAGAAACAGCCAAGGTTGGGCAGCAACTGATTTCCACTGGGAAACAGAGTAAGCCTTTGGGGTTTGAAAATCAGGGGCCTTCTTCACACAGCACGTTCCCTTAAATCCCAGGTATATTTGTGGATTGTTGTGGTCACCTTGCACCCTCAAAAAGCAGATGATAAATCAAAGCTACTTGCTGTGTTGTGGAGGAGTAATCAGCTATCTAGTGTTCAAGGCCAGGCTGGATGGGGTTTTGAGCAGCCGAATGTAGAAGTATCCCTATTGACATGGGGCTGGAGCTGGGCAATATTGAAGGTCCCTTCCAACCCATTCTGTGATTCTAACAGTGGTAGGAAAGAACCCAACAGAAAGAGGAGATGGGAGAAGCCAAGGCTGTGAGTTGAGATACACACACCCATATGATGAACCCCTACAGGAAAATGATACGGTTGGTCCTTGAAAGTCCCGGGACGCACCCTGTCTCATGGGCTGAACAATTTGAAGGCAGATCCTGCCTCCAGGCAAACCAACAGCAACACAAACAGAGTGAGAAGAGATACTGCACTGGGCTAAAAGACTATGGTAAACCTCTTAGGGAAGGGAATGAAATGATTTTTCTCAAATAACCAACATAAGGATTTGAAAATGAACATCTCTTAGTATTAATTTAATTAAAGCAGCATGCTGCCATTACTTATAAAGCTAGAAGAATCAGTCTGTTTAATGGGTTCTCAGCTAATCAAAAATTAATTAAGCGTTTAGTGGGGATTCCAAATCCCTGAATTGGATTTAAAGAAGCCTGTTTCCATGTCTTTTTCAAGTGTTGCTTGTTTTACTATAACAGGAGACGTGTTTGATTGTGCAGACCTCCCATTATCCCTGGCTTGCAGGTGATCAGCCTTGAAATTCATTCTTGTTAGTTGATAGCTGCTCCATTCCCCGAAATGACTGTGACAGAGCATCACTAAGTCTCTGCCAGCCCTAAAAGAGGGCTCAGAGCTTTCTTTGAGCACTGCGCTGCTCGTCTCCTCGCTAGTTCACAGGTGATGCAGAGCACACAGCAGAACAGGGCTGAGAATGGGGGAAAATCCCCCACATTTCTGCAGCTCTTGGGTTACGCAGTGCATTAGATGGGGTCCCTTTCTCCATGTCCCTGCCTGCCCTACTGCTTGTAGATGTGCTAATCCCTCTGCTGTCAGTGAACGGTGCCTATTGCAGCCTTACTCCCTCCTCCCAGCCCCTTACCACTGCACAAGACAACACCTACCCTGAGAGATGGAGTCTCCTTGCACCCAGGCAGCAGCTGCCCTGATCCAGCCCCGAGCTGGGTGAAGGTGACTTTCAGCAGCAATGCATCTCAGAAAAAACTTTGCCCAGTCCCTTCTCCCTCACACTGCCCTGTGCAATCCGTTCTGCCTCAATGCAGAAAAACATCCCAGGGAGCAGATCTAAAAAGCAGCACATTCATTAAAAATAATAAAAATGCATATTTCTAAAAAAACGTGCTTTAATATCTCTTGGTTCTCTTCTTCCCAGTGAGCCCCACGCCGCACAGAGTGATGCGGTGCTGCTCGAGCCACTGCTCCCCAACCTGCACCATGCAATGGAAACCACAGCGCAGAGCCTGCAGCTCCACTGCCTTTCATCTCTGAAGATCTTTCTTAGCTATTCAGCATGCTGACAATGTAAATAATACCAATAATAATCATAAAAAAAAAAAAAGTTGCATCAAGTGCCAGGCAGGATGCAAAATTTTCCTGCCTCTTTTTTTTTCACTGTGGGGTACGGGGTGGAAACTTCATAATGCTCTACCTGAACCCCTTAAAGCACAACATCTTTGAAGTAGCAAACTGGCAAATACACTCAATCAATTATAAATGAAATAATCTTCTTAAAATATTAGAGATTTGGGTGCTAAGCAATACTGGAAGATTACGGAGAGAAAATCAGTTTTAGAGCTTCCTAAAGTGACAGAAAGAGAATAATCGGAAGAAATGGTGAGAAGTTTAAAACGATTATGTAGATTTGTGTCAGTGAAAATGTCCCAGCAATCCTTAGCCGATCTCTAGTACGCTGGAAATAGATTATGTTCAATTCTTTCTTAAAGGGGCAGGTTTCTTTCAAGTGTGGGGGTGGTTTTATTTTTATTTCATATTTTATTTTTCTAAGAACCTTTGCATTATTTTTAACCTCCAGACAAGGCTGGGCCCAAGGGCACGTCTGTGTTTCTTTGCTTTGCTGTCCCAGCAACAAACACACAGCACTGCCAGGCTCTTAGAGGGGTATGGTGAGCCCCACGTCACCACCCAGCAATGTGACCCCACAGGAGCAGCCATGAGCTGGAGAGGGCCCCATCCAGCTTGAGGCACCCACTGCAGCACTCGATCCTGCTCGGGTCAGGTGGATCTGGAGACATCTCACTGAATATAACTGGTTTTCCCCACTGCAAAACAGCTCTGAAATGAAAATTAAATCCATCATTACAGGGAACAAACACCTCTTGGGTAGCCCTGGAAAAAAATGAGATGCCCACGCCTGAGCAAGACTTATCCCTCGTCTTTCTCCCTCACACTGGGTTTCCTTTTGCTGCTGTTGCAATTTAGATCCTTCCCAATCCTTTACTGGCTCTGCTTTTAGTATTTACAGCCTCTGTGAATACTGTTGGAATCATTTTGGAGTTTACCCTTTTTTATGATATGATGTTAACACAAGCTGGAATGCATCCCTGGCACAAAGGACAGCCTGACCTGGAACACCAGGGTTGCTGTTAAAAAAAAAAAAAAAAATGCAATTAAACAGAGGGGGTGGTGAGAGCTTTTGTTAATTGATAGCACAGGACAGGAGGCTGTCTCCAGGGAGAGGCAGGTAATGCAGGTAATCTTCAGAGAGGATTTGCAAAATTCCTGGAGTCAAGCAGGACTGGGAGAGGAAGGTGAAATGCATTTTTGTCAACAGCCATCCAGGATGGACCCATCGAAAACCACCCAAAGAGAAGAGCTTGCACTGAGGACCCAATACACCAATTAATCTCTGGAGTCATGGATGATTTCAACAGGGAAAGCACACCACTTTTTTCTGAATCAGATATTTTTTAATCACACAAAAAAATATTTTTGGCAAAGTCCATTTTTCCACATTAACAAGAAAAAACCTTTTATTCTTATGTTTGGGTTTTCCCCTCATCTGCTCACTGTCCGCCTTGGTTTTCTTGACCTTACTTCTCTTTCTGAGGGCCCAAGTGAAAAAAAAAAAAACAATCCCAAATAAAAGTGCTTGCAGAAGTAACAGTGAGCACAGAAGCCAGAATTTTTGAAAGGTTTTGTTTTCCATCAGTTCTGAGCACTGAAGGTGTTTTCCTTCGGACTTCGGGGTCATCCCAAGTTCTGACTGCTCTCCTGTGCTGCTCAGCCCCGAACATCCACTGCTGTTGAGGTCTCCCTATCTACCCCAGCTTCAGGGATTCAGACTGACAGAAACAGCAGCCCTTACCTGCTGCTGGTGGAGGGGTAGGCGGAATTAGTTAATGTTTGCAAAGCTCTTAGCAGATGACAGTGCTGTTGTGTGGCACTAGTCCTGTAGTATAGCTGGATGCTGCTTGATCGTCAGGCATGGAATCAATTTCTGAATAATGGATATTAAAAACATCAGCTATGACACCCAACCATAATGCCTGCCACACGCTGAGTGCCTGTATATTGTTTCACACACTTAATATACAGAGAAGGCACTGTAATTACTGCTCACTAATCCCCACACTTGATAATCTGCCCTTACCTACACAACCTGGCTGCCTCTTCCCACCTCTGTAGAGATTTCAGAGCACGAGCTGCAGGTAGCTGTCACTGTGCTGAGACACCACTATTCTTCCCCCCCAAGATATTATGAATCACCAAGCAAAGATTGACTAATTGCACTTATCTGGATCTCTGGATGCTCTCATCCTGTATCTGTTACTGACTGTCACTTAGCATCAGTGGAACGGAACAACTTGTCTGTCCAGAGAGAAAGGCAGAGCTTCCTTTGCAGAGACCCTTAAATAAATACTGTAAGAAATACATTTGCAGCATAAACTCTTGGAAACACAGGCACAGAGAGTTCAGTCTCACATTTAGTCATCTGAAAACTGAATGCTGTGTCCAAGCAAATCTAGGTGTCATTGTCTCATCTTGGTTTGTTGTCATTTGGGTGATGAGTCAACATCAGCTGTCAGGTTTTGCTGTCATTCCAGATTAACCTTGTTTCTGCTGGACTCGTCCATTGGTGTAGAGGTGAGGCTGGGACAGGGACAGTGGGGTTAGCTGGGAAGTGCCCATGAACATCCCAAAGCTGAGAGAAAAGAAGCTTCTCACCAGCAGAAGTGATTTGAAACAGCCCTTCCAGTTGGGCAGAGGGACCTGAAACAGCCAAACTAAGCTTCAGGCAGAAGCTGATGGAAGGGACCGTGAAATAATTTAGGCAGGCAAAGACTTCTCAAGCCTCTACTGCAGCCTCCTGCTCCAAAAGTACCACAGAACTACAGCATGGATAGATCCTCGCTCCCAGCTGGAGCTCAGGCACCATGACATCCTTGTCTACCACTTGGGAGGAGATGCTCCTGGAGCCCGCTGGAAGAGCTACAGTAACAAGAGGAACATTCTGATAATAGGACACATCTTGCAAACCCACAAGCAAAACCACCTCATACAAATTCTTAGTGATCCCAGGCAAAGTACTAGAAGGTCTAAGAATGGACATACACAGAAGAGTTCAAACTCACTGAACATGAGCAGGTGATGGCAGTCTCCCACCCAAGCAACGTCTGTCTGTGGAGTTGCAGCTCTTAAAGAAAGAAGCACTTACTTCCACTGCTGGCCCTTAAATGAGGCCAGAGCAGCCCCACCCTGGGTCCACCCCTTCCAGTCCCAGGAAAGCACAGGTGCCAACAATCTGCCAGCCACACCCCTCCTCCAGGTGCTCAATCACAAGCTCAGGCTACAGTCAACACTTTCCTTACAGGACTGAAAGGGGAGAGCTCTTCTGGGTGGTGGCTGGATTTTAACCCTTGAGTTCCATCTCAGACAACATCCCAATCCTTGGAGGTACTAGGACTCCAGATAAGGTCAGATAAGTCACTGCACCCTAAATATAAAACCTTGTTCGTCTCTAAAAATAACCTAAATGTTGGTGTCATGCAAAGGCATCACTTTGTCTTAACGCAGGACAACAGTAGTGTTTACCTACAATAATAGAGGTAAACTGAGGCATGCTGCAGTGGAGAAAGAACCATAAGATGGACCTGAAGCCTCAGGGCTTCATCTGCAACCTGCTTCCTTTTCATATTAGTGGAATTGCTTGGATTTTCATGTAATACCAATCAGGACTACCCAGCTATGAAGTGGGGCTCCAGGATACTGCATGCTGGCGCACAGCAGAAAGCCAATGTCCGAATGTCTCCCATTCCTCAGCCATACTAATCACAGAATCGCTTAGGTTGGAAAAGACCTTCAGGATCACCAAGTTCGGCCATCCACCTGACCCACCAAGTCCAACCATCAACCTGACCTACCACATCCAATCACAAAACCACGTCCCTCAATGCTGTTGACAATCTCAGAGAATGGAGCAACCTGCTTGTAAGACAGACCCAGATGGAAGAGATAAAAATACCTGCAAGTCGGTACTCTGCCCTCCATGCCCACCCTCCCCAGCAGGAAGGTGGCACACAGGGAAAGCCCAGTGCTGTAGCAGGCTGACATCGCCAGCCCTCGGATCACAGCAGCTGAGGACCTGGCTGGCTTTACTTGCAGCCTGGAGCTGGGGACACAAGCTGACACCTGCCTGCTCCAGATTAACGGAGCGGGTCGGCCGGCACTGCGGTGTGCAGCAAGATGGGCAGCACGCCGGCCAGAATCGGCTCCCAGCTCGATTATTGCTTAACTTCCCTGCCAAACCTCCAGGTCCTGCTGTGCTAAATCATTCCCCATCGATCTGTTCCTATTATAAAGCTCCCGTCTTCCCCCACGAGCGCGCGACTCCGTGCGACTCGACTTCCAGCACAATTGAGCTCGGACCCTAAAAATCAATACTGCAGCAACCCAAGGATCAGAGGCCAATGAGGTCTTTAACAAACGTGTCTGCTGCTCTTGACTTGAGTAGGCTTCAGCCTACTTTGAGGTCCTTTCTGATCCATCATGGGTTTCTTCAAGTTGTCATAAAGCAAATTTGCAGGCATTGATCCAGGCAGAATGAAGTTGTGAATATCAGATGGGGGAGGCAGGGGGAGAATAACCCTAGAGAAAGAATTTTAATAGCTTATAGGCAACACATGTCTGAGCCAGAGGAAAGCAAATTAGGAAAATGCAAACGAAATAAGCTTTTTCCATTTTTTTTTCAACCTTTCTTCTCTCTAGAGAGGGAAGCTGCACTGGCTCCCAAGAAAAGCAAGAGGAAAGAATAAATATTATTAACTGTGGGTCTGGGTTCCTTTGTAATGGATGAAGGCGATAAGTGTATACACTTCAGATGTTAAGCATAGAACATGTTATTTAAGGGTAGCTTATTCATATATTGAAAATAACAGGCCAGATCCTTCTCTGACATGAGACCATGTGGCTCTGCTGAAGCCAATTCAGCTCCTGCCAGCAGACAGGACCCAGGGAAACTCATTTCAGAGCAAAATAACTGAAGAGGGAGGAAAGTTACTTTTCATAAAGTACGATTCTGATGACAAATGACCCAACTGCCTGCGAAATGTATTAACAAGGCTTCGCTATGCAACAAATTGCACAAAAGCCAATTGAATTTAATATAAAGGTCATTTGTCTCCCTGGCTATTTGTTAGTTTTAATTCAGCTCCAAATCTTTTCAAAACTCATTAAACGAAACATAATCAAAATTCGCATTGCTGTACCTTTTCTTTTAAGCCCAAATCAGGACCCCAGAAGCTGCCCCACAACCCTTGCCCTGGCATTTGCCACCCAACCTGCCATATTCAAGACAGATCCCAGGTAAAACTGCTGGGATAATGGGCAGTCCATGATGCTGGCCTCCAAGGGCAGAGCCATCCATTTGTAGCACCAGGAGGAGCCGGCCAGCATCCCTCATGTTTGGCCATGGGTTGGTATTTTGGATGGGGAGCCAATGGTGGGGACAGCTCTGTGCTCTGCAGCCATGGCACCCCCAGCTCCATGGTCACTTCTGGGTGCAACTGAAGGCTGGGAAAGCTGTGCATCGCGAGCCTGCGCCATCCCCTTGCCTGATCTTTGCCTAACAGCCTCTGCCTGCCGGCAGCTTTCCCCATCACTCAAGATTTGTCCCATAAGAAGTCCCAGTGAAACTACCCTCGGGTTCAGTAGTCACTGGTTAGGCCCAGAAATCCCAGTCTGAGAAAGCATTTCAATCCCACGTCACTCACTGTGTCTGAGTGGTGACAGAATTGCCCCTTTTGCAGGGAAACCCATGATTTCATTTTTTCCTGCCAGTCCAAAATGTAATGAAAATGAAAAGCCCTGAAATTTCTTGTGCTGTTCTTCCCTACAAAACAAAAGTAAGCTAAAGTGGATGAAATCGAGTTTCCTTCCCAGTTTTGTTCACTTTCTTCACAATACTTATTTGTTTTGATGTTTATCTTAAGCCAAAACATCAAAATAGTCAATTCTGTGTTAATGAGACACAAACACTTTCACTGTCCTTGATCCATTTCGCTGCAAACATCCCTGTCTCAAATGCATCCCACCTTAGAGCCATCTTTCCTCAGTTCCAATTGCTCCTTAATTCCTCCTTTTAGAGCACACCTAACTACGAGCTTTTCCCCATATCCATCAGTTCTTGTCCCCACTGTAATGGTCTGTGGGACCATTTGCTGATATTACTGCTGTGTCCATGTCACGCCTCCTCTTCCTTGCGCTCGTCGCTCCGTCTCCATCTCTCGCTTTACCCCGCTGCCCGTCGGAGAGCGGCTGCACACACTTCTGCAAAGCGTTATCTCATTATTTCAATTCTATCTGCTAAAGCGTTTGCAGAGACAGTGTATTAAAGACACTATATAAAAATAAATTGAATCGAGAGAAAATCTATATACCTGAAGTTGTAAAAAGGAATAGTCTCCGGTGATGACTCCATTTCCAGCAATGGTATTGTAACAAGCCAGAGCCCATCTCCCGGATGAATTTTAAATAGATCTGCTCAAATGGAGAAGAGCTGGGGGCTGTGTGATGGAGCACAGCTTGTCCAGGAGCTGCAGAGCGGTGCCATGCCTCTCGGCCAACTTGTTCTTTGGGCATCATTCCCCATCCAGCATTCCTTCCACCCCTAAGGCAGATCCACAGTACAAACCCTGGTAGCTACTCCCATGTCAGGGCACAGAAATACGGCCAACCCTTCACATCCTGGACAGATGGATGCCTGAAAGGCAACAGCAAGGGTCTGCGGTGGGAGAAGTGACATTGCAGAGTGGAGCAGAAAGGTCCTACCAAGGGGATGTGCTAGAAAAGCTGTGAGATCTCTTGCAGTGCTGACAAACCTCCTCCAGAAATTGTGAAGGTTTGGTTACTGTAAGCCTGAACTCTCCTTTTCATCCCTAGGAGCAAGTCAGCTGAGGGAACTGGGAGGTTGTGGTGAGGTGGGGGTTGGCCTCTGCTCCCGGGTAACAGCGATAGGACGGGAGGTCATGGCCTCATGTTGTGCCAGGGGAGGGTCAGGTTGAATATCAGGAGAAACTTCTTTTCAGAAAGAGAGGTCAGGCACTGGAACAGGCTGCCCAGGGAGGTGGTGGAGTCACCGTCCCTGGAGGTGTTCAGGAAACTTGGAGATGTGGTACTTAGAGACATGGTGTAGGGGGCAATATTGGAGGTAGGTGGACAATTGTACTGATGATCTTAGAGATCTTTTCCAGCCCTTATGATTCAATGATTCTGTGAACCCTAAAGATGTAGAAATAGGAACGCTTTGGTTTGTTCTCATCTTCGTGACATTCAGATCTTCGCTGGTATGCAACAGGCAAGGGAAAACCACGCCGTGAGCTCACTTGCCATAAGAAGGAGCCAAGTCACGGTGCGGGCGCCTGCAGGATGGGGTGATCCATAGGGAGCCAGTCCCTGCCAGCCACTCCTGAGCTCCCCAAAGAGCTCAGTGCTTGTCTGTCCAGGGGAAGGGCTCAGCTGAGATGACGTCTTTTTTTAAGTTAAAAAAAGAAGAGAAAGAAAGGAAGTCTGACTTACGTCACAGGCTCCTCCACCCCTCCTGATTCAAAGTGTTCTCAATTTTCTATTTCTCTTTTTACAACCTTTAATGTCAGCATATGAACAAATTGAGGGAAACACTCGCCTCCCAGTAGTTCACAATGGAACAAGAAGAAGTGAAGTAGAATTGGGTGCACCTGAACCAAGATAGCGACATCGCTTTCTCTGTTCATGAAGATTGCTTTATATTTTTTCTTCAGTCCTGGTTCAGAATCGTGTCTCAAAATAAACATTTTTGAGCATGAAAAAATGAAAATAAAATTTAAGTGCATTAATTTGGTGGTCTTTTCATTCATCAAATTCGTGCAAGTTTTCTCCTTCTCTAGTTTCTCCTTCTCCTTGCTTCCTCAGCAGCCAAACCCAAGGATGCTGCTCAAGGCCTTGCTTTGGCACCGTGAGACCTGGACCCAACACTGAAGCTGGATGACCCTGGAAGTGCAGGGCCACCTCTCTGCCCCGTGCTGGGACGCTGGGTTTTAGGGTCTCTGGAGGGTTTGAAACCTGCTAGAGGACAGCAGTGATGGTAGCCTGTGGATATTCATACTTTTGTGAGGGCTGAAAATAAACATTCTCACTCTAGTTTTAATAGAAAAATAGATTTTCCGCTGGAGCCCCCATTTCTTTCCCATTTTCTACACCCATTACCCCATTTCCTTGGCTGAATTTCCTCCTTGCAGCATGCCCCTGCTGGCTTGTTTCTATCCATGATGTCGGTTCTCCCTGCAGTGGATGCTGTGTGTCTTCTTTGCATTCAGCAGCACACCACAGCACTGTCCGCATCTGAATTTTGATTTTACCATCAGGTGAGAGGCAACTCTTAGCAGAGCTGCAGCTGAGTAAGCCTTTCTCTGCAAGCTTTTGGGAGAGAATATTATCTCCTAGCTGCGTGCAGAATGCCTCAGAGAAGGGACAACACCAGGTAGCTGGAAAAACACCGTAATAAATGACATGCCTGATGGTCACAACAGGCAGGTGAGGACATGTGACATAATCAGGGGATAATAAAGAATCTCACCAGGCTCTCAGGAGTGTGGGGCTCGGAAAGGCACAGAGCAACAAGCCAAAGCCACTGCTGGGCTTGCTCCTGCTGCCAGGAGTGAAACCACTCCATTGCGGCCACCGGGAGGTGGTTTGCAAAAGCCTCGGATATGTTCGCCAGGGAGAAAATTACCTGTCAAAAGAATGATAAAGTCACAGTGTGCTTAGCTCCTGGAATCCATTTGTTCTGACCGGTGATGGGGAAGAGCTCAGACTGCGTCGTGTTCCCCTGCCAACTCTGTTGCTGCTGAAAGGATGCAGAGGGAGGTATTAAAACACAGTGTCCATGCCCAGTGCATAGTGAACCACGTTACTGAAGAGCTCTTTATTTCAGGTATGCAATCTTCAACATTTCTGTACGTAAGGTTAAATACACACATGCATCTGCAAGCCCGAATGTGCAAGCAGCATGTACTTTGTGGGGACTGATGTGGCATCTTGGTGTGGCTGTACCAGGGGGCAGGGTCTGATGCTGCTTGCCGGTAACTGGAGGTGGCTACAAAGACAACAGAGCCAAATTTTTCTCTGAAGTGCCAAACAACATAACATGGAGCAACAGCTGATCGCTCCTTGAGGGTAGTACAGCACTGGGATGGGACATCAGAGGTGGATGATCTTCATCTGTGGAGGATTTCAGGCCCTGGCTGTGCTCTGGGTGGGAGGCTGGGCTGGAGAGCCCCAGGCGCTCTGTCCAGCTGCAGTGCAGTGCCAGGCACCATGCAGCCGGCAGCTGGGAATCCTCTGAGCAATCCTATGGGTCTTGGGGATGGGAACAGGTGGGAAGGGAATGTGTCACACCTGTAAATCCTGTTCATAGTGCCTTGCTGACCAGGAACACCTCCAAAACTATGAATCCTTATCTAATCCGTTCCCCTGGATGCTAATAAAGTGCTTGGGGACACTTTGCAGATCCCATGGTGACTATCATTTGTATGCAGTCCTCCATCATCCTACAGCTGTAAGCAGCCCCATCGTCTCAGCTAATGAACTGTCTGAATGTGAAGGATAAAATGAAAGCTTCATAACACAGATACATGATTGGAAAATATCAACAGGAAGATAAAAGTCAAGACAAAACTCTTCAGAACAGCCGGTAGGAGAAAAATGAAAATGATATTATCATTCTTCCACATGAGAAGAGTGACAAAGGAAGACCTCTCTCCCCACCCTTCTGGGTGCTGTCTAGATTTTCCAGCAAGGTCGTGGTAATAAGCAATCAGCTGATTGAAATGCTGTGTTTCAGCCAACCAGAAGAATAAGCGGACTTTCTATCAGGATTCTTCACAACAGAGCACTCATTGTGATAAATGAACTGGAGAACAAGACAAATGAATATAACCTACTTGTGTGCATGGATTCATCAACCCAGAGAAAGCTTCTGACGGAGAGGGAGGGAGGGAAAAGGCTCTGCACAGAGAGTTTTGGGAGGAGGAGGCACACAGTAAGGTTGCACTGAGCTTCTGAGAAGCACATGGGTTGAAAAGGAGACCTATGCTAAGTGCCTGCATGGAGATGGCCACAAGGTTATGGGGACAATGAAGGAGTCCATTGCACTGTGGCTGCTCAAAGCTTGTGTTGGGCAGAAGGGGACTGCACATCCTACAGGACAGCTCTTTTGGGTCTAATCTTGACTCCTTGATGTCTGCAACAGCGAAAATGGTTGTTCTTCAGCAGGCATATGACTGACCCCAGCAACTTTCCTACACGATCCTGTTGTTATTCACAGGAAGCTGCGGGCAGACAGGGCTCTTCATCCATGGATACACCTCTTCTCTCCTTCTTCCCGTGTGCCACAGACAGGATCTCAGTCTATGGCTCCTTCACCTGTTATAAAGACATCATCCAGAAGACAAAGTCATAACAACATACAGGCGTTGGCAACTGAAGTCAGCAACGTTCAAATACAAAAACTTGTGCAAATCACTAGCAGTCATGGTAACTAGCCATTGAAATTGGTTTCTGAGAGCTGTAAGGAGTTCTTCATCACTCACTTTCTTCATCACTCATGGTCAGGAAATAAAGACTGGGGTCTTTCTAAAAGACACAGCCAAGCCTGGCCAGTAAATGCTGTGAAGAATTCAGGCAGGAGGGGGAAGCTTTTTGGGGGGAGTGACCCTGGAAAATCACAGCAGGCCTTGCTGGTTCTTTAGATGTAATGCTGCTGGCTCCCATTATGCTATTCTGCAGTGTCCAGCCAACAGTTAGGAAAGAGTCAAATTCAACAGAAGAATAACAGAAGGAATTGAACTTGCATCTACCTCCTGGATTAAATATGTCTGATGTTTCACAAAGAAATTTAAATTCATACCATTGTAGTTCTTACAGTGGTTTTTATTTTCCTTATGATGTGAAAATAGCCTGCAATGAGTCTTTGTTTAAAGCCATGGAGTTAATTTTCTATAATAATTGTTAACAGTTGGAGTTTTTCTTTCTTCAAGCTCAAGGGAGAAGTGTGGACAGATTTATTAATGGTGTCCCCCAGTGTGATTGATGGGCTGTCGAACAGGGAAACTTCACACCTGAAAAAACTTGAAACAAGAGTACTTATACCAAAAATAACGTCTGTGCCTGGTACCTCTGCTATTCTCTGTAGTGACACGTGGCCTGGCATTCCCAGGGGCTTCCCTACCCCAGCAGCTCCTCCATCAGTGCAGTGCTGTGGTCTGTGCTTCTGCTGCTGCAGAGCTGGATACGCTCACAACGTCCCAAATACAGTGATGGATGATGTGAGAGAATAGAGATTGTCTCTGAAAAAAGTGAGCAGACAGACAAGAGATTCCCTCTTGGGACAATTATCATAGAAGATTTTCTCCCAGCACAAGTGTCCACCAGAGCATATAGGACTCACACACGATTTCCACATGCACACTTAGTGATACATGCATAAATCTTAATTCTTGGGCACATCCCTTCCACCATCTTTGGTAACAGCACCTGATAAAAAAACTATACTAAGTTTTTGCAGTCTTTGGAATGGATTATACCTCAACTCCAGAAAGCACCAGAAGCTCTGAGGTCAGGTTGAACTGGCAGGATTATGATAGCCCTTGCCTTTGTTTCCTGGTGGCTCTCCATCCTGACACTATATGCTATTTCACTAGTTTCCAAGTCCTGTAGTATGGGGTGTGAGCACCAGCAAGACCAGGGCAAGCACTGGTAGCTCCAAGATGACTGCAGCAGGTTCACCTATATGAAAACCTTCTTACAAAATGGTTCTGGAAGTCCTTAACTCATTTACTCATTTACCAGCCGTTGTGTAGTCCCGAGAAATGCATCACTGTTGCATTGAGGGGTTTGTGGGTCTGTACCCTCCCTACTGCAAAAGAAACTCAACAGCAGCATGGACATTGACCAACTGGAGCAGGTCAGTGGAAGAAAAGGGTAGCTCTCTTCCCTTATAGACACTGTACACATGTGGACAGAGAAACCAGGCAATTCACCATGCCTCTGCCTCCTTTCCCAAAAGCCACATAGCAATGAATGTAAGGTAAGATACCCAGAGTCCCCAAGGATCACGTTGGTATCAATTGTTGCCATTTTTGAGCTCTTCTTTTTGCAGACGCTTGCTTCATTGGTATATTCCTTCCCTGAAATATTAGGTAAGCACTTCCTTAACCCCAGCGGGATGAACTTCTCCCAGTGCTGCACTACTGTCTTGGTGAAGGAGGCCCTATGGGACACAGCGTGTCCCCAATCACCAAGAGAGTCTGTAGAGGCACCCAGGATAACTGCTGAAAGGACAAAACCTTGTGAGCCCTCATAAATAAGAAAGCCCTGGGAACAATCTCAGCATGTGAGAGGGGTGGGGAAAAGCGCAGGGCTTAGCCACTGATCAAAACTTCTGCTCCAACAGTAAAAATAATCTGTTTTAATAATCTTAATAGTCTTCCCCCAGTATCCTTTGTCCATATGGCTGGTAATTTGGCTGCTTAGGAATGAATTATAAAAAAATCCTCAAATAGGGATCTGATGGCTTAACTGAGAAAATCAAAGCAATTATAAGCAG
Source organism: Penelope pileata (assembly GCA_013396635.1). Taxonomy (NCBI): domain Eukaryota; kingdom Metazoa; phylum Chordata; class Aves; order Galliformes; family Cracidae; genus Penelope; species Penelope pileata. The sequence goes on along the minus strand of WBMW01004135.1, from coordinate 193,509 downwards.
AGAAACCCTATCAGGCCACTCAGTCATCCTCGCCTCCTGCCCTCCTTCCCACTGCTGTGCCCAAGGGGCAGCAGCGGATCAGACCCTGCCTGGAAACCACGTGCCCTCACAGCTCTCCTCTTTGCCCCTGGCATAGGGCATGGATGATCCGGTGCAAACCAGAGCAGCTGCCCTGACCCCGTCTGATCGGGGGACCTGGCTGAGCAGCTGGCATTGCTGGACAGAAGCAGCTCATATCCCGTCTATTTTTATTTCTGAAGACTCATTCCGATCAAACCAATCTCCCTGGCAGTACTGACTCCCAAAAAGCAATACAAGACTGCAAGCAGGATATTGCACCGATAGCAAAGGCTGAGGGACCTTCGCCTGCTGGTGGTCTGCAATGAGCTTTTAATTTATTTAACCATTGGTAAACAGATGTAATCAACATAACCTTCCCCATCTCCTTTGGCACCACATCAGAGCCACAGGCAAGCTCCACTGGGGACCGGCCATCACATTGGGATGGGGCTGTGAAGCCTTGAGGTTATGAGACCACTGCTGTGAGTTTTGCCCAAATCTTTACATGCCCAGTTGGTCTCAGCAAGACACCATTAACTTACAGAGGAAGAAGAAAGGAGCCCCATCTGGAGCTTAGAAAGCACAAATCTGCCATTCTCTCCTCTCAGGCTGGGGCCGTCTGAACAGAAGGTAAAGGTTGCAGGGAGATGCTTTCATAGGGAACAATGCTTGGGAAACACAGAGACAATACGCTTCACTCTTTCCTCCCCCCGAAACTATTTTTCTGCAAGAGCAGGTACCTAAAATTGAAAGCAAAGAAAACTGCAAGTTAGGAACATCAGTTCTACTCTCAGCAATTCTTCCCACACTCCTCTCTGAGCTCATAATTATTTTGCAATATTGCACCCATGTAGTGTTACCAATTCTGATTTTATGTCACAGCGGCCAAAACTGTAAAACATGTCGGCAGCAGTCACTGCAGGTGGTGAATGAAGTTATTTCCCTCTTTTTTCTTAGGTTTATTTGCAAATCTCTGAGTTTTGCACTCATTTTTTAAGCGTGATAATTTGCCACTCACTTCAGGGAACAAATAGGGGCCTACAAGTCCCTTTTCTCCTGCTCGGCATGTCAAGGTTTGGTTGTCCTAGATGCGTAACAGCTGCTTTGGTTCTGAATCAGAGAATAGAATTTCCTGGCAAGAAAAAGACACCCTGATTTCCTCGGTTGCTCTAAATCCACTCCTTGGGCTGGCTTAAGGAGTTCCTGCCTCTCCACCCCCTGTGCTGATCAGCCGATGGATCCAGGCTAAAATCTGTCCTCAGGAAAAAAAAAAAGGGAGGAGGAGGGGGTTTTTAAGCCGTATTGATGTGGTCACTGAGATAACAGCGGTGCTCTGCGGGGTGGGCAGCGATGCGGACAGAGGGGAAGGCATCAGCTTCTCAAGCCAATACGGTGCTGGAGAAGAGGATTCATTAAACATTGATATGCAGCTGATGCTCCTTGCGTTTCTGCAGATGTTTTTTGCTGTTGTTGTCCATTTTTGGTCTGAATATTCCCCTTTTGTTGCAATTTCAGGTCGCCAAGAGTTGCCACATTCTGGGTTGCAGCTCCGATCTCAGCCAGGAGGCAGCACCGGTGACTTCAGCAGAAGGTGCAATAATGCTGCATGATGGCAAATGATCCGTGACTCCACGGGAATATCCTAACACCTGGAGATCAGCTGAAACCCTGGAGCACGAGGTCTCATCTCCCTTGCAAATGACTCACTGACTCCAGAATTTAGGCTAACCATATCCATGTCCAGGCACTGGCTCCAAGGAAATACCAAGCTCTTCCTTTTAGCAACACATTGTATGGATGGAAAATACTGCTACTAATTCTGTTTTTTTCCCCCAAGTTCTGGCATATTCCTCATTGTTGAGCTGTAGTTAATATTACTCAGTAAAACCCAGTGCTCTCCATGTAAGTATTGCTATTCAGAGTTCACAGGATGGGAAACTGAGGCAAAATACAGCCATTACTGTGCATGCAGACAGCAAGCACATCGCTTCTCCTGTCCATAAAAAAGCCCAACAAGTCCAACACAGCAGTAAATAAAAGCTGGAGTGCTGTGAGTGATCAGGAGAACAGAAGAATTGGGTGATAATGCAGAAAAAAAATGGAAAGTCCAGTTGTGTATCCAAGAGGGAAGAGAGACCGAAGGGGAAGGGATAATCAGATGGGAAGAAAAGATAATCTGAAAGTAAATGCTTTTTAATTATCATCATTTCAAGGGAGCACAGAACAACTCCACATGGTCCCTCATGGTTGTAGAGAAAGACTCAGGTCAGGGCAGAGGGCAAATCCAGGGTCAGATTCTTATTGAAAGTGAAAATTGTTCTTATTGTGCTTAACACCAGCTTTAGGAATATTAAAGAACAATTTGGGTTTTGTCAGTTAATACACTGTGGCCTGTGCTTAATGTGGCCCTAAGATAGATTTTTCTTTTTTTAAAGGCTATTAATCTAGCAAAGAGCTCAGCAAATATAATGTGAGTCTAACATACTCCATCTAGAAATTACCACCGGCCTTGCACGCTGCTACAAACATAATGGTTGTGATCCACCACAACGAGGTTACAAACCTGAGACATTCATTTAAAGACACTGGTTTCCCTTACTTTTCCATCACTGAAGATGCACGAGGGCTCTTGGAAAGGCTTCAGCCCTCAGCCTCGCTCATGTCCATGCTCATCATCCCGACCATTTTTCTGACAAAAGCAGATGGCCTCATCGATGGTGCTGGCTCTCTGGGCAGCCTACCCTGTTACCCAGGGCAGCACTTCTCCCACAAAGTACACTGTTAGATGGGAGATGAGGGCATCGGTAAACAGCTTTACAGCTGTGTCTTGGTAAGTTCTGATTCCTGGACATGAACCACGTTGGTTTCATCTTGAGGCCAGACCATGCAGCTCCACTTCCCAATGAGAATACATAAAAGCAGCAACCCAACTTAACAGTGAACCCCGCAAAACCACCGTGAAACATGGCTGGACCATCAAAAGGGTGCACTGCCAAAGGTTTTGGCCTGAAATGGTGGCAGAATGTCAGTTCTCAGGAGACAGGCACTACCAGAGGCTGAAATCTCAACTGGGACTCCCACGCCACACAGCTCAGAACTGACACCCTGACCATGGGGAACTGCCAACAGATCCAGTTGCACTCCTTTTTTTCTCTTCTAACATTTAATTTCTCCTCTCTTCCCTGTAGCACCCAAACCTTACGTGTCCCATCCTCAGCTGGGGAGCATGCTGCAATTAGATGGTTGGTGTCGCTGGGAGCATTGATCCCTTTTTCCTTCCCATCTGGCCTTGCTGCCAGAATTTTATTGCTCCTGTCTTTTTCAGGACACACATCTCCTTATGGCACATCCAAATGGCCTTGCAAATAAAGGAATGAGACCTCTCAGCCAGCAAAAACCTGTAAATAAACAGTTTGGGCTGGCAATCAATGGGCAATCTCTCTAAACCGTGGGATTGTTCAGTTAGATTAAGCCTTTCTAATGAATTCCTCATTGAGCCTCTGAACAGAAATGAAGCCTTGTTAGCTCATTATCTTTCTAATTAACCCATTCTAAACCTGCTCCTTCCTCACCAGGAGGTAGCTGTGCTGTTTGGGTTTCACACTGAGGTTTATCAATGACCCCCTGAGAGCCTTTTGTATCAGTAACTGAGATTTATTTGAAATGACTGAGGAAGGCAGCTTCCAGTTTATTCCCTCTGCCAGATGAAGGTCCGAATACTATGTTATCCTCGGGCTACAATTTCCCAAGGACAAGCCATGTGCTGTGAGCATCTCCAAGCCCTTTTCTGCGGTGATGAATGCTTCCCCAAACCCTTGTTTGCATGCAGATTGCTGGGCTCGTTAAGCTGATGAAGGGGCCTGCCCTGCCTAATGGGGGCATGGGGGCTGCAGTGTGTCTGCCTGCGGATTGCAAGAGTATTTCACTGCTGGCATTGCCTGCTCTTGGCTGTTTTTTGTGTTTACAGCCAGGGTCCATTTACGGGCAAACACAGCAACATGTCTGATAGATGGAGAGTCCACTTCCCAGTTGTCGAGAGCAGCTACCCCATTATTTGGGCCGCTTTGAAGTAGACAGGCCATATCATGATGCCCAGTGGAGATGGATCCTGCATTGAGTGATCAGCCCCGTCACTTCAAACTTGCTGTCCCCACAGCCCATCTGACAGTGATCTCCGGCTTCTTGCTGGAAGCCCCATCATGGAGAGCTCACGGGATTGTGTGCTCAGCAGCCCCAGCACCATCCTTGCACTCAGGCAGGGCTCACATCCCACTGCCCTTGATGCTGTCTCAAGCATTTATCAGCCTTCAGCCCAGCTTGGGAGGACCAACTCAAGGCAGAGCTTGCTCAAGCATCACCAGCCTGCAGCCAGGAACCAACATTGCCTCTGCCTCCACCCACATCTCCATTGCTTTCCACCCCTTGCCTGGATCCTCTGCCAAGTGGCTCTAGCTGATCTCCCATGGGCACTTAAATATGGATTTCAGTCTGAGGTCAAAGCTTTGCACATTTTGAATTGCCCAACACAGGTTCTATTGCCAGAAGAGTGAGGCCAGTCTGAAAACTACCCTTAGGGTGACATCAGAAACCTTCTTGATGCAAATAAAAAAATCATTCTTTAGATTTCCTTCCAGCTACTTTGAATTCCATTTTTTCCCCTTAGCTTCTTCCTGCAACCCCTGCCCAGCCTGGGAGAGCCGTGACCCCAACCTGCCCTGTGGGATCTGTGCAGACGCTGCCTCCAAGAGCACCGTTCTCACAACCCGCCAGCAAGGGATCGCTACATCTCTTCCAGGGAAGGAGGCAGTGAGGATATAAACAAAAATATGCTTTGCCTAATTGTTTCTTACCTCGTCACGAGCAATTGGAAACAGCTCCTAGGGCGATATCCATTACATTTTGTAACAAAAGACTCTAAATGAAGGAAGCCCAGGCAGAACAACAGAGGCAGGGCTAGAGACAAGCCTGGCGTATAAATCTGTGCCAATCTCCCCCCGCTGCCAGCTCCAAATGCTCCCACAAGACCTGGAACCTGGCACAGCAAGAAAGGAATTCCAGCACGTGCCATGCTGGGAGCTCTGTTTCTCGGGATACCCGGGGGCTGGAGGAGTGCCTGCCCTCGAGGGGGATGCTGCAGGCACCCGCTCCGCCACGCTGCCAAGTTCACATCCCACACGTTCCCAGTGGGCTTCTGCCATCCATCCCGAGGGCTGTAGGCTGGCTTTCAGGCTGGGAGCCGGGGTATTTAGTGGGGTTTGGGAGACACAATTCAGGCAGGGGAAGTGCAGAGGTTCATGCTGAGCTGCAATAGACACTTGTCTGTATGGCTGCTAAAAAACAGCAACTTAGACTGCATGGTATGGCAGATCCCTGCCTGCATCTCTGCAATCATTTTGTTCTGCATTTAGTGTAAAATTCACTTTGTGTATATTTGTCCATCCAACCATCAGCATCTCTTCATGGAGAATTAAAGTNTTTTTTTTTTTTTAAATGTTGGAGCAGAATGAAAGCTGCAGCTATGAGCTCTTCACTTGAACAACTCTGTGGAGTAGCAGGGAGGAGACAACACAGTGATGTGAGGTGGGCAGAGAATATCAAGCACATTTTATGGTGGAGATCATTCATTTTTCACAGTTTCTGAGTTTTAGACTGAGTTTTCCTTTTCTTTCACTTCCTCCATGGAGCTTACAACAGTTGTTTGAAGACAACATCCCTTCATCATTGGCTGATGGATTAGATCTTGCATACAGCGCCTTTATGCTGCTGACACTGCTCCCAGAGGCTGCTGCCCTGTTCCAGACGCAGGCAGGCTGCTGCAAAGCAAACTGACTTCCATGCTCCTGTGAGCTCTCTCCATAGCTGGAACTCAGGATTTTTTTTCTTGGAGAGACTCTGCTGTGACTTCCTGCAAGCCAGCCAATTGAATTTGCTTGTGGCTTTCCCTTTCCCTTCTCCTTCCCCTTCCCTTTCTTTTTTGTTGTCCTGTGATTGTCAAATAACCTTGCAAATATCACACACACCATTCAGAACCTTAGAAGTCAGAAAAGACTGCAAAAAAATTATCTTATTATTCATTATTTTCATAATCTCAAGATTTATTTTATGACAACTTCATATCATCTGCAGCTCCTTCACGAGGTGTTAATAGTAGAAGATGCTAAAGTATGAAACTGCTCTTTGTGCATGGAAAAACCCATCAAAACCTCCTAGATTTTCCTTAATGTTTTCACTCCCAAACATTTAAAGTCTCATCAATGCCATGAGAGTAATTTCATGAGATTCTTTCATTCTTTAAAGAATAGAGTTGCATAGAAAGTTCTCATTCTGGGTCTCGAGCCGTTAGACGACCTAAGTGTAGAAACAGCATCAAGTCAGTGGAGGCAGATTTTTGACCTCTATATATTTTTTGTAGAAATTCTGTTTAACCCTTTTGTAAAGGAGATCACCCTGCTCATCCAGGCTCCACATGTAACATACGTTGTTATTTCTGTATGAGGAACGAGGCAAAACACACTGCAATGCTGTGCCCAGGCACTGTCACAGCCCAAGGAGAGCAGCCCCACGTTCACTCTGACAGCATCCACCTCCCTCATCCTCTTCCCCGCCTGCAGCTCCCCCCATCCCGCCCTCTGGACATGTCCAGAGGGATCTTTAAAACTCTATAAAAAACATAAGAAGCTGTTTTCAACTATTAAGAGAGACTGTTGATAACACTGTTCCAATAAAAAAAAAAGTCTATATATGTGCTTTCTACAGCTTCCCTCGGAAAATAATTCATTTCTCCCTGCATTATATTTCATGGTAACCCAGAGACTCAATATGTTCTGGATTACTGCATCCATTTCTGTTTCTGCTGTAATGGCCCACTGGAGTCCGAACCTTCCAACCAGAGTCCCCTAAATCTGGTGGCTGGGGAGCTAGTTGTACTTTCTTGTTTTCCACTTGATAACTAGCCCCTTCCAGCATTGCTTTTATGGCAGTAATCTTCCTAGGCTGGTTGCAGATTGCTTGTCCTGTTTTTTTTTTTTCCTACTTGCTTTTTTTTTTTCTCTTGTCCTCCAGCCACGGGAGCCAATGGCCACTGTGGACTATCCATCACGTTGTTTTTTATGTCAAGCTGGAGTTCCTGGGTCTGTTAGCTCCTTCCCTTCCCCCCATCTAAATGCCACTGCGCTCAAGCAATGGCTTGTGTCAATGATCTGCCCCAGCCATGGGCGGGGGGGAAGGGACCGGGGATTGTCAATGCCTATGGATAGGTTGGGATATCCTGGATTTAATGATACGGCTTCGTATTACAAACAATGTGGCAAAGAGGAGGCTGAGCAAACACCTCCCTTCCCTTACTGCTTTGGAAGGTAAAGGACATTAGAAATAGCACGAAAGGCACGGAGGACGTAAATCAGGCCAAGTCCCAGCTGCCCATAAGCACAGAAGTGCAAACACTCTTTGCAGAAGTCCCAGCTTTGTCGTGGGGTCCGGGTGCTGCTCACGGGACGGTCCCATCCCACCCCATCCATGTTCACAGGGTCTGAGGTCTGGGCACATATACAATTGTCTGGTTCGTTTTCTGTTTCTTCATTGCTCCAAAAGAGAGATCAGGTGGAAAACGTCAAGGCTGTGGTGAGGACTAAACTAGAGCTCAGGAAAATAGCCATGAAAAATAAGGGCTAAACTTTCATTTCTTCCTTCAAGCTCAAATCTGAATACATAATTTGGTTTAAAATTTATACATAAAACACTTTGTCCCCAAATAAAAGATAAAAGAATTTCTAAACTTTTCAGAAAATTAACCAGAAATGATGGAGCTTACAATTCCTTTCCCACAACAACTGGGATCTACAGCAGTTCGACGAATTCCCCGGTCTCTTGGTGCTGGTGTTTTTCCTCCTGGGGACACTTGTGCTACATGTGCTTTCTCTCCCATTGAATCATGCCTCGGAGAGTGGCAGAGAACCAGCTAAACTTCTGAGAGCTCTGCTCGTGCCTGCAGATTTGCCTTCAGGTCCTGTGCAGTGAGAGGTGTGACAAAGGCCATTGTTCGGCTCTTCCCAAGGCCGCTTCCTAGGGCCAGGCTGATCTTAGCATCCGTACCATGTTTACAACTTCCATTTTCTAGAACAGGTTGAATTCATTGGCATTAAAAACTCTCTATAGTGCATCAATCTTAATCCAATTTCAAAAGGCAAGGCCAGCAACTGTGTTAAAAGGATTAACTCTTATTAAATATAGTGTATTTGTGTAAGCCCTAAGGGAAGGACTCCAGTTGCTCCTGTTTGTATGCATGGAGGCAGTCGTACCAAGTGACATCCTAGGGACATGGCAGTAAGCTCAAGCAATAAATTACATCATATTACAGGAAAATGATTTTTGAAGTATGAAGGAAATTAGAAAGCAGTGTCCTGACCAGGCTTTATAAACAGTAGGAGTCAAACTCTTCATGTGCTGTGAATCAATGTTGGAGGAAAAATGCAGGTGAGAAGTTAACCTGTCACAGCAGAGGCAGCTGTGGCAGAGAGCAGCAGAGGCAGCAGAGGCAGAATTTGTCCTAAAGGTACAACATTGGGCTATTAGAGGCATGGAAAGGGTTGCACCTGTGTCCTCCAAGCTTTGGATGTAGCCAGGTAATAACAACAACAATAAAGTGTTATCCAAAGCAAATGGATTCTGAATGTGAAAAGAAAACATCAAGATTCCCCTCCTAGCTCCCCAGAGGATTATATTTAACTCTGGGAAACTGAGGCAGAGTGGTTACACCATCTCCCTGCACTCCACCAGCAAGGAGACCAGGACGACAGAGCTGAAGCCAACCCTCCCAACTCTCAGTTCCTTCCATCCCATCTGCCATTCACTGCAGGGACACAAACATCATGGCTGGAGATTCCCAGAGCTGTCTAGGGATGGGAAATACTTCTGTTAAATTAAAGGAAACCTGACACTGAGAAAATCTGACTTGGCAAGCTTGAATGTGTGAAGGCCCTTCTCACCTGCTGCTCGTGGTGGAGGTAGTACATAGGAACAACACTCAGTACCTCTAAAACAAAGGGGAGTTGGAGCCCAGCTAACAAATCCCTGCTTATTCATTCCTAGGGGGAGAGACAAAAGATAGACATATTTGTAAATATTTTAAACCCAGCTAACAACTGCTGCCAGGGAGTTTCCAAAATCAGAGCCCTGGAGAATGACCTTAATTCTGATTCAGAAAAAGGTTGCAGATTAAAGAGGAACTTGTCATCAGCTATTCCCTGTAATTAGTTTAATATGATCAGCTCTCCATGATAACGAAAGACAGCATCAGAGCTGCCCAGAGAGAAACTTCCAGTGGATAATAAATCCTGACAGATTTCAGCCAGATGGCTTTACCAGACTGCAACAGTGCAAGTGATTTTTGAAGCTCAAACATTAGTGCTTATTACTTAGGATCAGGCAATAGCCGGGAGAGCACTGCAAACGCTTCCAGCTGGGGTTTGAAGACAAATAAAACATATGGATTAAGACTTTGATTAAGGGGTAAAAGATTTTTTTTTTCCCCAAAAGGATTTCACTGAGTACCCAAAGCCCCAGGAGCAGAACACAGCCGTCCTTGGACTGAGGCTTCACCTCTGCACATAGGCTGATAGTCCCCATGTTTGTCCCCTTGAAGGATTTGGGAAAGAGGTGGGCAGAGGAAGGGCCTCCTCTGAGGTGCCGTTAGGGCAGAGATGCAGAGGGATCGTGCAGTCTGCACAGTGAAGCTGGAGATCCATGAGGACAGTGCTGTATCACCTTGGGGATGCTCCAGAGGTAGGAGTGCCATTAGAAACAGCTCAGAGATTTGGTGTCAGAAAAAAAGGTCCCTGACTCCAAAATCCGGGGTAGATCAACCATGTTAACAACCCACAGTTAAAGATCCACAGCTAAGAGGAAATCAGATCCTTCTCCCCTAGTTTAGCCTCAATTTAATACAAACCTCTGACAACTAAGCTCAGAAGGTGCCACAGCCCACAGGGACAGGTGACAGCAGGGCTGGTTGCTGGCCAGGGTACACCCAACCACTTCCCTTCTCTGGGGGCCTGTGAAACACCTCTTGCTGACGACCACATCCTGACAACACACCTCCAGACCAGGTGAAGAGGAGTAAACCCTCCTGAGCGAGCACCAGGCGTGTTCACATCCCCCCATCCCCACCACCTCACAGGGGACAGCCCCGAGCAGCCGGACGCCTGCGCGTCCAGACGTGGGGAGGAGGGATGCCACAGCAAACTACTTCTTTCCCTGCCTGAGTTCAAAGATACGTTTCAGCTGTCTACTTACTGCTCCAGTCGGGTGAAAGCTCTCGGTGTCTGAAGGGGCTTTCTTGCTTCTCTTGGCATTATGGCCAAAATATCATTAAGACTCCTGTAGCTGGAACTGAGCTGTCAGTAAGAGAGAGAACTTGACTGAAGGCATTTTTGCAACCAAGGGATTTTAATTTTTCCTTCTTCCCCTGCCTTATCCAAGAGAAAGAAATATAACAAAAAAAAAACAAGACAGGGATTTTTCAGCTAAATTTATTTCTTCCAGCCTTTGCTGCAATGGGGATGTGTTTGGGTTTGCTGCTTGCTTGCTTTTTGCAGGGGTTTTATGAGATATTCACATCAAATATTAAGAAAAGCAATAGGAAGCAGAAAACCCTGCAGAAGAGAGCTGGATGCTCTGGGATCTGAAACCTGGGGCTGAAACTCTGTGTCCTGTCATTTTGTTAGGGTAGAAAATAGAAGTCATACCGCGGTAGCAGTGATACAGCGAACCTTATAGATTTCAGGCAGGTACATATAGACAACAAAGGAGTGGGTTTTATAATCTTACGAAGTATCTCAGCATACTGAAAAATGGCATTAAGCCTCAAAATGTTCCCATCAGGTTGTTCAGTGCCTTTGTCTATATCTCAGACTTTAAACTCAAGGGATTAAAAAGCAAAAAAAAAAAAAGCAAAATGTCACACTTTTCCTTTCTGGTTTTCAGGGCTTTAAAATGATACATAGGTCCCTTCCTGTGGTTTGATTAAGTGTAAAAGTGGAAAGTCTGGCACCACCACTGGACTCCTGGACCTGAAGATTTGAGAGTGGAGGGACGTGGGGCTGCTGTCCAGGCTGTAGGCTTTGGCAGCTCATATTTCAGAGAACAGGTTGGTTGCCAGCAACAAGCTCAAACTGTGTATTCCTGCTTCTCCCTGAACAGGGAAAAAACGTAGATTCAAATCTAAATCTGGGACAAAATTCCTTTACTCCTAGTCTCTACCCTGCTTTGGAAAACAAATGAGATGACCTCAGCCCACCAGATGCTTTTGGGATAAGCTTTACCCAAATAAATGTCTTTTTTTTTTTTTTTGTTTAGTACAGATCAAACCCGTAAGACCAAGCCCCACTGCAAATTCCCTGATGCTTGTTTGACTTCATTAGCACAAAAGCAAATGAAGGCGCTTTCCCCATTGTCCCGCTCCAGTGGAAGAGCGCTGAAAAGGCAAAGCACCAGTGACCTGTGGAAACTCTCCCAGGCTGCTCCGTTAGAGGGACAGAACACATCCCATTACCTCCACAGTGCTGAGCTGAGCTCTCCTGAGCCCCTTGTGCCTGCTAACTTCCTACAGCCATTTTGGGAAAGGCAGAGCCCACAGCCATATGGCAATCACCATTTGCCCAAAGGCCAACAGGGAGGAGAAACACTTTGCAAAAAAAAAAAATAAAAAATTCGGTTTTGCATTTCATAACCTTCATTCCGTCTGACCTTTGATCTTCTGGAGCTGATCACTGGCTGCTAGGTGTGACCCATGGGCTCATCCCTGCACATGGGGATGGAATGGGATGGGATGGAATGGGATGGGATGGGATGGGATGGGTATGTTTGCTCCAGGGGGGAGGTTCTGATGTTGAAAGTGTTGAACAGAACATCATTCTCCTCCACTGGGGTTTCCCTATTCCAAAATACTGGCAGGTGACAAAGATACCGTAAAATCAGCTCATTGCTGTGTGTTCACCCCCTGTGTTGGCCAAACCAAAGGCTGCTTACAAAAAATCCCAGCCTTGTGCCATGACACCTTGTTGTGTGGTGGAAAACCATTGCTGGCTGACTCTGTGTAGGAAAAAGGAAGGGCAGCCTAAGTCTCCTTGAAAAAGCCAGGTTGGGGTCTTCGCTCAGCATTCACTTTGGCCATCTCCACCACTTTCCCTTCCCCTCCACAGTGACGTATCTGCTCTGAAGGTCATCATGAAAAGACACCACCTTGCTTTGGGAGGAAGAAAAGAAAGCAGCTTAGCTGCAGAAGGAAAGAGAGCCACTATTTGCTATTCAAATCAGGAGTCACTTCTGGGCACAGGTCAATGAGAAAGGGAAACTTTCGGGCTGAAAGGATACGAACTTTGGAGATTTTCCTTGAGAAATGGTGTTTACCAGTTTCATTCGCCATCGGCGTGCAAACACACCCCGCTGCGCCGGGCAGACATCAAAAGGGCCCTTTCTGTGCGTCTAAGCAGAGGAAAGCTGGGTGTCCTGGGGGAGCTTAGCAAAGATTATACACGTCTCTTTGGTCAAGGACAAAGCTCCTGTGCTCAGGCACTTTGGGTTCTTGCTCCTTGCAGGCATGCAGTGGGTCAGGTGTGTCTGGTGGGTACCAACATGGTACCATGCATCTCAAAGGTCATCAACTGATTTTCTCAAAGGCAATGATGACCATGGCTGGGTCCATGAGGATGCTCTGAGTGCCTCAAGGCAGGATCACTCCCCATCTGACAGAGATCAGCCAACACGTGGCAAGAACATGTTGTACTCAACAACCTTTCAGAATGGGAATGCATCCAAAGAATCTGCACAGACTTTCCCAGGGTGCTGAGCATCAAAAGTGACACGTTTCAGCAAGCTGCCACGTGGGGGGGAGTTCCCTCACTTTATTTAACTTCTGCTTTTATGTTATGTCAAAATGTTCCCGCAGCCTCCGTTCTATTCCATACCCTGTTCATGCCATACGCAGTATTTGCTCATGTCCTTTGACGTCACAGCACCAAAATTATTGCAGATAATTTTGTCTTCCCAGTGAGATTTTCACCAAACCACATTGCAAAGAGATGGAATTCCCATTGGGACAAGAATATATTTTTGTGCCTGAGGGAAGGATTTGCGATCAGAAAAGGTCCCATCACTGCTCTGGGGTGGGGTCAGAGCACGTAGCAGGCAGGTGGGCACCCATGCATCCTACCCTCCCAGTCGAGGTGGGCAGAGGGGCAAAACCACGGCAATGTCCACCCTCTTCTTGCATTGGCAAGGTGTTCAGGCTGTACTGGATGTGATGGAAAACTGGGTGCTCCCCTGGAGCTAAGTGGGAGTAAAGATGAAACCATAATGTCATAACATCCCCAGTCTCCCTCCTCCTCTTCCTCCAGACAGATTGCTTCTCCAGAGGAAGAAGTCAAGGGGTTCAACTGGTTTCCCACAACACCCTCGCAGTGGTTGCTCATTGCTCCCCGAGCCCAGCATTTTCCCACATCTGAAACCAAGCAGTTCTAAGCCACATACACATCCCAAAGCCCCAAGCCAAGTTTTAACCCTATTCCTATCTCTCACAGGAGGAAAAAAAGTAGAAAAAGTCGAGATTTTGTTCAGCTTCGCAGTCAAAGTTTGGTCTGACTGCTTAAGAGCTCGGTTACTGCTTTGCTACTACATTACCCACACATATCCTTAAATTAATAAGGAACTATCTTTATCACAGTCAAAGTGGCTCCGGATGTGACCACTTCCACAGCCTACTATCAGCATCGTGTTTGTTTTTCGATATTGACTGTGTGTGTAATATAATCCTTGTTTATGATAATTGATTTTCCTTGGGCTGCCTTCCTGGGAATAATATGCACACTTTTTAACTCTCTTTTTAAAGATCAAATGGCATTTAGGCCTGGTGATTTGAATCTGAGTTGGCCAGAGCATTTAATACAATAAGAGTGAGCTTAAAGGAAAGCAGTTAAACCCTGGATATTTTTCTTATTGCATAGCCTGAAAACCCTTGAATTGAGAGGGAAGTTTGCATCTATTTTCTTGTCGTCTATTTTAAAAGCTGTCAGAGTTGGTTAGTCTCTCTTAAAATTAGTCCTTTGGATCATCTTCTTACTAAAAACAAAATCTGAGCTTTTTTTTTTTTTTAAAGCGATAGCGGATTAGGGCAAGAAGCTTTGTTTAGCTAAAGCGAGGGATTAGAGGAGATTTGCCCCCATAAAGTTGTGGTTTGATGGTGCTTTTATCCCTGGATGTTGCTAAAGCTGTGTTGCTTCAGGATTAGGAGCATACAAAGAGTCTCCTTGTGCTGTTTCACAGCCAAGAGAAAGACGGGGGGAGCGGGAGAGACAGGGGAACACATGCAGCAGAATTGGGAATTCCTTGGTCACACAGATCTAAAGTTTAAACCCCCTGACACAAACGTTGCTGGACATGCTGTGCATGTGAGATGGCCAGACCTGGTGGGAACTATGAACGGCGGAGCGGAGGGGCTGCGGGCTGCGAGACCGCCTGAATGCCACCTCCCAGCCTCCCAGTGGGGCCTTCCGCCCAAAATGAGGAAAATTCAGTGCCAGTTGTCAAGAGAAGAGCAAGGAGAAGGCAAGGCTTGGGCAACAAGAAGAGGTTGGACTTGGGGCTCCAGAAGTGTCCTTGTCTGAACGCCGGGATGGCAATCCTCAGCCTTCCCACCTCTGGGAGATATTCCCACCTTGGCACATGCCCACGCAATGTCCCCACTGCACTGCCCAGCGCCAGGTCCTGGGCCAGCTCTGCCCTAAGTCTTAGGTCATAGAGAAGGAGCACAAAAGCCCCACGTAACGACATTCTCCAGTGTCCTCACCAAGTGCTGTGCTGCGCCCACCACCATCTGCGGTGCTTCTGAGTTGGGCTGCCCAAGCAAAGACCCATTTTCAGGCAGTACAGCACACCAGCCCTCCAAAAACCTCAGGTTCTATACCCACTGGAATTTTCCCCTTACTCAAATCAAAGCACAAAGGGGCTTTTCACCTGCCAATCCCTCCCATGTGATAAATTCATTTCAAAAGCAGGAGCAAGTTTCACAAAACACCAATGCAAGGCCCAGGTCCCACACCCAATGCTCTTCTCCAGCTGTGCTCAGCGCAGCTTGCAGCCTGCCCGGTCACAGAGCTGCACTTCTATCTTCCTAAACGTTCAGGTGGCTGCCTCACCATTTTATCTTACAATTCTGAGATGAGGAAAGTCACCTAGAAATACACACCGTGCCTCCTGGGAGGTGTAAATCTCCCAGAGACTCCAAGCCAGTGTGTGCCCACATGGTAGAAATACAGCTCTCCTAGCATAACGAAACACAATTTAATTTTATTTTTCTTGACTTCATAGAATAACAGAATGACTGGTTTGGAAGGGACCTTAAAGCCCACGCAGTTCCAGCCTCTGCCGTGGGCTGGGTGCCACCACCAGATCAGGCTGCCCAGGGCCCATCCATGGCCTTGGGCACCTCCAAGGATGGGCTTGTCAATATATGTCTTGCAACACTTTAAAAAATTGCCAGCATTCAAATTCAGAGAGAACCCCTAAATGAGACACATTTCTCTGGATCTTTTTAGGGGAAATAATCTTCATTTTGCCCCACAACAGCCACTCAGGGACTTGGAGGTGCAGACTGTACCGTGTAAACATAGGAAGCTCCATCAAGCTGACATCCCACTCCCACTGCTGGAGCGCAGGATGGGGACAGGACCCTGCTGAGCTGGCAGACCCCACAGCGACCACGTGGACATTTCATCTCCCTGAGATGAATTCAGTGGTAGAGCCCTACGGGCTGCCACTATGGCACTGAGAAAGCAGTGGGGTGGCACGACGAAGAGGACAAACCTCCTTAAAATACAGGCATTTCTTCTCAAACCTCTTTGCATCATATGACCTTCAAAACAAATCAGAAGGTAAAATAAACACGTAAAACCAGCCAGGGTATTTGGCCTGACTGAACTCCATCAGGGCTGCGTTGCTGCAGGAATGCATTATCAGTTCCCAGCAATTTTTGATTTCTCCCCAGTGTGGGACTGCAGAAGTGGCCTTATTGAAAGGCCAGAATCTGCTTGTATTTCAACCAGTGACAGGTACATTTATATTAAGTTGAGTCCCCCTTGAAATTACCCAAGTTTAAAGAATTATCTGTCTGCAAGGGGGAAAAAAAAAAGGAAAGAAAGAGAAGAAAAGAAAAAAAGAGGAAAGAAAACTATTCACCAGCAGTGCCTATTTGGGATGCTGTTCTGGGTTTGGAAACCACCTATTTAAGTCAATAAATGGGTTAGGAGGGAGAGAAGGAAAGGAAGGCAGAGTTTGTGGTTCTTAATCATAGCTTCACAGGGTTTAGCTGCTCTCCCAGTGTTGAAAAATGTTTCAAAAAGGAAAATAAATTATCTTCTGGTTACTGAAGTATTGATTTTGCCTACATCCAATAATAAAGAGCAAGTCACCTGTAGGTAAAACTTTTGTAAAATATATTTGATACTATAATAGTCTGGAGATAGAGTTATGCGCAGCTGAGAGAGGCAGAGGGATGGCAAATCATTTCTAATAAGGTATTATTATACCTTATATATTATACCTAACATATTTCATGTCAGATGCTACCCAGACCTGCACGGGGCTCATTTTCCTCTCCCCTCCTCTGTCCCCCCGTGGGAAGTGGGGTGGCACGGGGGGTGGCATCACATTGGGTTGGCATCACACTGCCTGCGGCCAATGCATCCCCATGGTGGGGACCATGGCTGGACTCATGGGAGCTGGTGGAGAAAATAGGTAGGAATGCTTCCTCTGGGTGCTCAAAATGCAAAGCCCAAGTTGGAACCACAATCCCCGTTGTGCTGGAGGAGTCAGGCACTGGGACTAGGGCTGCGCTTCTGCTCTAGGAGGGAGAGACCGCTTTCTGCAGCCCTCTCATGTCCTTGAAATTTCTCCTGCGGAAAACATGGCCAGCCCAGCTTTGTGCCTGGGAGATGGATTTTATCCCCCAGGAAACATATCTATCATTTTGCTCAGAGGTAGGTAGGAAATAAATGCAGTCATGCATTTGAGCATCCGTTACCGAAGGACCGAACTTAGTGCTAAATGATGTAAATCTAGATAAATACCATCGCTTCTGAATAAATTACTTTGGATTCACACCAAGGAAACTGCATCCAGCTGTGCTGCAGAACAGGCAGAGCTTGCACTGACATCCAAGAGTGGATGTCATAAGTGGACTTTTTCCTGAAAAGATGGGTGGGGAGATCCAGTTCTGAGTGTGATGTGCTGGTCAAGGGACAGGTCTCCAGTGACAATGGCAAAGCCCTCCTTTGGCTTCGGTGATGTGAGATTGGGTCAGAAACTCCTTTGCTTCAGACTGCTTGCATTGTTCACAGCCTTACAGGTGGGTGCATGCCCTAATTCCCAAAAGAAGCGATTCTCCCAGTAACAAACAGCAATTGCCTACATTGCGGGGTATGGCAGAGCAGAGATTGTACAGCCCCAGGAGATGATGTCCTTTGGCATACACAGGTGAAGGGTCTGGAGCGGCGCTGGTTTGACACTGCTCAAGTCCGAGGGGTGAGGAAGAATCCCTTGCTCAGAAGATCTCAAAATCAAAGGGCTAGAAGAGGTCATTTTGGCAACGTTGGGGTTGATGGTTCCAACCTCCCATCCATGCATCTTCCACCACAGCATGTGGGAGAGGTCCACTGTCCATAGGGCCCCATCATCAGAGGGGAAAGGAAATGTTTCCTGCCCAAACTACGCTGTGGCCAAGGAGACAAATCAGAACTACCTGCACTACTTCTCTGCTAGGCTTTATTTCAGGCTAGTTAGTTACTTTGAAGGTGACTCCAAATTTCTGATCAAAATCCAAATGCTTTAGAAGGGGGAAAACATTTCCACTCATTCAGATGACCTGTTTTGGGCAATGAACATTTCCCCTGGCTTTAGACTGATGGATAACATTCGACAAAGGATGAGGAGTAGCTCAGGTATGAGGTGGTCCCAGACCTAGGGAAAGCCACAGATAAATGTTCATCGAGCTGGAAAAGAAAATATTTAACTCAAATTGCAGCCTGGGAGTGTCCCCAAGGGAAGGACAACCCCAGTGCCAGGGTGAGCCTGAGCATCGCCTCTCTGCCACCAGCCCTGCCCCAGCTTTTTGCCTTAGAATCATAGAATCGATAAGGTTGGAGAAGACCTCTAAGATCACCCAGTCCAGCCATTCACCAACCACCATTACTGCCCACTGAGCCACAACCCTCAGTGCCACATCTCCACGTTTCTTCATTATCTCCAGGAACGGTGACTCCACCACCTCCCTGGGCAGCCCATGTCAGTGCCTTTGCCCATCGCCTCTCCCACTCCTCCCCTCTGCCCAGGGTGCCATCCTGCACCCCACCTCACCGGCAGCTCCTGGGTTTGGGGAGCAGCCTCTGGGCACAGCTGGGATTCGCAGAATAAATAAATAAGCAGATCTGCCCATCACAACTGTACTTGAAATTCCCTGCACGGGAGAGACTTCCCCTTTACATTCTCTCCGCTAACACTTTTACCAGGAACCTGAGGCTGAAAAAATTGATCTCTTTGGCTGTTTTCACCTAATACTTTTGGTAGATTTGATTCCTTACAGGTATTTTTTAAAAAAAATAGGCGGAACTAAGAAATGGTTTATTGCAGTTACAAACTGCAGTTAATAGCAAAAAGAAATTCCCTCGGCTGTTCATGAGAGGAGGATGAGGGAAAACAAAGCATTTTCACCCCGACAGACAGAACTGGTTATTGTTGCAAGTGAGGAAGAGCAGGAGCAGGAGGAGAAGCTCGCCCCGTGCTCGTGATATTCAGCTCACCTTCTCGAGGCTCAGAATTACCAAACCACATTCTTCTGCCATCCAGGCACACGCTTCCTGCAGCGAGGTCTGAGAGGGAAGGGATCTCTAGCTCACGTCAGGGGGCTGAAAGGACAGAGGAGGAATTGGAGGAGGCAGAAGAAAGAAAGAATTCGGGAGAGAAGGTGTTGGGTTCCCTTTAAAGCAGGTACCTAAATCTGAGGATTTTTTTTAAACCCTCTTTAAGATGAAGGCTCTGCTAATAACATGTCCAGAAGATGGCTCCTGGCAAATTGCTTTGTTATTCTTGTCAAAAAAAAAAAAAAAAAGTCCCTTGGAAGCAGTCAATTTTAAACCATATATCAAAATGATTAATTGCCCTTAAATGAGCAGATGTTGAAGTACCCTTGAATAGGGCTAACGCCTTTTTGGATTGCAAACATAATGTATTCATGGACTCGGAAAAATATCATTAGGGCTATTAATTAGCTATAAGCACCAAAAGCTTTGGTGACTCCAAGGTGTTCACTTTTTTTTTTTCTTCTTTTTCTTCTTTTGAAGACTTAAGGGGGAACAACTGCTTGTGCTGGGTACGGTTAGCAGGGTATTTTTTAGCGCTGTGCAGAAAACTGCATTGAGAAGCTCAGATGTGGGGGAACTGCCAGAGGTTCTGGCTGACCCTTAAACAGGGGTAGGAACCAAACCCAGCGCTGTGGCAAAAGGCAGAAGAGAGGGGAAAGGGAGTGGGGTGAGGGAAGAACAGGGAAGGGATAAAAAATGGCATTGCTGAGGTTTTTGGGACTCTAATTCTGCTCTCAGCCACGAGAAAATGTGTTAAACAGCAAATGTTGAATGAAGGTTTGAGTCAATCTGGGGGAGAAAAGGTGTTCTGTGCCCTGTTAATTTGGGGAGAAAGGAACTTTTATTACATAGTTGACCCTGGAGAAAAAAATATATATATAAATTCCTCTTCCTACTAATCTCACTTTCCTCCAGACCTCCAAGAGCAAAAGGAGAAACGTAGCAAGCTGTGGCTTGAGACTTTTTAGTAACAGAAAATCCTTAAATGTGAGCCTGTTTTGGTCTCCTTTCAAATACTGCATCAAATATGTTTTCAATGAATTCATGGGAAAAAAAAAGGGAGGCAGGGGAGAGAAAAAACTTTTTAAATCTGTTTAAGTTTATAAACAAGATTAAAGAAACAATGTCAAGGGTCTTATGGAAATGGTGATAGCGCCCCTTTAAATAAGAGCAAGTGGAGATTTTCTATATCACTGTGCAGTTTAAATCTTTCTTGATGGACCGGACACTAGTCCTCCTTAAATCCTTCAGAAAGCTGCTTTAAGGAAAAAGGCTGCGAGGAATTTCTTCTCGCTTTAATTGCTTAAGAAACGGTTCCCACAATGAGCTGTGGCCTAGATTTGCCTCTCATTTAAGTTCTGATTTTTAAAAGTTCACAAGTTAATCCCCTTTCGGTCTCACACGAATGCGGTCGGCGTCGGGGACAAAGTACTGGACAATGTCTGGAACATTTCAAACCTCCCAAAAGATGCCCCATACCAACAACAACAACAAAAAAAATGAAACAAAACCAAACAAAACCTAGTGAAGTGCTTTTGATTTAGTTAAGTAACTGTCTTAAGACCTCGTTGCCATTATAATTTGAGGCAAGTAGAAATCATCCTGCCCCGTATCTACTGTAGATTCAGGGTAAAGGGGTTTGTCACTGTTTGCGGTTTTCTTCCCTGTCCACCTCCCAAGGATGGAGCTTTATTTCTCTTTATTCAATCTGAAATTAAATACTCGTGTCCCCGGTGCACTTCACTGTCCATAAGAGGTGGAATAAAATTCACAAAAACAAAGAGGGAGAGGAGGAGGGAGTTAATGCAGCGGCTGTTTAAAACATAACCAGCTCGGCTCTGAGTTCAGCTGTTCCGAAGCAAACAGCCGTGATTTGGGGGTGAAAGCAAACACAGTTATGTTCCCTTATTGCACATCTCTACACATTTAGAGGGTGGGAGGAGAGGGGGTGAAAATACCCAAGATACAGAAATTAAAGATCTTCCTAAATAATATGAAGGAAGCACAGTTTTCTTCCAAAATTGTGCTCTGATCATTCCACAAGTTTCCTTTTTTTTTTGCCCAAAAAAGCAGTTTTTAACCATCTTTCTTCCACACAGGTGAGGGTGCTCAGTGCCTCCATGAGAACCCGACGTTCCCTCCTCGCTTGGGGAAGACACAACAAAGGGCCTTTGGGGGGCTTTGAGGGTACAAGTGCAGACCCGCAGAGTCGGCCAAAACGGGACCGTCGGTGTCGTGGCAGTGGCAAATGTCCCTTCTGCTCAGAGAGCAAACCCCCCCTCTGCCCCCACCTCGGGGTGGCAGACGAGTACGTTTCTACATTTCTACATCCCTACATTCTTACATTTCTACATTTCATTTTCTTCCGCAGTGCAAAACTTCCGCATGAGAATCATCGCCCCATTGCTGCCCCCTTTCTCCTCTCGCTTTTTTTTTTTTTCTTTTTTAATTACGATGATGATGATGATTTCATCGGCAGGGGGGGGAGCGGCCGTTCCTCGCCCAGCAAAGCCGACGGTCGCCGTCGGACCCGGTGCCGCCCGTGGAGCCCCGGGGGGCCCGGTTAATGGGTGGGGGACAAAAGGGGGGCTCGGGGCAGCTCGGGGGGGAGCCAGGTGTGGAGGAGGCGGGGGTGCGAAGCTGCTCCCTCTGATCCCACCGCATCCCTCCCCGGCTTTTGGGGAAAAAAAATTTGTGATTTTGCACGACGCGCCGAATTCCCGATGTTTTACCCACATCGATACATTGGGGCGGGGGGGGGATACGTGAACTCCGCTGTGGGAACGAAGCGGGGGCCCCTCCCCGAGCCGCGCGGCGCGCACTGCGCGCTCCCTCCTGCCCAACGGCGCGGGACTCCCGCG
>WBMW01004135.1:81491-168990 GCA_013396635.1 Penelope pileata | reverse complement strand
ACACCGCGGCCCAGGGCGTGGGGAGGGAGGAGGACACGGGCTGCTCCGGGAAACTTCCTCCTCCCAGGGAGATGCGCTTTAACCCTGAGACGCTCCGTGGGGAAAAATATATATATATGTTATTATTACTATTTGCAAAGGGGCTGGAAACGCCCCGCCCGGAGCCCTGTGCCGCCCCGCCCGCAGTTCCCGTTTATTTCCCGTTTATTTCCAGACGGACGCGCGGTTCGGAGGGGACCCCCGACGGCTCCGGGGGGCTCCGGGTCAGCGCATCCCGGGCCCAAAGCCCCCGATGTCCCCGGGGGCGGTCTCGGCCCCCCCGGCAGCTACAAAGGGGCCCAGCCGCCGTTTCCCGACGGGACGCGGGAGCTGCGCGGTTCTCCTCGAAACGATCCGCGCGGAGCTGAGCGCGGCCGAAGGTTGGGACCGGGGTGGGGGGGGCTCTGCCCCGAAACTCCATTCCTTGGTGGGGGGACTCGGGGGGGTCCCCCCGCACCCACAGCTCCGGCTGCGTCCTGCGCCAGGGGAAAATATATATATAAAAAATAATAATACAATCTTCCGCTCTCTGCCCCGTCCCGTCCCCTCCGGCGGCCCCCCCCCCGTTCCGCTTGGTTAGCTCAAGTTTTCCATGTAAATGACAGTAATAAATATCTAATCATGTCCCGCAGCTATCGGCTCCTCGCCGAGCAGCCGGCATTAATGAGACATCCCTGGGACGTTCCGGGGGGAGGGGGGGGCACAGAAAAGGATAGAAGGAAATTAGCGAGAAGTTTTCCCCGCTCTCCCCTATACGGGTGTTACAGGCGGCGTCGGTCCCGGGGGGCTGCAGGGCTCCCCGCTTCCTCCATCGCACCTGTGGGTCGAGCTGGGGCTCACTCCATCCCTTCCAATTAACCCCCTGTAATTAACCGTTCGTAATTAACCCACCTCACCCCACCCACCCGGGGGGTCCCGGCCCCGCGGGGCTGCGTGTGCCACCCCCGGGGCCTCGGGGGGGGCTGCGGAGATCGCTCCGTGCTGTGGCAGAGCGGGGGGGGGCCGGGGGCTGAAATTAAAGCGTGAGAGTTGGATTTGTTCTCCTCCCGCCGAACAAATGGAGGGATCGCCTTCCTTCCAAACGCATCAGTCATACTACATTAAGTAGCGGAGAGCTAATTATCCCAATTAGGAGGCTGATTTATAATTAATGGCTTGGACCAAGTGATAATTGGATGTTAATGGATAACAGTTTTGTCTGCAGCAGCCTCCCGCTTCCCCGCCGGCAGGGCCNNNGGGGGGGGGGGGGACTGTCCTGCAGGACAGGACTTGGGGGGCTGAGCTGTGGCTATGGGGTACCCCACAGCACCCCATCTTCCCAAGCCATTCCTGCTGTTTTCTGAGCCCAGGGCACCTCACCCATGGGCTGCCCCATGTCCCCTGGGGGTTTTGGGGTTCTGCACCCCCACAGCATGGGGTTCATCCCCCCCCCCCAGGAGGAGAGCATCCTCCTGTGCTGCTCCAGGCTGTGGGGACACAGAGAATTTCTAAGTTTGCTTTTTCCATGTGGGTACTTAAACAACCAAAAGCAGAAAATTCCTGAAAGGCTGGGAGTGACTTCAACTCCGAGTTGCCCCAGGACTGATGGGAGGTTGTACTGAATTACACCAACACATTCAATGCAAAAACGTGTCCAAAATCGTTCTGTCAAACTGAGCCAGGGTGGCTTTCTGGCTTTCCCTGATAATTTAAGGGTATCCCACCATCCAAGCAGTCTGTGTGCTCTCAGCCAGACATTACACTCATTCAGAGATGTCTTGGGTTGTCCCAAAAGACAGCTCGTTGGGTTGGGAACGGATCTGGGCTGGGGTTGGGCTGGGGCTCAGCGCTGCATTTGGTGCCCATGGCAGAGCAGGCAGCCACCTTGCTGCCTTTGGAAATGCATTCAGTGGGGAAAATGCTGAAGAACATCTATATAATCAAGCCCAAATTTTCTAGTCCTACAGAGTTGCTGATAAATGAGCCCACCCTGGGGTAGTGTCCATTGAAATGCGCTTGTGTGGAAAACTCTGAAATGCAGCAAAATATGTAGGAACTAATTCACAGTGCACTAGGACTGGTGAAAATCCTTAGGTCTTCCACCTCCAGACTGCTCCAGGCCCAGAGATGCTGGAACTTATTATTATTTCTGTTGACTCCATTGGATTTGGGATCAGGCCCTCAACCTATGGGCTCCAAAGTGCTCCCAGCACAGCTGCAGCTCCTGGGATGGAGGAGGTCCCCGGAGGAGGGAGGGAAGAGGAATGGGGCTGGCAGGGCCCAGTGGAGCTGAGCAGGGGCTGCAGCCAGGGCTGCGGGTGGGCCCCAGCACCGCCGTGGTTTCCTCCTGGTGGCTGCAGGCTGCTCCCTGGGGAGAGATTGCAGCTTCAGTGCAGCAGGAGCAAACGCTGTCCTGGGAAACACTGCTTTTGTCTGTGCTGATGACAAAACATGGTGTTTTAGGGGATAAAGGGTGCTTGGGAACTCTGCTGGGATCCTCCAGGAATGCGGAGCCAGGTGGGTTCAGGGGGCAGGAAGCTCCTGCACAGGGACCTGCAGATCCTAATGCCTGCGGCTGCGCAGCGCCAGCAGTGCCCAGACCGGGGGCAATGGGCTTTGGGGCTGCTCCCCTGGCAGAGCCCATCCCACAGCTGCCCATGGCTCCATCACTTGCTGATGGGTAGAGCACATAGCCTGCCTCAGGGCAGATGTTCGGTGTTTGGGAAGCACCAAATGCCCCCCTCCCCCTGGTTCTCCCTGGCTGCTGGCACCCATCTGTGGCCCAGTTACTGGGGGGCGCATCTTCTTCCAGCCCCTCCGGCATGGAAGCACAAGTAGATACCTAGGTACATACATGTAGTGGAAGGAGGAAAATTCGCGTTATCCCTTGCAAAGAAGGAAAACTCAAAACATCCGCCTTATTCTTTGAAGGTGCTAAAAATGCCCCAGAATTGAGTTACTTCCCAGACCTGCCCTCTAGGATTTATTATTATAATTATTATAATTATTATTAGACTTTTCTGTCATTTTGCCTCAGACTGGGCAGAACTTGCTGCCACTGTGTGTGCAGTGACCGCAGCGTTCGGTGCCACCCACCCCATGTGCAGGGGCAGAGCCAGGGTGCGGCTGTGCCTGCAGCAGCCCCGGGTGCAGTCTCCCAGCTCCCGTTTCCCACAAAATAGTTCTCCAGTCTCTCCAAAAACCAGCACTTGGTGTCACAGCCTTGCAGCCCTTCAGCTGTGAGAGCACCTAGAAAAGTCATTTTAGTGCCAGGTGGGGCAAACTCTACTGATGAGGACAAAGCGTGTGTCCCCTGCCCCACGGTGGGTGGACACCCTGGGGACATTGCTCCAGGAGCTGCCCCTCGTGCACCATTTGGTTGTTTGTGTCTGTCGCTGTCAGGTTTGGAGAATTTGCTTTGCCAGCGTTAACGATGCTCCTCGAGCAAAGCCCTATTTGCTGCAGCGAGAGGAAGGGCTGAGCCAGACAAACCATGTACAGATACAACCGAGCCAGAGACATGCTTGCTTTGGAAGGAGAAAGTACTTTTTTATTTTTTATTTTTATTTTTTTTTGCATATAAACACCCAAGTGAAGAATGTTAAGCTGTTTGTGAACCAGGCTGGAGGCAGGGATGAGGGATGGGACGTGCATTGGAGCGGGTCCGTGCACCTGGTGCAGTGCTGCTCACATCCACGGGCACAGGGCAGGCAGAGCCACGTCGTGAGCGTCACCGTCCTCAGTGCTGCGGGGATCATTTGTCACTGTGGTGCTAACCATAAGAAATCTGCCTAAAACCGTGATTTATTTTCTTTTTTTGCCATTGGCTGAACAGTAGACAGAGATCCTGATGCTGGAGCCGAAGTGATGCTCAAATTGAGAGCTTTTCTTGTTTACCCAAGAAAACATTTCTGCTCCAACACAAATTCCCAGAGCTCCTGTTGAGGGCTGAACCCCTCCATGAGAGATGTGTTTGTGCTGACGGTCACCTGTAAATCCCAGCCAGGGGAGATCCACACCGCGGTGATGCCTGGTGATCCCTGATCTGCAAACCGCCAGGCTCTGAGCCTCAAATCCGTGCTGGCCCAGAAACAGGGACAGTGAGGGTGTCTCTATTTCATTTATTCTATTTCAGACCATGGGAGGCTGCCCTTTGAAGCACGCCTCCTCAAACAGAGGTACTGGAGATTCTTCTGCCAGGGTCCATCGAATCAATGGCTCCGTGCTGTTCTCTGCAGCTCTGGGGAGGGGGAAGGCGTTTTCCCAAAGGCCTTAAATCAAAATCACAGAGCCCAGTGAGAGGTGCCCCTACAGCCGGGCTCTGCTATCTCGGCCGTCTGCATCCATGGAGCTGAGCCATAGAGCTCCCCATCCCAGCAGGGTGCTCTGCAGCTCATCTCTGAAAACTCACAGCCCCCTCAGACCCTTGCACTTCTCTACAAATAGGTGAGCGTTACCAATGCAGTCGCTGTGCTCTTCAGCATCAGAGTCACGAAAATAACAATTATTTAAAACCGAAAACCCTGCTCCTAAACCGAAGTATTTCCAAATTTCAGCTGCTTTTCAAAAGAAAAAAAAAAAGTTTCATTGTAAAGGCCATCTGTCCGGTTGCTGAGGGGAATGGTGCTGCCGAGGTCGGAGGCTGTAGCTGAGCGTGGAGGTCTGTGCAGCAGCTCCGGTTCTGCTTTCGGAGTGCTGCGACTTGTTCAAGCAGACCAGGCATCACGACAATCTCACCCTGCACTAGGGAATCAACAGTGTTCAGATCCAAGAGTTTGAACAGATGTAAAAATATCTCGGGTAGCTGAGCAGTGGGGAATCTTGATTTTCTGAGAGCTGTTCTCCCTTCCTTAATTCCCTGAGAGAAGCCCTTTGGAAGGCTGTTTTACGGCGTGTGTTGCTCTCAGACTTGACGCTTGAATGAGAAAATATGATGTGTTGCAGTGTTTGGAATTATTTATATTTCACCCACTACAAAGGTGAGATTGCTGAATGTCTAAGAAACAATCTCATGTGGGGAAAAGAGCTGATTTACGGCACACTGGTTATCATCTTACATGATTTTGGACCTTTCTATAAAGATTTAGTGATATAAAAAGAAATAAGATCGAAGAAAACCTCTTGCAAGGATCATTTATTCAGAAACTCCTAGGTATGTAACTCATTTAGCACCAAACCCATATAAAACATCTGTCTGTGTACGGACGGAGCCTCTTTTCCTGGGCTGCCAGACGAGCAGGGGCATGGGTTTGTTGCTCATCTTGCTGATTTGAAGTGTTCCTGAGTAAGGACTCCAAGCACGAAATCATGGAGCAGAGCAGCCCCAGGAATATTTGGTTGTGATTTCGGTTGTGATGAGGCTTACTGCCAGCAGCAACGATGGGGACACAGTCAGCACAAACTGTTTTCTGTTCTTCCCTGTTAATAGTGACCAGATTCCTGTGCTTGGCACAGAGAAATGTCAGCAGGAATTGCACCGACCGAGCAGATTTGCCGGGCTGCAGGACCGCCACTTTGCTTTTTACACGATAGAGCTCCTCCTGTGTTCTGTCACCTACAGGACCCCAAATGCCAACAACAAGGCACAAGTGAGCACCAGGCTATTCTTCCCCCTTTTTTTTTTTGCCTTTTTTTCCCCCATTCCCAGTCTGTGTCTTGCTTCCCAGCACAGACCCGATGCAGTGCAGAGCTCCTCCAAACCCCGCGCGCATCCCTGGCTCTTTTCATCAGAAATGAACGGTAGTGTTGAAATTCGCTTCCACCAAAGGGCTGTCAAAATCCAGATGTAACTTGTTTAATACAGCTTATTGTCTGTATAAAGAAGCACTCATACACCCCAACCCTTCCCAATTTTTGGAAACATGTAGTGAAATGATAACACCCCACAGCATCCACCGGTTAAAAGCAGCCTCTGGCTCCTATTCCTGACCTGTCTGAGAAAAATCTAGTCTTCCTTATAGCTCTGACCTCATGGGTTTTATTGCCCT
Organism: Penelope pileata; assembly: GCA_013396635.1. Taxonomy (NCBI): domain Eukaryota; kingdom Metazoa; phylum Chordata; class Aves; order Galliformes; family Cracidae; genus Penelope; species Penelope pileata. Next base: position 162,985 of record WBMW01004135.1, on the reverse strand, counting down.
GTTCTTCGTGATGGCATCCGAGCATCCTGTGCAGGTCGGTGAGTTTAGTCTCGGGGCTTTCTTGAGGTTGGGATGTCTCAGTGCTGGGAGGAGCCAACTGCAGGGAGAAGTGGACATGGCCCAAAGGCCCTGCAAAGAGCCCTACACCCATCCCCAAATTCCTCTCTCCGAGCGGCATTTCCTTGGAAAGGACAAGTATCTTGTCCTTGGCACTTCCCACTCATACCTGGGAAAGCTGGCTGGAATAAACCACGGAAAAAAATGCCTCTGTATAGACACAATTTCAATCGGGGAGGGGCAGAAAGTGGGCAGAGGTGTTTATTCCAGGATAACACGCTGAAGGAAAGCATTGCCCCGGTCTGAAACTTCCCTCCTCCTGCAGACACCTGGTACAACTCGGCATGGGGATGGGCTAACGCGAGCTCTGTGGGCAGCACGGGGACACACGGGCTGCAGCGATCGATACATTTCTCCCCTAATGAGTTTTGTCAGTTCTGTGCTTCTGTTAGATGCCTCTTGTGCAGCTGCGTGTGGAGCCAGGTACTGAGTGATGGCATTTGGACGGGGGGGTGGAATGGGGAGAGCAGCGAGCAGAAAACGTCCCCCAAACCAAATTCTTGACTGTAATTGATATAGTTCTAGGTCCTTTTATTTTCTTTTTTTTTTTTCCCTCTAGAGGGGAAAATACAGATGTTTGCGGAATACTTCAATATCAAATTTTAAAAATATTTTATCGTTTTCAGACCTGTTTCAGTTCAATGCATACAGAAACACAGGGCACCAGCAATAGGAGTTTTCACCTAGAAAGGAAATGGATGGCATTCTCCTCTTCATATCTTGTTTCAGGGCAGAACTGTGTGCCTGGATACAACCTCAATGAATGGTTAAATAGTGGAAATTTAAGCATTTTGTACAAGTCAAGAAGCTGAGGTCAGATGACACTGTTGTGGCTGATGATACTGAAGTTCAGAGCCAAAATTTCCCTCTATGCTACATTAAGTGATGTGCAAAAAATCACACCACTCTCATGCTATGGCTTCATGGGAACCTGGGTCTTCTGGGGCTGCTGTTGGGAAGGGACGAGTGGGAGCAATGCTGCTTTGCTCTGGGATAGGGGGTTCCCACCCCCGGCCATAAATGTGCACAGTGCTGGGCATCAAATCAAGCAGAGGAAAGTTTTTGGGACTGGGATGGTAATGTTGGGCTTAAAGTCACAGAATCATAAAGGTAGGAAAAGACCTCTAAGATCACCTAGTCCAAGCACAAAGCGACAAGGAGCAGGGAGCTTCTCCTACAGAACAGGGTGAAACGCAGCACGCAGGCAGCTGCGCTCAGCCTCCTCCCGGCCGTGGCTGCTCCCAGGCCCTGCAGCCACCCAGAGACATAAAAGATGCATTTGCAGATTCTGGAAATTAAAACCATCTATACAGCCAGTGGGGAGGGATCAGCTTATTTGGTTGCTTAATGAAATATAAAGATTATTTTAACCAGTGTAAGCACTATTCGACAGCTTGTGAAACACAGCGGTGGCTTGATGAATGGCTTTCTCCATTAAAAAAAATTGCTGCATGATGTCTTTTAAATATTTAATTTATTGGGGTTGGAGTGTGCTCGGAGCTGATGGTTAAACGGGAGATGTTTGCCATCTCAGTTAACTTTGCCTATGAGGTTGAGTTGCCTCATACAGTGCAAGAAGTCATTTTTTTCCCCCATTTTTGTACAGAACCTGAGCTGATATTTGTGCTGCGCAGCAACTCGGAAGTGCTGCCCATGGGCTGCACCCTTCATGCTGTGATGTGATATTTGTCGGCTCTGGTCGTGAGGCCACCACTATTAAGTCCCTCTTATTATCATTATTTTTTTTAATGATGTGCTTTCTTGTTCGAATAATTTGTTCAAACACATGTACACACTCAGAAGTGTCTTTTAAGGGTCAGATAACCTGAAATCTCCATGGAGCAAGCGTTCCAGTGGAAGCACAGAGGCACATCACCGCAGTACCCTCCAGCACTGATGTTAGCGGAAAATTCCTCTCCTCTCCCTGTTCCTTCTTCACTGAACATGCAAAACAATGTCATGCAAGGCAAAGAATTAAGAATTAAGCAGGATGAGGTGGGGAGCCAAAGACACTTGGCCACCATCCGTGTATCTCCTGGCCAGGCTGAGCCCTGGTGTGGACTCTCAGCGCTCTTAAAGACTGAGGTCTGGTGGCAGCCCTGGGCACTTGATAGGCTCTGTGTCCTTACGTGAATTCCACAAAGCACACAGGGACTCCTCCACTCTGATGGTCAATGCTGGTGGAATCCCCTCCAGCACCACTGGAAGTGTCTGCACTGGAGACATGCCATGAGCACCAGCCTGACCCTCCTCCCAGGTGATGGGACGTCTTCTGGTGGCCACAGGAAGGCCCTCACCTCAGTTAGAGGAAAAGCAAAAATTCTGGCATAGCTTATGGCTTCCTTGATCTAATTGAGATTAGAGCACAGAGCTGTGGCATCCTCGTGGCATCCATCTGAACCAAACACAGGATCATAGAACCATTAAGATTGGGAAAGACCTCTCAGACCATCTAGTCCAACCATCAGAAATGTATCCACTGTTGCAGTGACTCAGCTGGGAGCAGCTTTGACTTTCTCTTCCATTGGAATGAATGAAATCTTGACACAGTGCAGATGAAAGTTGAACTGATTATTTTGGTTTGGGGATGTTTTTACTTTTTTAGAAAATAAACTGAGATGAATTTTGAATTGAAACATTTGGAAAATGAATTCCCCTACGTTAATAAGGGAATTATTCCATTATGTTAATACTGAGCGGATCTGATTTCCCCCCCACACTTTCTGCAGCTAGCTACAAAATATGCATCAGGACCCCTTAGAAGCATTTTTCAATAAATCAACTCCTGATATTAAAACTGCTTGTTAGTGCTTTCAAGAGATTAAAGAGTCCTCAGTATTGGAAAAAGCAGCACATTCTTTCATTGTAACAAGATTGCTATTTAATTCATTAGGTTCCTCCTAAAATCATAGGAGTCAAGCTACCTCCCTCCAATGATCAAATGATCAATGATCAAAATTGTTTTCTAAGAGGTTGCTTCCATACCCTGCTTGCCTCCCTTAAGCTGGTGCAGCTGGGCCTCTTTCTCTGAAGGGTCATTCATGGCACCGCCTTTCCAGATGATGACTTGCTGGTGTAAATGGAATTTTTGAAATTTTCTTTTGTGGCAAATGTTTCACAAATTCCTTTTTGATGTCTTATGAACCACAAAAACGAAGTCCTGGAGGCCCTCAGTCGTTCGTAATGTCGGTGAATGAAGCACCACTCAGCTTTTGGGATCAATATTAGCTCAGTTTTACAGATGGTGTGTAAGGAGAAACAGCTTGACATTTCATGCAGAGCCCACTGTAGAAAAAAAGCCATTGGTTTTTTTCAAATAATTTCTTTGCTATTGAGCTGTGAGACTTTGGTATTTATTGCAAACCTTAATTCCCTCTTTAGCTGTAACATTTTTGGCCCTGTTAAGACACAGATTTATTTTCCTTTACACCACATGCTTTTTTTTTTTCTTTTTTTTCCCTTGTATCATTTGGGTTTTATTAAGAAGAACCTTAAGAAAAATGGGTGGAAATAAATTACACGTGAGTGGGTTCAGATAAAAAAAAAAAACTACTTTGACATTATAGCAACGGGATTGTGGAACAGCCCACCGCAAGCAACGATAAGAAGAAAACCTCAGCTAGTTCTGCGATGGAGCTCGGTCGGTTCATGAAAAGCAATGATAACACACATGTCCCTCAGCACCTCTCTCCTCTGGCTGTTTTGCAGGTTGATGTCGCCATGCAGCACTATGGGGTGAATGGGTACTCCCTGCACGCCATGAACTCGCTGAGCGCCATGTACAACCTGCACCAGCAGGCAGCCCAGCAGGCACAGCACGCGCCCGACTACCGGCCCTCGGTGCACGCCCTCACCCTGGCAGAGAGACTGGCTGGTAAGAACAACTCATTTCCCATTCCCTGGGAAAAGCCCTTCTTCCTTGCACCTTACAAAAGTCTTCCTCAGCAGAGAACTGAAGCCCTGGGCAGCCCATGGTTAAATCATGGAGGCGGTGTTTTGGCTACATCCCCATCACACGATTGCTCCTTCTTGCAGCTGCTTTCCATTTCTTATCTCACCAAGCATTCTTTCTCTCTGGAAAATAATCTTCCTTTGGTTCCTCTTTGGATCTCACCTTGACCTGCTTCTTCCAGGGGATCCTGGCCCTTGGCTTGGGTGATGCTAGCCTCCACGTCCTGCTGGCTCCCCACCTTTTGCTCTTGTATTTTGCCTTCCACAAAACAACATTTCTAGGCTCAGAAAAAGCCATACGCAGCTTTACCGAGAGGCTGTTATTCACACAGTGTTATGGCTGGTGGGATGGCAGGAGCTGCTGCTCCACAGCATCTATCTGTTTTCCCTCATTTGACTATGAGTGTAACAGCATTACCTTTGTACTTTCATTAAATGGAAGTGCAAAGTCCACATCATATTTTATGTTTTGTTAGGGAGAATTGTTCAAAAATAATTGATGAAGACCTGAAAATATTTACTCATGGTGTGGTAAGGCAAATACATCTGCTCTGCTTCTCAGCCCACCATAAACCCTCAGATCTGGCTGAGATTATCAAAGCCTTCTGCAATGCCAATGGCCAACAGCTGCCACATTTCCATTTTGGTCAGGGCTTGGATGCAGTGTGGGGGACCAGGCTTGGCAACAGGAGAGATGCAGAAGCTCTGCACTAGTGTGTTGAAGCTAAAGGAACAGGTTGTTGTGGATGTGATTCTAGAGACCTTCCGAGAGTGGACACATCTTCCCTGACCATCTGAAAATTGCTCATCAGCTTTAAGCAAGCTGTCTAGCTGTCTGATATGTTGGGGGAAAAAAAGTGGAGACGTTTCAGGGCAGTCCCCTTAAGTGAGCACACGAAAGCAGGGTGGTAAAGGTCTTGGTCTCTTCGGATCAGTGAACCACTTCTGATACTCAAATCTTCTTGCCAGCAACATCCCCTTATCCATCTGCTGAAGGAAATGCTAGTAGTGACCTCCTTAGTGGTTCCTCGGACCGCTCACTGTGGCCTATGGGATCTCTGGGGGTCTGTATGGCAGAGCTAGGAGTCACTGCTTCATCAGAAGAGATCCAGAGTGGAGACTCTAATCCTGGCTCTCCCACCAGGCTGCAGCATGATGACTGGTGGGCACTTCGCTTGTCCTGGTCACTCATCCCCTCCTGCCCTCACCTTTGCAGCATGTCGGTGGTCAGAGGGGAGCAGATGATCCCAAACTCTACAATGTGCCCTGCAGACCTTGGGTCTCAGGGTGCCCCTTTCTGAGATACAAGGGTCTCATGAGAGATTTTTGCAGTCACCTGTACCTTTTACGCTGCAGAGTGAAGGACTTAACGTTTTTGACCTTAACGAGGGTACAAGCAGAGGGAGATAAAAAGATAGAATAAAAAGCTCTTCTCGTATTGTTGACTGGGAGATTCAATTGGTCTTCCAACCTCTTATCTCTAAAATTAATACCCCACCTGGAAGCCTTTCTGAATTAAATCCCACAGTCCCCTCGTCTGCTTATCTTTGGTGGGGAAGGCATTACATACCTACGAGCTGGTTCCTTTGCAGTTGCTTTGCATTCTGTTACTTCTGAATATCTTTCAGTGCAGGGTTATAGATCTCATTTGCCTCCCAGGGACAGTCAGAATAAAGCAGCACACAAGCAAACGACCTTAAGTCAGAAAACAGAGGTTTCTGATTGTAACTGCAAGGCCTCACCTGCAATTTATATTCTCCTTCTTGCACAAAGCCTGAAAACATAGTTAAAACATTAAAATAATTGCTGGTTAGCTCCCGTTGGGGCGGCCAAACTTAATGCATGAACTGCTGCCTCTGGGGAGCTGGTTGGTCTAACTCTGCTCTAGAAATTTGGGAGTATTGCAGCCTCCAGGTAGGGTGTTAAAGCAACGTCCTTTCTCCTGCTTTCTTGTACTTGAAACATAAATGTTGGCTTTGTAAAAGTGTTTCAGCATAGCTCCAATTCCTGATCCCAGAGTGTTCCTGCACTTATCCTGGCTGCACTATGTGCTGTGTCTGAACGCAGCGTCGTTGCCTCCCAAGTGGCAGCTTTTACCAGGGTTGTAATGCCCCAGGAGCCCCGATACCTCAAACACAAAAGTCTCTTGTATGCACCCAGAGCCGTATTGCATTTGGCCGAAGACCTTTAGCCTGATCACGTCTTCTCCAGGTTGCCAAAACCACATTGCTTTGGCAATAGCTCAGAAAGGCGCTGCGAATGCTGACCTAGAATGAAACAGCTGGAAGCTGGGAAGAGGAATGCTCAAGCAGTGCAGCCTGATTTGCTACGCTCGTTAGCTGACATGTTTGGAACCCGGCTGTGTGGTTCTGGAACTGGCCTGGCAGCAGGTTTTGTTTTATTGTTTACATTCATGCCACGATACTCGTGACAAAAGCACAAATAAACAGCAGCGAGAGCCTTCCTCTGGCTCCTCACATTGATAATGCTGATTTTTCTCCCTGTTAGGTTGTTTTCTGGTGTGTTTATCCCTCTCTTCTACTGGAAGTCACATTCTTAACTGTATTCAGAATGATACCAGACACTGCTAAAGCTCTTTTTGCATTTTCCTCTTTGAGAGCAGACCTCTCGCCAACTGAGTATTTCATTCCAGTGCTGCAGCACATGTCCCAGCTTGAATAATATAGGGATTTTTTTTCCATTTTAAAATAACTTATTTTCATTGATTTAAGATCTTTCTACTCCCACCGACTGTTGTGCAACAGTAACGCCTGTGGTAAAATAATAAGCCCTTAAATGTGGGCCTCAGATTTCCCCCAGTCTGAATTTCTTCTCTGCCCTTGTTTTTGCAAGCATGGTTTGCAAAGTCAGACCCTCTGAGCAGCTCCTGCACCGAGAAGGGCTCAGCGCACAAGCTCTGGGCTTGCAGAGATGGGGCTGGGTTGGGTTCCTGGCTGCCTTCTCCACCCCAGATGCTGGAGAGCGTCCATGCTCAGTAAAGCACGTGCTCTCAGGCTAAACACACAAGTACATGAGCTTAAGTGCTTTCCTGAACCGGAGCCCAGGACGGCTCTCCAGTGTCATGCCTTGAAGTCTACATACAAGGCACTGCAGAAGAGCCAGCTCAGTCTGGTTTCTGGGAAGATGCACGTCTTCCAGTGCAGCTGCAGCCAATGAAACAGGCTTGGGACAGCTGTGCTTGAGCTGTATGGACTCTTCTCACCAGTCCGTACACCACGTCATGGCAGCATTGAAGCCTACCAGAGCTCTGCCCATGGCTTCAAGGAGAGCATGACAATGTTGGGTCCCTCTCCTGATCGCAACAGTGAATCTACACACCTTGTTTTCAGTTGGGTTTCTTAATGAAAGAGCCTTATGAGCTTTATGCTAAGTGGGATTTGCACATCTGTGGGTCCTGCCCCACAGATTGGCTAATTTCAGCCAAATTTAGCACAGGAGTCCCAATAGTTCCCACAGTTGTCTTAGAAAAAGGTTCCTGCTCCAGAAGCAGCTTTCTAGTCAGGTTTTAGCTCTCCAGACACCTCAACCAACCAGCAAAAAGCACGTATGGGTTTTATTAGATCTAGAGCCCATGAAAACACCATTTTGTAGGTTCATCTGCTGTTAGCAAGTGCTTTATTCAACTGTCAGCATACAAATTCCAATAATTAAATTGGCCACTTTTCTTGTCTTCCAACGGCTGTACATTTCAAGACATCATTTTGGAGGCACGTTATGGATCCCAGCACCGCAAACAAAGGCGAAGTCGCACGGCCTTCACTGCCCAACAGCTGGAAGCCCTGGAGAAGACCTTCCAGAAGACTCACTACCCAGATGTCGTGATGAGAGAGCGGCTGGCTATGTGCACAAACCTGCCTGAAGCCAGAGTCCAGGTACTGCTGTTTTCTGGGTTTATGAGTGGGGACAATTAACTGAACCTCCTGAGTTTCCCAGATGGTTGACCAGCTCTCTCAATCCTTCAATATATTTGCAATGTAACCAAAAATTTTGTGGCAGCTAAAGTTATCAAAGAGCAGAGAGAAACAACAACCAGACAAAAAAGAGCCCCAACCCATTCAACTGAAGTCACCACATATGCTAAAGAAATTCTGAATCCACAAGCATATTTTTTTAATTTAGAGTTGTCTGAAGTGTACACTGGTTTTCATCTGTTCTTTCACGTTTCTTTGGGGGAAATTTTAGAAACATCAACAGAAGTCTGCTTATTTATTTATTTGCAAGGCTTTTCTGGCTTTCTCAGAGGAGCAGAAACCCAAGTAATTCCAGCTGCTCTTTTCCACCAGTGTCAATAATCGTAACATCACAGGCCAAGGTTTGATTTTTTTTTAAAAAAAAAAAAAAAAAAGTTCCAACTGATGTAACCTGCTTCATAACCTGCTGGTGGGGAGGTTCGTGCATCGTTGGGCTTTAAAAGACAAAATAGCAAACTTCTCAGTGCGAAGTGGACAAATAGTGGAAAAAATAATTATCATAGTAAACATCAAGATATTTTTGACCTTCAGAATTTTTGTTTCCTCATCTAACCAACCAAAAAAACACTAACAATATTTGCAAATATACTTCTTCCAATCCTTGTCTACTTATTTTAGTTAAAAAAACATGGATTATCCCTCCCCTTTCCTAGATTCATTTCCAAGACGAAAGCCTGTAACTGTAGTGACTTACAATGACTTACTCGGACTGTCTCCTCCATGGTTTTGATGCACTCAGAGTGATGTTAGAAATCACCATTTAGAGCAGTGTTCTCTAAGCCAATATAGTATCAAATTCAACTCTAAGGCATTCTGACCAGACACAATAACCTGACCAACTTACACAAAACAAAACATTGGGGTATCATAAAGAACAAACATAAAGGCTGATTTAAAAAAAAATCAAAATCAAAAAAAAAAAATTATCAAGCTATTTGTAGAAGCACTAACGAAGTTAAGATCCAACAAAGTGGAATGAGGTTTGGGCACAGTGGTCTTGCAGTACCTCATTACTTGGGGGTCACCTCAGACTGCCTAGATGAATGGTGCTGAATTTGGCGTTGTGTGCGATTTTCACCATTTTTCTCTTTTCATGTTTGTGGCATTGAAGGTTTGGTTCAAGAACCGGAGGGCCAAATTCCGGAAGAAGCAGCGTAGCCTGCAGAAGGAGCAGCTGCAGAAGCAGAAGGACTGTGAAGGGACCCACAGCGAGGGAAAGATGGAGCCACCTGTGCTGGAGACCCAGGCCACCACGCCGGACACCGAGAAGACCCAGAGCCTCCCAAGTGAGGTAAGCACGGACCTCAACCTAACCCTGTCGGAGCAGTCAGCCAGTGAGTCAGCGCCCGAGGACCAGACCGACAGAGAGGAGGAGTTTAAGAGCGCCTTGGATGAGGCTAAAGTGGACAAGAGCCCTGGTGTGGACAGCAAGGCTTTGAACTGCAAGAGAGCGAGCCCAAAAGCAGGTGAGGAGGAGAATCTTACTGCTGATTGCATTTGGGACCTGATGTTTCCAAAGGGGAAGTTGGAGGTTGGGTACAGGCCTTTGTTCTCTATGGTTTGCATGCTTGGAGGTAGACTGCCCAGATTTGTCTGCTTGTCCCCAGCAGTAAACGTGGCCCATGAAGGGCACGATGTCTACTGAAGCAGGAGGGCAGAAAGAGTAAAAACCTGCTCAGAGTACAACTTGGGGAGAGCAATGCCCATTAACAGTGGGAAAGCCACAGCAAAGATGTCAGTCCCCTGTCTAGAAATTGTGTGGACCAGACACGTTTTAGCCCTTCTGTGCTAACACAACCCTTCTTTTTTGCAATCTTGGTGCACAAGAGTAGACCATGCTGCAGTCTGAGCCTTACTGAGTGCAGATCAGCACTCTCATCCAGCCTGCCAAAATAACCCCCATCCCCTCTGTCTCCTATTGCAGAGTCTCCCATCAGCGCAACTGTGACGCCTTCATCCAGCAGTGGCCTGGCTCAGACTCACTCCTACTCCTCCTCACCCCTGAGCCTCTTCCGCCTGCAGGAGCAATTCCGCCAGCACATGGCAGCCACCAACAATTTGGTCCATTACTCCTCCTTCGAAATGGGGACACCATCTGCCATGCCCTACTTGGGCATGAACGTCAACATGGCACCGCTGAGCTCCCTGCACTGTCAGTCATACTACCAGTCGCTCTCCCACGCTCAGCAGGTCTGGTCCTCACCCATCCTGCAGGCCTCCAGCTCCCTTCCAAGCCTGAACAGTAAAACAACGAGTATTGAGAATCTAAGGCTCCGGGCAAAGCAACACGCAGCATCCCTTGGGCTTGACACTCTACCCAACTGACTGCCAGGTGGGCCACCGTTGCCCATGAGAAGATGCACCAGAGGCTGGCACGAGACATGTCCCTCCTGGAACCTCTCCCACCCTCGTCTCTTCCTGGAGTAAGGTGCTCCCTTTCGGGGAAAACTTTGCATTTACTAACATCTTACTAGCACCATGATTGCATCAGACATTGCTACTGGCCTGGTCCTCAATAAATATTTAACGAGGAGGGGGGAGAGGATGTGTGTTTAGACAGATGAACTGTCCCTCTGGACTGCTTTGAGCTAAGTCTGTAACATTCAGAAAAAGCTCCCTTTCCTCATCCCCCCAGTAATGTGCCAACTGTGTTATATACACCCATTTTTTGTTGTTGATGCGTTCTTTGGGGAAACAAAGAGTCCTGCTTTGTCTTGTAAATAGTTTATAATGTTGAAAGCATCCATCACCCGTGTGTTACTGTCAGTGTTACAGAACTGTGACCTCTTTTGCTTTTATTCCCCTTTCTGTCTCAGTTTTGGTAGCTAGTCTCAAACTTGCAAATCAGCCATGCCTCGACCTCAGCTCACAGCTAGTTGCTCTTCTTGGGTCAGAGTCCTAAAGGTGTTTGTGGCAAAGAAAAACAATCAGGCAATTCACTGCTCCACTTCTCTCTTCTCTGCTAAAACCAATATTGTAACATCAAGGAAATGATACTAAGGTGAATTTCCTGTTTAAGCACTTCTGACAAGGCAAGCATTTTTCCTTTACTTTTTAATAGCACTTGTTCAAAGACAGAGGACAAAATACTGGCCAAACACTGCTGGCTGGGGAGAAAAATGAAAGCCAAATTCTCAGGATTATTTTTGACTTGACTGTTTCCTCTTTGATCTTCAGTGAAGTGTAAGCTCCTCTATTTACAAATTATGGGCTTTTCTTTTTGGAGAGCTTTTTGGTCTAACTTCGGCAATAGAGAACAATAAAAACTTTGTATGAACTCCCAGTGTGTTCATACACCATGAATTATATGGTTCTTTGACAAAACCACGATTAATGCAAGCTGTTCCTAGAAAACGCTCCGATCACCAAACTCTACCCTCCAGCTCTGCAGCTTCAGAACCTGGCTAGTGAGTGGAAATGTAACAAGTGAAAAATGCTGAAATGCTGGAGGCAAACAGAGTGGTAATCAGGGGCTTTACGTTCTCTGGAGCTGAGGAGGAACAGATAAACTTACCAAAAGTACAAGGTTTGCAAGTAACCAAAATTCACCAACTGCAAAGTGATTTCAGCCAACAGTTCTGGCCTCATGTCACTGGAATGACCCTTCACTTCAGTAACAAACCCAGGGTGTTCTTCCTTCTTGAGAAGCAATGTTTCTGCCAACCCACATGATTATTTTTTTTTTGCCAAACCAAATAAATCTTTCGAACCCACTGCACTGAGCAGTAGGGAGAGATGGAATCCGGATCTAACCCAATATCGCCTGGGACCAAAAACCCAGACTGACTCTGTGGCAGGTGCTAGGTTTCAATCCAAAGGGTGTCAGCCGGGTCTGCACAGCAGAGCTGGGCTGACTCAGTGCAGGCAATCGTCTGCTCCATGCTTAACTTAAAGAAATGTAGATGCAGCATGTGCGTAGCCTACAGCCCCTCTCGCTCTTGCCTTGCTCCACACCAGTGCAGAAGCCATGGGTCAAGTTAGCTCTTTAAACACAAGGGGGAAAGGGTGTTTTCAACTCCATTAATGCATCTTGAAAAAGCGTCTAAATCCTATAAACTGAGACCTAAGAGCAGCCGAGTTCGGTGGGAAATGGTGTTTTATTCCTCAAAGTTGTAGCAAGAGCAGACCTCTGGAGGGGCAGTTCCTCGAATGCCCCAGCTTCCAAGGAAAATGGCACCTCTTCCTTGAATAGTTCTGTTCTGCCAAAGGCTGCAGTTTGGGGGTTTAAATCCTGCCTTAGTTTTCCTGACTTTGTCAGAGCAGATCCCACAACCAGCAGAATTCTACGCTTTGCCAAAACCGAATGTATTTGTAGGAAGTAGATATTTGGCTGCCGTTTTCAAAGGACACCGACTAAATTAAAACCACCAAAGCACGTTTACCGTCTCCAAAAAGATCCTTTGAATGTCCCAGCTTTCACTTCTGTAGCATTGGGTGGCTGTCACCCAAACCAGGGACACCAGAACAAAGCTTTCTGTTTTGCCCTCCCCCCACTCCAAAAAGCTGTATCCACCTTTTTTGTCATCAGGGCAGATGCAGCCTTACCATAGGGTCTCCATCACTTCCTGGGGTCCTCTGTCACAATATCTCTTGTGTTGAGATGATTCTGAATTAAATTACCTAATATTTTAAAATAAACAACAGGAAAAAATTCATTGCTTTAAATCTATATAAACTTACGTATCACATGCCAAGTTTCATTTTTATTTTCTTATAGTCAAAATTAACTAAAACTTCCACAATGAGAGTAAGCTTACATGTAATGTGAAAACTGATTTGGAAATGCAAAAAGCACGAATTTAGGCTCCTGGATTGCAAAAGTTCCATAAAGAATTATCTGTCAAAACAGACCCTTTCCTGCAAATTGTTTTAATGCCTCTGGGATGTTGGACATTTTTGACAAAAATAAATAAAGGAAAACTCAAAAAAAATGAAGAGAAAATCCCCTACCAACTTAAGCCTATATATAGTATATGCTATACGTACTTTCCCCTACGTATAGTGGAAAGACTATATATATATACACACAGAATCATGTGTATATATATACACACACTCTACTAGTATACATAGCATATACTATAGTATGTACTATATAGTATATATAGTGGAAAGACTGAGGGGAGCGGTACTGTGTCATTCCCCTTCAAATTTTATAAGCCTGAAAAGGCGAAAAGGACCAATGCAATCCTCCCTGAACTGTGATGGTGAAGGTGAGGTCTGCTTGTTCCCTGCCCTTTCCAAACAACTTGGGAAAGTGAATCTGCTGGTGGAGCCTCAGAAACAAAATAGAAAGAGGATTCCCTCCCCTCGCTGTCCCAGCACTGATCTGAGCCGCTTTAACAAACACTGAAATGAGATCTAACACAGCTTCTTTCATCACAGGCATGAAATGCCTGGAGTGTAGCCCCTCAACCCTACTCCACCAGGCAGAAGAACTATTACACAGGAAAAAAATAAGAAAAAAAACAATCTATCACTTTTGGATGCTGCACTGACCCATTGCTGGGGCACGGCACTGTGGGTACGGTTTCAGCTGCAGAGAGATGAATGCACAAAGAGAAGCAACATTTGAAAAAACGTGTGGTCCTGTAAAAATAATGACAGAGAGACTGAAAAAAGGTCTCCCTAATTCCTATTTTGAGACAGGTTATGTGTCTGGGGATTTCTCTTGCTGGTCTGTCCCTGTGGCTTTGCTGGCTTTCCTTCTCCTTGGCAAACCTGCTATGGCTTCGGCCCCTGCCTACAGAATGTGTGAAGGTTTTAGCTACAGTCCTGGCAGCATGAGGCCCATGAGAAAACAGGTCATGATGCTCAGGGCAAGGGTTTGCAGCAAAATTTCTCCTTCTCTGCAAGGAAAGTCTGATAGGTATTAATAAAATGAGAGAGGTGTTAAATGGTGCAGGAGAAACACCAGATATTGCTGGTGAGAAAATACCCAGTAACGATGCTGGTAGGCAGAAATGAACTGCTTTTTTTTTTTTTTTAAAACATCAAAAAAGTGGAAACGTCCTTGATGCTGAATATGGGAACAAAGAGCAACAGAAGTTTTCCCTGCACTTTCCCACCAAAAATCATCATTTCCTGTGTAAGTAATACAAAAATGCTCCCAAACATAAAAATAACTGTCAACAAATGAACCATTCCTTGCAGCTCGTTTCTCATGTAGGTATTTTGTAACGTGAGGACTTTTCAGTAGCTCTAGGCTTCTGTCACTACTGCAGCCAGCCAAGGGAGATGCTCAGCTTTGCTGAGGAAATGGATGGGCACAGAGGGAACTGGAGCTGTTCCTGTCATGTGTGCTGTGCGTGCTATTTCCATTGGCACAAAAATTCAGAGAAACTTCAGGGCGCTTCTGAAGAGTTCACATGAAAAGGATTAAATAAACCTCTGTAGAAAGGAAATGTAAATTCAAATCTAGCATATTCTATTAGTTTAATTACAGTAGCTATGAAGCATAACTCGATTAGGCTTAAACAAATTCAATTACAGAAATTTCCTGCTGGTTTTTACAAGCTGTGTTGATTTTTCTATTCCTCCTTCCTCACTCCTCTGTGTACCCCTTGCCGATTTTTTATGATCTGTCCCAGAGCAAGGCAGTACACCTCCCGTGTTTACTACTGAGCGAAAAAAAGCTATTCCTCTACTCTCAATTCGAACCCTTAGCAGAAGAACATGAACAGGTTGTTACAGTATGCAAACAAACAAAATTCCCAGCAAAGCAAGATTAAAACAAGCAAAAAATTGACTGTGTGTGGGTTTTTCACCACGTTCCAAATCAGCACAGTGATGGTGAAGCATTCTCTGCTTTCCAGACCTCTCAGATGCACTGTTTCATCCCCAGCCACATGAACAGCCACGGTCACGTTGTCCTCTAGTTTCTAGGGCTGCTTGAGGAAGGAACACACAAGCCAAGCTGCCAATGTCACCCCTTCCATAAATGGATGCCTCTCATTGAGGAGGGCTCTAATGAATGTCAATGCTGGGCATGGCGTCGGGACCTCTGAGTTCAGATACATCCCAGGTCGTGAAACCTTCCTGGTTTCAGAAGAACCTACCAGGACATGTAAAGCGAGACTCAGACATGCTCTGAACTGCTCTGAGTCATTGCATTGATTTCAAACAAAATTTACCCCCCAAATTAATTCGTAAAGGATATGAAATTTGTCAGATATTAACAGAAATGCATTTTTATTTTTGGAGCAGCCTGGAGTCTGAGCTAAAACCCTTTGCAAAAGCTGAGAAAGACACAAACCAAACCCACAGGCAGTCAGTGTGTCTGGTGCCCTACAAATGGCCAAAGTCTTCTTTAACCACTCTAATTACTGAGCAAGTCCATCTCATGCTGGAGAAATTTAGGTGTGTCTGTGCAATGGAAAATAACTTTTTGGTTTATTTTCTCATGCCAGGAGGCAATCAATTTCTTTTTCCCCCAGCTTCTGATCCAAGGTGTCCATTTAGCTCCAATGTGTAACCGTGTTTGTGTGTCAAACCTATCTTGCAAAGGAACAAAGGCTTCTAAAGGAGAACAAAAAGGAAATCAAAGTAATATACTGTACAGATCGCTGTAAAATTGAGCTGTAGTGTAAGAACTTGTGCTTTAGAATTCACTATCGAGGAACTCAAACGTGTATCATATTTATTTATTCTGGTAGGTAAAAGAAGAAGAAAAAGAGTTTATATTCATTTCAGAACAGCTGCAGCATGATGCTATGTACCAATTGTGCCGGTCCTGCTTTCTGTAAAGTTATTGCCTGTTTTCATACACCACTAATAAAAAGGGGGAAAAAAAAATCAAGGAAAATTTCATGCATCCTTCATTGACAGCTCCCAAGCAGAATGGCATGGGTGCAAGCAGGCTGACCTGCACTGGAGTGATGACACTGGTGGGCTGTGAGGGGTTTCCTAGCCCAGAAAACCCAGGCACGGAGTGAGGATCAGGCATCAGTGCCCACATCAAGACCTGTGCTCCCCTGCTACAAGCCACCATCATGTCCCTGCTGGTGGTGACAAGTGCCATCAGCCATCATCTAGGGAAGACGCCAAGAAGCCAACTTCACGGGGACAGAGGAATTGACATTGTGCTGTCAGGGTCACTGCCTCCAGCTGGGGTGGCAAAGAGAAGCCAGGACACAAAACTACAGCCAAGGGCAAGTACGAGGGGTCTGCTCACTGTGCACCTTCCAGCGCAAGCCTGGAGGCAAAGCAGTGTCTGATGGGTGAGACCTGACCAGAGAGAGAGCTTGGTTTGAAGGTTAAATCTGACTGGTCTCAAACGATTGGTGCTTTCCCATGATTTAGGGGGGATTTTCTATTCTTTTAATGGAAGATCTGTCCCCTTTTCTAGGTTGAGCAAGCCAGGATGGGCTGTGCTTGAAAAAAAAAAAAAAAAAAAAAAAGCAAATAAGTGTNAAAAAAAAAAAAAAATAGCAGATAAGTGTTTACAAAACTCATTGCCCTACAGTGCTGCTGCTTGAGGATTCATGTCTGATGTCTGATGAAGCTGATGGGGAGAGAAAGCATTCTCCTGAAATTACTGAGATTTTCCTGAAGTGATCTGTTAATGAAGCTCTTGAAAAATAAATTATTCAGTTTCAGAATGTCTTCCACATAAACTTGACCAATACAACTTCCTAGATTCTTTTCCCAACTGCATAAATATTGTGGTGGAGAAAATGTAGTAGGGAAAAATAATTGGGAAAGAAAAGCAACTTCATTTGTAATAATGATGAATAACTTTTCTGACAGTCTCAAGACAAGTGATTTTCTCTTAGACCAGGCAGAGAGCCAGGAACAGTGGGAATATGGACACAGTCTGGGAACAACCCGCCTGCAATATTTTTAGCTCTGATTTCTTTGACCCATTTCTATCAACACCTTTGAGGACCATTTGATCACATGCACCCAAGATGTCAGTCATTCACGATTGCCTTAGACTGCAACTATTGCTATTTGTTCCCACAATGAGAGGATGGGCCACATAGTTTTATTAATCACTGGGTTTCCTTTTTCAGGCTTGCTTTGAATATTAAAAACCCTGTGGTAAAGAGAGTCAGGGAGCTTCAAGGCTGCCAAGTATCTTGCTCACTACCTGCAGGCACCCAGTGAAGCTGAAAGATTGATGTCCACAGAACACTGCCAGCATTCCCATACAATGTCAACGGGAGCTGAAAAAATGCACCAGGACCTGAGGTCAAGCTCAGGATGCATGTAGAAATTACCATGAGCATTCCATGGAAGTAGATCTGCTCTGAGCTGGAGATGGAAGCTCTGGGGATTCCCATCCCTCTCCCATTGATGCATCCCATAGAGGATGCACACATTGCTCTCCACAAAACATGCTCACAGCTGGGACACACACTGGAGCCAGCCTCTGCTCTGCCATCAGATTATGCTTTTGGAGAAATGGTCAGTTCCTGCCTCCACTGTGAGAGAAATGAATGAGCTGAGCTCAAGTCCTCTCCCACAGTTATATGCAATTAAGAGGAAGACCTGATTTTGCCTATGGCACAAGGTCAATGAGGCAAAATCTGCCACCTGCTAGAACTGGAAGCCAAACTTCCAGGAAGTTCAAGGTGATATTTGGGCCTTAAAAGCCATGTCCTAAAGTTTGTTCCAGAAAAATACAATGTGAGGGGAAAAATAAGATTTGAAAGAGCTCCAGAGCTCAGTATTAACTGCACATGTGGCATTTTGATCCATTTCCATAAAGCATAACATAATATTTGCTAAAGGAGGAGGAGGAGGAAGGGGAAAAAAAAGACCACAGTTAATATTCTCCTTCGGATCCCCCATTTGCTGATTACTCTGCAAGCTGTGTAATTGGGTGTCTCTGGCAATATGATGAAATGTGCCACAAACATCAAAAAACGGTGCTGTATTAAATCTGCTTTTCATAATCTCTTCTCATTTCCCAGACCTGAGACATTTTATTCAATTTTTCCTGACTAAGTTGATATGTAAAGCCATATAAACATATCAATGCAAATAAATACATATATATTTTTCAAACACTCATCGAAATGCACTCATTACAAAGATTTGCATCAAGGGTCTCTCACATTGTTATTACCCAAAGTAACTCATTTTTTTTTAGTATTGCATTATTTTTAAGAACAGTTTATGGGCCTACAGGCTACTACTTTGTATTTCATTAACAACCCCAACTCTATCTATCATGTTTCAACCTTATCTTACCTGATTAGAAAATCATTTCCCTATTTGCATTAAGGGCAAAAATCTATGCAAAGTCACCATAATGTTATTCAAGCCCCGGCACAGCAGTGAAGATCCTATTACACACTGGGGCTGTCTCTGTTTTCAGAAGCTGCAAGTCCAGAAGGGACCATGCTGGTCTTTTATTCCAGCCTGCTGCAAGGCACATGTCAGAAAAACCTATCTCGCCTTTGATGACGCAAATATTAAAAATGCCTAAGTGAGTTAAATACCTGCAACTTTTGTCCATATATCACTTGAGGCTTTTGCATACATTTTGCTTGGTGTCATCAGGATTTGTAGCCTCTTTTTGACAAAGGCTGACTTTCTGTGCAGCCCTGGGAATTCTTTGACACCACTGCCCAGGTTGGTCCCTCTGGCAGCCTGATGTCCCCAGGTGAGTATGATCCCATGGGGTTGAAGCCAACCATGAAACCACCATCAGACAGCTCATTCTTTGAATATTGTGGTCAATGGAGGAAAGTACTTTAATTCCTGTAGTGTCAGGATAGCATCCAAGTGGCAATGTGGTAGGACCGCATCTTGGCTCTCCCAGGTTTGCCAATGGAACAGCTTTCTCCAAGGACTCATTCAACGAGTTCAGCCAGGGCTTGCCACCTTTCCCAGCATCACAACAGCATTGTAGGATGTCTGCATCATGCCCTTGTAGCCCTCACATTGCTTGCCTTTCACAAAGCTGTACCCCAAGTTGTTTCCTGCTGGGAGCAGGGCCATGTTGGAACAAGCCAAGTCCATTCCCCAACTCCACTTCTCCTGGGAGCCACCAAACTGGTGGGCATGCTGCAGATCTTTGAGCCTCTGCTCCCAGCAGCATCAGCTCTGCAGGGTTGGCAATGCTGCTCCTTCAAATCTTCCTAACAAGTCTCAAGCAGGGAATGCAGGGACCTAGGGCAGCATCAATTCACCAGCAGCCAGAGGCAGAAAGCATGGCCCATCCACCAGAAAGGTACGGATTTCCTGCAATTTGGACTTCTTTCAAATACATTCTCTCTGCATTAGTAAAGCGAAATATCACAGTGTTGGATTGTACCGTATCCACAAGAAAACACATGGGAGGACTGATAAACAGTGGTGTGAGGTTATTTCAATAAACATAGCAAAAGGCCCAATAAAAGATGACGTTGGTAGGATTTTTCATCTCCTTGGAGATCAAACTTCCTCCTTATATTTTTCAGAGGAATCATAATGGAAAAACACATCATGGAACGACTGGTCTGCTCTAGGACACGGCTGAGGAATCTGAGTATGTTTAAAACAGCCAGCATAAAACAATATAAATGGACATAGAGCACTCCGTGTTGGTGACACCATCTGTGCAGCACTGATTTTCAGCCCAACGCCCACCATGCCTGCCCAGCTCCCAGCACAGCTCCTGCAGCCTGCAGACCCCAGAACCACGGAGTTGTTCCCCTTGCACTGGGGACAGCTGGGGGTCCAAATGAACAAACCCAAGGCCTCTCCATCACCTGATAAACAAAGAAGGTGCCATTTCACAAAGTGCATTGTTACTCAGGAAACTTTTCCACAGGACATTGGGAGGCCAGAAGTCCACAGAATGTAGGACATAGGGAAGTGCACAGGAAAGGGATGGGTCTGAAGCTATTCCTTATGAAAAGATGCTTCATCCAGCATCCATGTGGTCATTTAACCAAGAGGAAACTCAGGTGAGCCCCATGCTATTCCCAGACTGATTTTGGAGCCATCATTTTTGCACGGAAAACTTAACTATATGCCACCCCTTACAGCAAAGGCAGCTGCAAGCACAAATTAGTTAGAAGTGCAGTAATTATGCTAATTTATCCATTCTTCCTTTCTTTTGGAGTCGATTAATAGGTCAGGAGCACCACAAAGGCTATATGAGTTAAGCCAACGGCCCATCTCCATGGCTTGGAGCCCCGGCCTGGGTGGCTGCCAGGGATGGGAGGCCATTTCTCCAAAGACTCCATGAAAAGGAACAGAGGAAAACAAAGTAATCCAGAAGCCAGTTTAAAATCTCCATGGGGGTGTTCACATCCATCCAGCAAACAACACGGGAGAAAGTGAAATCCACCACATCACTCTGTAAAAAACATTGCTGATGGATTTTCATGTGTACAGACTTGTTGTTCTTTAGTTAAAAAATGAATTTTCCTACAAGAAGATATATCACTCTCCTGGTTGAAGTGGCTGAGCTACCTTCAGCTTGTGATTGTTCAAGGCAAGAAATATCACTCAAAAGTTATGTTTTAGCTTCAGTTTTCCTTCATGTCACCAAATAAAAAAAAAAAAAAAAAATCTCAACTGACACTCACGCTCACCTTCTCCAAGTGAAACTGGGAACTTTTAACCATCTAACAAAAAACTTGTTGTGATTGCCCCATGGAGACCACCAAAGACGAAACTTTTCCCTCAGAGATTATCTGCTGCCAAGGGACCCACGTGAGGAACTAAGGGCACAGTTATTGAAGAGAGAGGCATTACAGCTCCCTGAACATCCACCCCACCTCTCTCCCCCAGATAAACCACCGAGAGTGTTTGCCTAACCTCCCCATAACAGGCACCTTAAAGGGAAAAAAAAAATCTCCTTCTGATCCACTCTGAAACATGAGATATCTCTCAGCCCTCAGTAACGCCTTAATTTCCTCTCCCCATTCTCCGTGCTGGAGACTACTGCTCAGGCAGGAATGTTTCTGAAGTACGACCAAAAAAAAATTACATTGGTGGGGAACAATGGAGGGGAGACCTGATGGAGCAGAAGGAGTGAATTAGTCTTTCCTTCAGAGACACCCAAAGAGAAAAGAAATGCGTCTGAGCTGCCTTGGAGTAATTCCTCTTTGCACAGAGCTCCTCTAAGTGGCTTAAACAAAGAGAGGTGAGAGGTGTGCTTTTGATTTCAGCCACTTTTCCCCAATTTTGTTTGTTTGCTTTGCCTCCACCTGTGTCTTCAAGTCCCCTCACCTCCCAGGGTGTTTGCTACCTGCAGGAATGTGTCTCACCTCACCAGGTCTCTGCACACAGAGCTGGGCCTGGGTGGGGGCTTCACATCTGCCCATGTTCCTGCAGCTTTCAACAAGGATTATACAAAGAGGGAAATAAATGTGTCAACTAAGATTTAGCTGTTGCATTTTTAGAACTGAAATTTAAGGATGAAATAACCTGAATTAGTCACAGAGGTGATTTGAATAATACCCACTACATTTTTACCACAGGTGTGCACGTCCTGATGGCAACTGAAGTTCACCAGGTGTCCTCAGACACCTTGAGAACTGTCTCTGCCCCTTGAAAATTGCTGAGCCCAGCGTTGGCTCAAGGAAGGTGCCATGTTTGAAGCCCACTTGAACCTGGGTGACCTGTAGCGAGCCAGGTGGGATGGGCAGCTCCTGGTCCATGAGGGCTGAGCATTTTGTTGTGCTGCAGATTCACACAGCTCCATCACACAGGAGTGTTTTTGTAGGGAATGTGGAAAGGCCAATATCCAAAACAGTGAGTGTTATCTAAACACTTCATAGATCCAAACAGATTAGTACATTTTTCCCCATTTCAAATCATTTTTAATTGAAAAATTGTTTCAATCCAAACGTTTCATTTTAGCATTAAGCAGAACCTTGCCGGTGGACCAACTTTTTTTCCTTTTCCAATAAGATGCGAAAACATTTCTCCACTCTTGCCAAAAAAAAAAAAAAAAATCCCGTGACAAACAAACAAACCAACTTTCAATTTGCCTTCACTAAACAAAGCGTTGAAGTTAAGCCCTGGGATCATGTTGCTGAATGAGGACCTCTGCTCAGCCGCTCCGGCTGGCACTTAAAGCACTGCTTTTTGGCACATCTCTGGGGGATGAGGGGCTGCTATCTGGTGAACCTTCAGACTGTCAGAGCCAACAAAAGCGCACACAGCTCTCTTTTCTTGAGGACAAAGTTGAACACCCACCAGCCTGATACATTGAAGAATTCCTGTGCTGTCACGCTTAACTAATAAATTGTTGGGCTATGTAAACAGAGCCAGGATGCTAGTTATTTATTTATTTGCTTGAAAGGAAAAGCGACTTGTCTGCAGGTTGCTTGCCAAATGCATGTCAAGCGGTGGGGGAAGAGAAAAATCAACACCAAAGTGAGTTTAAAGACAAAATATTAAGAACCCCAAATTGGGCAAAAATTGCTTTCTGACAGATATCACCTACTGCAAATGAGACAGAAATACAAGTAATCTTGTAAAATGAAAGCCAAGGACAGACTTGTACCTGCCTTAGATGAATAAGTATCCCATTATCTTGAAGAATGAGGGCCTCGGGCTGTGATTATGCCACTATTGTATTCTAAACAGCATGGTTTGTCAAATGGAATAAATCCTAGCAAAATCAAATAAAAAAGGGATCCAATCTGAAGCTCAGCACACAATTTATTATTTTGTTTAATGTTGCCCTCTCGATGTTACTGATTATTGGGCAAATAGCACTGTGTTTAAGCATGTGTTTAGAGTCACCTGTCCCCCTTGCAGGCTCACAGCTGTCACCCTAACCATCACCCCATGCCAACAACAGTACAGGCCAACATTATGGAAGTAAATTCAGTATTTGAGCTTCATTCTGTTTGGGTGAGTCTTGAGGTGACTTTGAGCGATGCAGCGAGCAGCATGTTGTAGCACATCGGCAGCACCAAACCAACCAGGAGGTAGTGGCAAGTTTTGTCATTAATTTATGATGTGGAAGAAGAATTTCCCACTGCTCTTGTTCTATTTTATGAGTCTTGGTGTAACAGCCCACGTCCCAGTGTTCATCCACAGAGAGCAGTGGGACAGGAGTGCTGACGTGGTTCACAACCTGACACATCTGGACAGAGCTACTGCAGCTTGTTGGCATGGCTCTGAAGGTACTGAGTTCACCAGCTGAGAGAACCTAATGACTCTGCCTTCAACCTGCATCATGTTTGTCATGTTTCCATTTTTAGTATCCCTCGAGTTACATCAGAAAAATAATCACAGCAGAAAGGTAGAAGAAATATCTGAGTAATACACACAGGGACGCTGAGAAAGCATCTTTTATCCAAGTAGATGTTGTGATTTTGCCCCTACTTCCCATACATGTTCTCTTCTGTTCCCATAACCACATCTCCTTGTGCTCACCTCACATGAGGAGTGATCTTTCACATTCTAATGCTTTAAATGGATGAGGATTATTGAAAGGGTGAGGTTTTAGATGTGAAAATACTGCAATTTGTCAGCTCCTTGGGAGAGGAGCTCTAATGGCACACAGGCTTATTGCACTCACACAACAAGGTCTGATTAGAGCAGGGAGCGATGTGGCGAAGCCAAGGAGTAGTAGCAAAGAATGATGGATTTAAAGAGTCAAAATAAAAGTGGACACATTTTATTTAGGCAAAGCTCCAACTGAAATCAATAAGAACTACAGAATGTAGCCTTGTTGTTTGACTTGAAAGCATTATTTGTTAAAGACTATGAAATATGGAAGAATTTTTTAAAACCAATTTATTTTACATCATTTTGTGTGGGTTGCTTAACTTCATTGAACTTCATTGCTTTTGGACACAGCAATGTCATTCATTCTCTGTTTCACAGTATTGCAGCCACGAACATCAAAAAAGTCATTCTCAAATCCCTAAAATAACTAATGAGATTTTTTTTCATACAGATAAAGGACACTGGCTTCAATATTTAGCTGTCAAATTTCTGTAAAACACAAGGGAGAAACTCATTTAAAAGCCAAAATGGTCCCATATTCACAGGACTTCAGGAGCTAGGTTTAGGCACCCTTGTTCTTTGTTTCCCTCACTCCCCAAATACTGGGAACCCTGGGGAAGAAATCAAGCAAGAGGAGCTACCAGTGCTTCTGCTGAGCACTTTTTAGCCAACAGGTCTCTTGACAGATCTCGAGACTGTCAAGTAGGCAAGGGCTATGGGAAAAGCACAACACCTCATTACAGAACAGTTACATGTAGTCATGATAAAGGAAGTTAAACTTGCTCCTATTCTCAGCTACTTCAATTAGCTCAGAAATGATAATACCTGCTCAACTTCCTCTTCCAACACAAACCAGAAGCAATGGCAAAATTACTATTTGCTTCGTGCAGAACAAGTGAAAAACATTCCACACCCACATAGTCTAAATGCATTAGCCAAACAAAAGTCAGATTTGAATCCAAATGTCTTACCAGAATCTTTCATGTTCCACCAGAAACCTGGTTCAACACCAATCTTAGAGAGGACAACGTAGGCCCAGCTGCTGTGTCTCAGTTTGGAGAAGGTGAGGACACTATCACCTTCAAAACCTTTGTTATTAACAGAGCCCTAGCCTCTAAAAAAAGCTGTGAGCAACTTACAGGTGGTAACATCAAGAGCCCTTCCTTTTCTGTAATGAGCAGAGGTTTCTCAGGTGAATTCAATGCCACTTGATCCTACAGCCCAGGCAGGCTCAGTGTTTGCATTTTTTGTTTCATATGAAAGTGGCTTCAAAATTTGCCGGAATTTCTTCTCTTTCAGAAGTATTTTTGAAATTCTTTCTCAAAAATACACTTTTTTTCTTCCTTATTTCCACAGTCTTCTGCTTTTCTGGAATGTCTTCTTCCTCACATCTGGATCACTAAGAAGCAAGCCCCAATTATTTCTAATTAAATTCCCACCAGGATGCCAATCCCATCTAAAAAAAAAAAAAAGAAAAAGAAAGAAAGACAGAGAGAGAGAGAAAAATAATTAAATGCCCAATGAAAGCCATGAAATCACATGCTAAGGAAAGAAAGAAGTTGAGAGAGTTCCTTTTTGAAAGGAACACTCTTCTCTTACACAGATGCTTGCACCTTAAAATTTGCTGGCCACTTCAGCAGTAACCAGCATCACTTTTTCCCACTTTTCCTTCCCCAGCAGCCATCCCTGACCCCGCTCCCGCGCCGTGGGGTGACGCTCCCAAGCACCCGTCTCCCATTCAGGGCCACGATTGTGCTCCCACCGCTGCGCTGAAAGCCCCGTGCGGAGGGGAGGGAAAGAGGGGAGAAGAATCCAAAGGAGCTCTGGCACCCCGTCCCGATAAGAAACTTTAGCCCTATTCAGCGGCTGACAACCGCTTGTAGAATATGATCTTAATCCTGTTTCTAACATTCTTTCGCCGTTCGGCCTCCCTATTCCAGGCTGTATTCTTCTAACCGTCGCTTTAGCAAATCCCCCAAATAGAATTACTGGGGGAGATAAACATCAAAGGGAATTCAAGAAATCTACAGTAGGTTCACACAGTAGGGGAAAGAGGGGCAGGTGGGGGTCAGTGGAAAGGGCTGCCTCTCCCCTTGCCCTCCATCCCTTTCTGGTTGCATTCCTAAAGGCTGCCTCGCTATCTCCGCAGAGCGGCCCCACAACCCTGCTCCGAAATGTGCTGCTTTAGTATTTATTTTTATTCTGTTGAGGATTTTTTTTCCTTGGGGGGGTGAGAGGCCAGTGATGTGAAGTGCTGTACGTAGCCACTGTGTGCACAAATAATCCTTTGCTCAGAGAGGTGCAGCACCGGAATGGAGAAGGTGAAGGTGGGAGATGGACGGAACAAGAAGAGCACTGTGAGACGATGTAGCAACACCCAGGAGATAAAAATCAGATCAGCCATGAAAGAGTAGAGAGATCTAAGCCCAGAGCTCCCACCACCCACATTAAGTTAAGAAATGGGTCAGCTTCAACCTTGATCAACTCAAAATCTTACGTCTGTGGTCTCCAGTGCCCCATCACATGTGGTTTGGAGAAAAGGCTTCACGTTCTTGGTTCTGTTTTTCCTATTTGCCAAAGGAGTCTGAAAACCCTTGTACATTGGTTGATGCACTGGATTCACAGCTCATCACGTTTGCCCCAGGCCTTGAGGCCCCAGCTGGATTGCAATGTGTTGTCACCCGTTATCAGGGTATGAGCCATGGTAGAGTCTTTCCAGCTCTTCTCTCATCCAACTGTATGTCAAAACTTGTTTTAGTTGATGCAGAAAACCTCCAAACACAGAACACTGATGAAGAGGGCCACCTTACAACAGTTGTTTTGCTTCCTTGTAACACATGTTGTGGTTTTGGCATCTCGCCTCTCCAGAGAAAGACACGTGGAGGGAGAAAGCATTCCACATATTCATCACATTTAACAAGAGAGGGAAAATCACACAAAAGTGTGCCATTTTCAGCCCACACAACTGCTGTCACAGATTTTCAGTGTAAGTGCTTGATTTAAGCCATATGGTAACCATGAGGTACTTTTACTACCCTGACAGAGCACATAGGACATGGGGATGCATCTTCTCTCTACTCATCTCTGGTTGAGATGAAATGGGAAAGCATCTCTGAAATGGGAAAGCATCTCTGAAATGGGAAAGCATCTCTGATTTTCAACATCATTTCAAGGAATATGTGTATTAAGTGGAGATAATCCAGAGAAGAATAATAAGTGGAAAATGCTGTCTGTAAATAAAAAATGTTGATGTTGTGTTACCTGGAGAGAGAAAGGCATATGGAGTTTCAGACATAT
The DNA here is from genome assembly GCA_013396635.1 of Penelope pileata. Taxonomy (NCBI): domain Eukaryota; kingdom Metazoa; phylum Chordata; class Aves; order Galliformes; family Cracidae; genus Penelope; species Penelope pileata. Next base: position 136,217 of record WBMW01004135.1, on the reverse strand, counting down.
ACCTCCCCTAGCTATGCAAAGAGCAGACTGTTAAAGAGCAGGAACTAAGAAACCAAAACAAGTCCCAGGCTACGGAATTTATTCTTCGAATTTTGCAATCGGAGTTTGTTTGTCTGGATTTTTATGCCCTCTGAGAAGTTTCTAGGTCTCATATCTGTTTGGAACACTCTCTCTCACATGCTATTTGATATGTTGGGAATAGCTGTTTACTTCTCACACTTTGTGTGGCCTGAAGTCTCAGATACTACCAGACTGTTCACAAATCTCTGTTTCCAGCTCCATAATCTTGTCTGTCACCCTGCACATCACAAGCCAAGGGACTTAAATGAATTAACTCCCCTTTGAAACAGGGAATCTATTCTCCTGTCTGAAGCCTGCCAACAAGGACGGACTTTCCCCACCTCACCTTCATCAAACTGTTACTGCGGTTAATTACTCTCGTGGTCCATGTTAATCTCTCTATGAGATCCTGTCTCATCCCAAGGCTCATACCTCCTTCTCGAGTTGCTTGAGATTTCACCCCTGATTGCTGATGGCATCCATTGTCCTGCTGATTACAAAAAGCTCAGCTAGATCAGTTGCACAGGGAGGCTTAAGTGTTTCCAAGACCATAATGAAAATTCCTTTCTGTAGAAACTGTGACCCAGACATGAAACCCAGCCCTCAGTGGGGGACTTCTAATTTCATAGGAGACAAAAGCCAAGCACACTAAAAAAAATTGTCACTGGCTTGGAGAATGGGGATTTATCCTTCAGGTGTGAACTGTTCCATCACCCTCCACCCATTGCTTTATGTAGGGCTGAAGGTTTGTTGTTGTTCTTGGGATTTATTTTAAATCAGCAGAATGGGTTTGGGAACACTTTGTGTCTGCCCTGTATGAATGATGGGACAACCAAAGAGTTGGGCAGCTTTCAGGATCTAAAGCTCTTTTTTTGTTTCATTCCACCAGTGTTTATTTTGACTAGAGGCCTAATGTGGGGAAGATCTGGGAGATTTAAAGGCCACGTGGTACAAGCAGTGCGCTTATCTCCAGGGATAGGGTCACAGAAGCCTTTCAGACCATGGCTCACCCCACACAGCTGTGTCTGATGGATCACCTCTAGCTCTGCCCAGGGACAACTGAGCCTTAACATGCCCATCCTAGTGGCATCCACCCAAGACAACATCGTCTTTTTATCCAGAGATGTTCCTCCTCAAGCAACACTGCTAGAGATTTCCCCAAATTGGGTGGTCTCTACGTATCACCCGTTGAGATGGTGCCTCTGCACAAGGGTGTTCAGCCACCTCAATCATTAACTCCATTTGTTGTTTCTCAGGTGGAAACTACACTCACCAGAGACCACTCTATATGTTCAAGGAGCATCTCCATGCCAGGCTTGATTCCAGGGTGTACGAGCCCAGCACCAAAACTTCTGCCACACAGGAAGAAGTAAAATATCCGGGTACAAACTGTTGTTTGATTTCATCCACAACAGTGTTAGCTGTGATTTATATTTAAGTAGAAAAACATTTCCACAAGGTCTGAGTCTGTGGAATGAAGTAGTTCGTAGAAGTCCTCAGCCTCTTCTTCTGTGTAAGAAGTTCTATGTCCTTGTTGTATGTACTTACAGCTTATCCACTGAGGTTGGTGTAGCATCAGGAAGCCACAAATATACAAACAGGATTAAAAGCACCATATTGTCTCAGTCTTAGCAGAGATCATGCAGAGAGCAGGGACAGGGAACCTCAGGGAACACTCACACTCTCCTACTCACAAATAACCCAACAGCCCATTAGAACAGGCAGTCTGTAGCAAAGAAACCAGTTTAGGAGATGCATGGGCAAAGTCAGGATTCATTGTTAGCACAATTCACACCAAAGACCCCAGACCTCTAAGACCTCTATCCCCATGGGTCACCAGGAGATAAATGAAGACCGGAAGAAACCAGAGAAACAGCATGGTGGTACAGTCCCCATAGTCCCCATACAAATACCATAGCTGTTTGTTCAAGAGTCACAATATACCTTTTTTCCATTAATTTATATAATGACCTCTCTGTTACGCTCATTATCAAGCTGGGCAAAAAAGACTGTGCCATTGTAGAAAGTGTTGTAGAAATGGGCTACAAATTTGGGCATCCAGTGGGTATCCAAGGAGTACTTTTGTATGGCCAGGCTGCATGTTCAGGCTCCGGCTACACCACATCCATGTTCGAATGAGTCCCAGGATCCCACCACATTCCTGTTCCCCTTTATCTAGAGCCTGGGTTTCCAAACAGGACGGTCAGAAGCAGGAGCTGCGGGCTGCGAAGTGCTCACGTGCCACACAATGTGATCAGAGCCATGAGGATGTCCGTGTGCCTGGGAGGATAACAGCCTTCTCCACACCACTCCATTGCAAAACCAGCTCCTGGGAGGACTCTGCTTCTCATTTATTTCTCTTGGGCCTGTCCATGCTTCCCCCATTAAGCCCGCCAAATTTTAGTCTGTTCTTAAAACAGTTCCAATTAACTGGCTTTTCAATCAGTTTGATCAAAAGTGCTCTTGCTAGAAGCGCGGCACACCCGTGTAATCAGGAATTTCCTGCAGGACAGCCACTTTCTGAAAAAAGTTTGGATTTTCTCTTGGAAAATGATCAGCTCAAAAACAGAACTATGTGGCCTCATAGCCAACATTTTCCTTTTTATTTCTTCCAGAATTTGGAGTAGATTCTTCTCCCCCTAATATTTCGTTCTCATCAAAATATTTCATGGAGAAAACGCAAACCAAAAGCACTCTGCCCTGGCTCGGAGTTCAAACACGCGGGGATTTTCACACAGCCCAGACCTGGGGCTTGGAAACGCTCTGGCTTCTTGGCAAAACCTGCTCACCAAAGTAGCTCGGAGGCACACCTCCAATCAGCTTAACACCAGGGTGGCCAACCCACTTCTAATAATTTCCAGTATAGATCTGCTGAAGCTTTCCTTTCCAACAAATATTTATTTTTTGTTAGCAGCAACTATCTGAGGGACATACTTTCAGGGTAGGCTCCTTCCCCCTTTCTCAGCCTCTAGATGACCAAGCCGTGATTTTCCGTGCATCATGTTTTCCCCTTGCCACACACCAGCCCAGAGGATCGCTGTGATTTATTCGAGCAACAGCAGCGCACCCGGCGTTTGTTCACCCAACCAGATTGCTGCAAGAGAGACGAGCTTGGCTGCGTGCCTCCCCACTCCTAATGCTGGGAGATTAGATAGGGAAGCCAGATAGCCTGGCTTTGGAAGCAAGCAAATGAGCAGCCCTAAATACCTTCCTAGACCCGGTGACCGTGAGTCCTTGGTGGTGGCTGGTCCTTGTGGGATAATGCCGGGAATAGGCATATTAAGCACATGAATGTCAAGTCCTAATTCATCTCTTTAATGTTGTACAGTAGCAGGACTGTACCCCCCTGCTGTGGTGTAATTTCACGCTGAGGAGTCTGATGGGGCTTCCTGCAGACTGATCCTTTATGGATCAGAAAACTCACTTTCCCTTTGTGTTAGAGGGCCCGGAGATTATCTTATTAACCACCTCCATGCCAGCACAGACTGAACACCCGGCTCTGTCCCTTCTGAGGACTCCTATTTGCATGTCTTTCCCTTCCTGTGGTTTCACATCACAGAGGTGAAGAACACCAAAAACCCAACCCTCCATCAGCAGGTCTCATACTTACTTGAGCAGATGAGCTACTTTGCATTTTCTTGGCTCAAGTGCAACACTGGCCTTGCTTGAACCCTACATCAGTTTAAGCAGGTTGGGGCACCCGCATTAGGGTTCCTGTACCCCCTTTCCAGTTTCTTCTTCCCCAGAGTAGGCAATGTTTAAAATGACTTCAGAGCAAAGCCCTGCAGGTTCCACCAGTCTCAGAGCTGCAGGCTCAGCTGCAGGAGCAGTCCACCTTGGGCACCCTGCTTCATATAGACCTGGCCAGCTGGAGGAAAGGTTCCTTCTTTCTGTCCCCTCGTTCCATCAGACTGTGCTACTCCCACACTCACATCGCAGACGCCACCGGGACACGCAATGCTGCCAACATCTGCACCTTATGCAATCTGCAGGGCCATTGGGCACCTCAGTGGGAAGCTTGGCTTAGACAGTGCCATGGGACAGCAAGATGGGGCAGAGACCAGTCAGGACATCCCTGTCCCTCCAATGGCGTCAGGCACCGCACGCGGGTCTGGAAGGAGGCACAAACCTGAGTGTGTTCTCAGGGACTCCTCGGATGGGGGATTTTCCAGTCAGAGGAGACAAAAGCCTTCTGCTTTCACCTCCCTGAATGATGCCAGAGGGCCACCCTGTAGCCCTGTCCCAGCGTGTAACAGGGGATGATAGTTTATAATCTCATTTTCTGGGCTGGCCGTCCTTCTGGTGCCCCTCACGCTCCATGTAAATCATCCGCAGTCTGATTTCTTTGGCTCGCCGGGCCAATCTCCCCTCATCTGCTTCCAACAGGCTCCTGGCTGAGCAGGGAGCTTGCCAGCAGAGACAGTCCGTGTCCCAGGACCGTGCCACTGTGCTGTGGTTTGATCTCGTATGGCCACAGTGCTGTGGTGGGAGCAGAACTCTCATTCACATGCAGCTACAGCAGAACGTGAGCTTCCTTCTAGGTGCCCTCAGTGGATTTCAATTATTTTGGGCAAGGATATTGTTCATATCTGTTCACGTTGCACCGAGCCACAGACCCAGTGGCAAGTTTCATTGCCACCAAGAGCCTTTTTGCAGCTCATGAAAAATAACCTGCTTTTTGTCTGCAGAAAATAGCATCGCCTGGGTCTTATAATGGCAAATTCTTTAATGGTTCTCCAAGCATTAAACAGCCCTTACCTGTCTATAGGGCTGCGTTACTCTCTCCCTGGCTGCTGTCCTGCTGGAGCAGTGTGCTGGGCTCCACAGCCTGCACAGGGTGCCTCGAGCCCTTTGCTCTTCTCCCTGGCAGGATGTAGGAGAGCAGGGCTTGGGCTGGAGAGGTCAGTCCTGCAGTTCTGCTTCTCCTGGTGCTTTATTCCTGGCTGTGCAAATAACTGATAGGGACTTGGGTTTTCTTTTCTAATGCAGGGAAAACAGTGAGAGATTTCTTGGTTTAACTGCAACACTATTCTCATTCTGATTTTATTTTACATGGAAACAAACACCTCCCTTCTACCCCAGCTTTGCTTTAAGGTACAGCAATATGGACAACGGTCAGCAGCTGGAAACCTCTTCTCATATTCTCCAGGAGGAACTGAACCATTTCTTTTTTTCTGCAGACAACATACTTAAGAAAGCCCCTGGGGGAAACGTGCAACTCAAACCTTTTATTTCTGCACTTACTGTCTGACAAGGCTCTGCTCTGCCCACGTGAGCTGGGTCAGGTTCGGTTTGGGCCTGGGGCTCTTCTGCTCTTTCCAGCCAAGGATTTGAAGGTGATGGAGGAAGATTTCAGGCTGTGTGGGGTCCTGAGGACCTGTTGGATGGAAATCATGACTCACAGCCGAGTTGCAGAAGCAGAGCTGAAGCCGATCGATAGCAGAGGTCGGTGCAGGTTACAGGCAGAACAAACAGATGGGAGGTGCAAGCACGACCCACGCGTCTGCTGAGCTGCTCACTTGCTGTGGGTGCAGCTGTTGCCTCCCAGCACGGTGTGCATGGAGCTGCAGATCCCTGCCATGTGGCACAGGGAAGGGGACGAGTGGCAAAGGCAGCATCCCCAGGGAGTGCTGGTGCGGGCACCCTGCAAAGGGGGAGATTTTCAGCACGAATAAATACAAAGCCGCCATTCTGCCTGGCACTGTGGTTCCCCTGAGCCTCAGCCTCGATGAAGGGCCCTTTGCAATCCACAAGCCGTCAGATCCCAGAGGAGAAGGGAGCCCTGTTTGTTTAGACCTATGTGGGTTAGGCAGCTCAGACTTTATTCTTGCACTTTGATAGGTTCCCAAATGAAAATCCAATAATATTTTAAGCAGAACGAGTTCCCATGAAAGTCATTTCTAAACCGCCCGGCTCATCCCACCTGTCGGCCGGATCCTCCATCCCCGCTGCGCTAAGCCCGGCGTAACGCTGCTCCCAGCCTTACTCCCAGCGCTGAATCCGGCCCCATCAGGACAGCACCCGCTCCCCTGCTTTAATGAACATGTAAATAGACGGGGGCTGCTGGGCAGAGTGACCCTCCTGCCAGGAAGTTCTCCAAAGCAGCTCGGAGAAATAATACTTTATTCCTGGCCGTGCAAATAACTGATAGGGACTGGCTAAGAAGGGTTCATGCAAATACTCCCAAATTAAGCTCCGTCTGAAGTGAGAAAAGGAAGATGATAAACACACCCGGCTTTAAAACTGCAAAATATGCTTTGCAGGCATGAAACCGGAGGAGTAACAAAACTATCTGACATCATATTAAACAGCAAAGCATTTCTTATTCTCAGGGCTGCAGTTACCTAAAACCAGAGTCCCATTAAAGAGTCCTAACTATTATTTACATTTCTAAATCTTAAAACCATTAACAAAAGCCACTTAATTCAATTACTTTCCCTGGGCGCCGACGCTATTACATTATTGTCACGAAGCTGAGTTTGGCTCTGGGTTTCTCTTTTTTTTTAATTCATTCCTCTTTTCTCCACACCGAGTGCCTCCCCCACCTCCCTGTCTCCATCTCCCCAATGTCATTGTGTAGAACTAATGGGGTAAACTGAAATGGTATCTGTCCTCATTGACAGGTTTATGAGAATTTAATAAAGCGTGGCGCGGATAAAATGAGATATTACAAGGCCACACAAAGCTGATTGACTTCTCCACGTCAGCATTTTTATTTGGTTATTTATTTATTTCTCCCCAACGCAGGGGTGATCTCACCCATCTGGGGGAGATGAGGGGAAAGGACAACGCGGGGGAACACGAAGGACCGATCAATCGGTCATCGTTGTGAGCATGGGCATCAACGCTACGCACTTTTCCAATCACGGGGAGGATGGCCCCTCCAGCACTGCCTGTGCCTGCTCACCAGCAACAGCTTCCTCTCATCTAGGGGTCACCACCACTGCACCATGAAGGCTCTGAACCAGGGACCGACCTCAGGTGGTGCCAGCACCGACACTCAGCCCGGATGGGGCAGAGCGGTGCTGTGTGAGTTGTGTGTCCCTATGGGGGTGACACCCAGGGTGATGTAAAATGGTCCCTCTACACCCCCCTAGTGGGCCACCCTAGACCTAGAGCACAGGGAGGTTTGCGTCGATTGGTGCAGCACAATCACAGCCCACGACAGGACTCCGACAGCCCCCAGGAAGAAGGATGCCACCAACCAGCTCCAACAAGGCATGGGGCTGCTCTGTACCTCAGCTTCCCCTCCTGCCCAGTGCCTATCTTGACTGTATAAATGTGAATAGCAGAATACTTGCAGGTCTGCATGGATCAAACCTTTCTTCCAGGACTTCTGGGAAAAGCAATGCGTATGTTTAAGTGTGTTTGCTCTCATCCCCTGGCACACAGGGAGGGCTGGAAATCTGGCTGGTGCAGAAACTGGCTGGCTATCTCCCTCTCCTGGCCTGTTCAGAAAGCAGAGCTCAGAAGAAAAAAAATAAATATGTATATATATATATGTATAAATTTGGGACTTGTGTTTTCTGGGCAAGGAAAACCACAGTACTGGTGATTCAGCCCAACCACACTCAGAGATGCACTGGGTCTCAGGACCACGCTTGTGACTTAGGACCCCACTTAAATTTTGATCTCAAACTATGGAAGAACATTTCTTTGGCGGAGGACTGTCAGGATTAAATGTGGGGCTGCTCCTGTCAGACTCAAAACTTGGTCTCACACGAACAATTTTAGCCATTTCTCCCTTTCTGCAACACACGGCCAGTTGGGGTGGTGGAGATGCCTTTGCTGATTCAGAAGCACAGGCAGCGTGCTGGATTCAAGGCACGATCGTGGGCACTACGGTAAATTCTCGTAGCAGTCGTGCTGCAGATCTCTGAGCACTGACAGTTTGCAGGATTGAGCCCTGCGGAGATGTCATGCTCAGCACAAATCTCCAGGTTCGGACAGGCTCAAGATTTCAGGGAGCAAGAAGGCTTCGAGTGCCGCATTTCCCCAGGCCAGCAGCTCAATGCTGCTCTCTGGTGGCTCAGGGATGAAAGGCCAACTGCACCCCGCAGCGGGATCTTCCCGTCCACCGCGCTCTCCCATGGGCTGGAGGGGGTCTGTGCTCTCCTTTCTTTATTAATTTAGCTCATGATGCAGCTGAAAAGGCAGCGGCTTTCAAAAATAGTTCAAAAAGAGATGGAGATAGTTCCATTCAGTATCTAAAGGGGCTGGAAGGAAGAAGGGGACAGACTCTTCAGCAGGGTCTGTAGTGATAGGACAAGGGGAAACGGCTTCAAACTAAAAGAAAGGAGTTTTAGGCTGGATGTAGGGAAAGCATTTTTTATGACAATGGTGGTGAAGCACTGGCATAGGCTGCCCAGAGAGATGGTTGCCCCATCCCTGGAGACACTCAAGGTCAGGCTGGATGGGGCTCTGAGCACTCTGACTGAGCCCGGGGTGTCCCTGTTCACTGCAGGGGAGTTGGACCAGATGGCCTTTAAATGTCCCTTCCAACTCAAATGATTCTGTGATTCTATGAAATGTTTTAAGATTTGCTGCTTGAGTCAAGCGTGGGTTTTCTCAAATAAAATGTCAATGCCGGAAGGGTTCCATTGGCTGCATAACGGGCTGCAACCCATCCTGCTTCCTTTAAAAGATCCCCACAAAATTCTTTGCATGGTGGAGAGCATCCTGCTGCTCTGCACAGATTACTCACAACCCATGCAACAGCCTTTCCTGGGCCGACTGTTCCTACGCCATCCCCCAGTACGGTGTCTCCTTGCTGAAGAGTAGGCACTGTTTGCAGAGTTCCTCACCCCATGAGATGTGCATCTTCCATCAGCCCCACTGCTGCAGCACCACAATGGGCTCACTCCAAGAGCAGGGCATGAGCAGACGTCCCGTGACGATTCCACCTCAGCTGTGCCACCACCACCATCGGGCTCCCAGAGCTGGGCAAGCGCTGCTTGTGACCCCAGGAATGGTTTCATCAATTTGATGCCATGGTCTCACCCCTGGCTGGATTTGACCATTTGACCATTTTCTCCACGCTGCCTTCAACCTGTAAAGTTTTCAACCCAGAGATGAGCCCCTATGCTTCTCTGCAATGCGCAATAAGGAAAGGGCCAAACTTGACTGCCCTTCTCCAACTTTTCTGCTCTGGCTCTGCCCACCCTCCCAAAGCAGAGAGGTGCTCAGTGCATAAATGTATGCAAATCTCCATCAGTATCCGCAACAGCCCCGTATCTCCCGCTCTTGTTCTCTCTGCAAGCTGCTGGAGTAATTACAGTGCAGCAGTGCCAGCACGAGGCATTTCTGCTGATGAATGCACTCAATCTAAACACAGTTTTATGTATCATTAATTCCTTTAGCGTTCAAAAAAATAACTTTTTTGATGGCAGATAATACTGTAATCACTCACAATTGCCAACACAATTATCTTCATTCAGCTGTGTAAAACAACCACAGGAGTAATTTTAGCCACTTAAATATTTCTCTCTNCCCCCCCCCCCCCCCTTTTTTCCCTTATTTTTTAATGTTCACATGAAATGCAAATGTTTGGGTTTGGGTTCTTGTAACACAGGCACTGCTAGAAATGAGCCTCCACTCCCCCATTTATGTAGAGGTGGTTTTCAGAGGCTAACCCCAGGGCTTGCAAGGTGCACTGTTGGCTTAAGCAGTTGAAACAATCCTAGGGCTCTCCCAAAGGGTGTCCCCAACCCTGGGGACCTCTCTGGTAGGACCTCATCAACTTCTCCCTACTTTTCACCAAGTGACCACACAACCTGCTCCATGTTCAATACAGGAGAGCTGGCTGGACATGAGGACCATTTACCCAAACCCCATGCCCCTTTCCAGCCAAAAAACTCCATCACTGAGCACAGCAAACGGATGTACCTGTGCCTATTTGTTGTGTTCTCACCTAAAAGTCACCCGGGCTGGGATTCAGCTCTGAGATACCAGCACTGCACAAAGGTAGAGGGAATGAGGGGACAAGGAAAGGGATCTTGCAAATCACATCATCCTTTGTGGTGATGGGAACACCATGGAGCAACTCTTTTCTCTCCCTGGTTAGTGAGCTAAGCAACCAGTGAGCCAGCTAGTGACCCTAGTGCAAGAAGCAGGTACACAAGGAGCAAAAGGGCAAAAATTACATGTTCAGCCTGTTTGTGGCAATTCAGATATCCCAGCCAGAAGCAGGTTAGGGAGCAGCCAGCCTTCCCACCAGCAGAGTTCTGGGAAAAGTGCTGGTGAAATCAAGGAGGAGAATCACCTACAGGCAGAGGCGTCTACAAAGTGAGCAACCAGGGTGTCACCAAGTGAATCATTTGGTTGAAACACACAATTTTCTTGCATAAAGGCACAAAGAGATGAAAAAGAAGGACCACACTGCGTGCTGTAAATGTAGCTTGGAGCTGCTTGCAGAGGACCAGAGTCTGGGAGGGGGATTGGCAGCTGGTGGGAGGTTGTTAACTTACAGGAGCAGCTTGAAAGCAATAGGGTGAAATGGGAGAATGGAAGCGTTTGAGTTCCTGATAACAGAGAACAATTGCTCTTCGCTGCTTCTGATAAAAAGGGCAGCAAGTGAAATCAGCCATGGACAGCAAACAGGAGGCGTCGCTTCCTGCAGCGTGCGGATAAGCGTGGCTCTCCCTGCTGCAGGACACTGCGAATGCCAAAACTGGATTGCTTCACCCAAGAAATATCTGCACACGCACAGATATTTCTTGTTATTGCTATTAGTCACCAACACTCCACTCCGTCATAAGAAGCCAGAGCTCTCCAGGAGATGGCGTTGGGAAAACATTCCTGTGTGCTCACCATGCCCTTGGTGTCTGCCCTTAGCATCTGCCCTGAGCTGCTGTCAGATCAACCAGGGCAAGCTGGTCCTTCAGCCCCAGCTGATCCTGCCCAGCAGTGTGCAGTGCATTTCTGTCCCTCCCACGGTAAACACAGGGCTATGGCATCACCAGGGCATGGTGACACCCACCCAGCTGCAGGAGGATACGGCTGCTCCCCCCTTGGCCAAGGTCTCCATCTCTGCCAGGCAGTGGGGGGGTGCAGGGTCCATCCTCACCTCCAGCACCCAAGGTCTGAGCTTTGCTGCTGTGTATGGGCAGCCCCATGGGCATAAAAGCGGAAAATCTGGCAAGTATGCTCCCAAAGGGACATCAGGACACTGGCTGCCCCACAAGACAGTGGTCACAAACCTCCCAGCCCATGGGGAGCACGTTACAATCTCACGTTAAATACTTTAGGCGCACCTGTTATCGCTGCCTGCAAAGAACCATCTCCATTTTGGCATTGTGCTGCTGAGGGGGCCAGGCAGTGCTGCTGAGGAGCTCCAGTGTGAGCAGCAGACAGCAATCACAGCAGCTGTCCCTAGTGCCCTGGGGAGCTTACGTGGCTCTGTCATCTTCTGAGCCCCACGGTCAGAATGGGGAAATAAAAAAAAAAAAGAAGAAGAAAAAAAAAGAAAGGAAAAGAATGAGGGAAAAAAAAAAACCTCCAGGGTCTAGGAAACAAAGGCTATTCTTGCATGTAATTCGCTTGACCCAGATAAACAGCAAGCTGCTTGTCCTCAGACAGAGAGCAAGAGGCTGTAAGCAATGAGTTAAGAGCTGAATATTCCTGAGGCCTCAAAGCCCTCAGCAAAGCTGGTGCCAGGACTGTGTGTATGGGGCTGTGCTTCTGTCCTGGGCAGCCGGGCCCTGGGGGTGCTGCCAGGGCAGCCTGACAGCCCGTGGTGACGTGAAGCAGGGAACTTGGGTTGGGGCTGTTCTCTAGCTCAGAGCTGCATCAGGGGTGGCCCAGGCACAGCAGGTCCTGCTGGGATGCAGGGAGGGGGAGAGGGCACTCCAAATCCTTCCCAGCAGGTTTTCCAAACTGAAGAGCATGAAATATTTTGGCATAAACTTTTGCAGCGAGTTGTTTGTTTTTTTTTAAGGACTAGCCCCAAGGAAGGCTGGAGGGATAGAAACCACATTGGAGCTCCCTGGAACCCGAGCGCAGGGCCCCAGCGAGCAGGATGCCAGCTTTCTGCTGGAGGCTGCAGGAGTGAGCAGAGCACAGCCTGGCAGCCGGGAAGCAAACCCTGCTGGGAGCAGGGCGCGATGGTAATTGCCTTTTTTTGTTGTTTGTTTTTTTTATTTTTTTTCCCCACACATCTGCCTGGCACGGAGCACCAGGCATCATGGGGACCTCACCGCTCTTTAGGTGTTCTGAGCCAAGGTTGCACGCAGGGAGCTGAAAAATCACAGCGGGGTGGTGACACACCAACCCTCCCGAAAACAAAGCAGAACGAGCACGCCTTATCAGAAGGAGATAACCCAGCAAGGCTCAGCGTTCTACCCACCGGCCTTCTGCCAAGGCTCCACGTTGCCAAGCCTTCCCCTCCCTGCGCCGAAGCAGCGAAGCAGTTAACTCCGTCCCCAGCGCCCAGCCCGCCCCGCCGGGCGCTCCTCCCCGGGTTTTGCCTCCCTCCTCCTCCTCCCCGGGTCGGGGAGCGGCGCGACGCGGCGCGGGGCCGGGTTGCAGCATGCGGGTGGCGGTGCGCCCCGTGCCCGCGGTGCTGTGCGGCTCAGCCGCGGGGCTGCTGCTGCTGCTGCTGCTGCAATGGCGGCGTTGGAGGGGGCTCTGGAGGAAGGTGAAGGAGGCTCGGCAGAGGCAGGAGCGAGGCTTGGAGCAGATGGACCAGGCGGTGCGCGCCTTTCGGCAGCAGGTGGGTGCAGGAAGCCGGGCTTCTCCGCGCTCTGAGTGGGTGCGGATGCGTTCTCCTGGCCCCGAATGGGTTGAGGATAGGCAGAGCATCAGGCTGCTTCCCCCCGAGCGTGTGGGGATGGCTGATGTGCCGCAGGGTTTTGTCTCCCTGTGTTCTCTGGGCAGGTGGAGGCTGCGCTGCTCGAGTGCTGAGTTTTGTCTGGTAATGAGACAGGATCCTGAACCCTCATGGGAAGTTATTGTTTGAATGAGATGAAATGGTGATCCCCGCAGCGGGGCAGGAGGGAAGGGCTGCCTGCACGCTGGGGGATAGCGGGCGCAGGCGTCAGCAAAAAGCAGCTGGCAGCAAGAGCAGGAAAATCCCAGCCACTCCTGTGAAAGAGCTATTTCTGCTTCCTGACCCCTTCCGCCACACTCGGACACTCGTTATGGCTCTAGGAAATGGGAGAGGCCGTGTTTGATAGTGGAGGCCAAAGTACAGTGGCATGGCCCAAGGACAGCTGGCAGCCTCTGAAATCATCCACAAACTGGATTGCGTGCCAGCCCCCTGCCATCCCATTGCTGCCCAGCTCGTGGGTCAGAGCCTGGCTCCAGGGATGAGTCTCATGCTCTTCTGTGCCATTTAGCAGATGGCGGGGAAATTTCTGCTGGCCCCAAATGAACCCTTTGAAGTCAGCAGGGTTGTGCGCTCCCAGTAGGCATCCCTGGTGATGCCAGAAACGCTGGCACCAGCTCTATTTTCATTCTGGAGGATGTGTCTCACATCTGAGGATGTGGCCAATCCCCACCACAGTTCAGCTGAGCACGCTGCTGAGCAGCCCCCCAGGCACAGCCAACACCTGTCTGAACACAGCACACACACCTGGTCTGCCGGAAAGACAAGGATGCAGAACACTTGGGTTTCTGTGGTCACCAGTACTGGGGGCAAATATTTTTAGGATGAAATACACCATGGGGAGAGGAAGAGCCTGTCGGCTCTGGTAGCGGCATGTTATTCCCTGTCCCTGTAATTTCCCGTAGCATCCCTCGGTGAACATGGTCTCCGTCCTCTCTCTGTCTTTGCCGGAGCTCTCCGAGAAAATCCAGGATGGTTCCCTCCCTCCGGAGCATGTCTTCTACGCCTACGTGGGCAAGGTGAGGAGCCGTGCAGCGGGCAGAGTGCTGGCTCTCCTGGGAGAACCCAGCACGAGGTTCAGATGCTGGTTCAGTCCCGGTTCAAGTGCTGTGTGTTTGAGGGCAAGGAGAGGGCTGGGTGCCTGCTGTCATGGCCCTGGGCTTGGGTTGGGAGCCATGGGGAGCGGTGAGCTCAGCACCTGGGGAGCCCACACCTTCCCAAGGGCAAGTTTTGGAGTTTGGCACGAGCTTCTTGACAGGAACAAAAAAGGGCTGCCCTGATGCCAGCTGGGGAGGCGGAGAAGCAGGAAGAGGCAGGTGTGCTTTACAAAATGGGAAGTGGTTGTACAACGCTGTCTCACCCATGGGCATTGCCTCCTTTCCCAAGGCCCTCCAGATCACCAGAGAAACCAACTGCATCACGGAGTACATGCAGGAAAGCGAGGCCCAGCTCCAGCAAGCAAAGCCAGTGGGGAAGTTGAGTTTGCTCTACGGGGTGCCCGTCAGCATCAAGGACTCCATCCACTGCCAGGTACTACAGCGCAATGCCATGTGTGGCTGAGGGTTGGGCTTGGTGGCATCTGGGTGGACTTTGTCATAGCTGATATGGAATGCCCCTGCTATGGTGGGTGATGAGATTTGCTGCCCATCTCCCACACCAGCCAGTGGAGAGGGCAGGTTGGATTTTATTAGCAATACACTATGCAACGTGTGTGTGCTGGATGGTGCATGCACATGCTTCCAGATTTAGATAAAAATATAGGGGGATGGGGGGAACTGCAACCCTTCGTTTGGAAACCTCGTTGTACTCTGCTCCCAGGGCCATGACTCCACTCTGGGGTTTGTGAAAAACATCGATAAACCCTTGGCAGAGGACAGCGTGGTGGTACAGGTGCTCAAGAGACAAGGGGCAATTCCATTTGTGAAAACCAATGTTCCCCAGTCCCTCACCAGGTACGTGGGCAGCCCAGGTGCCCCCACTCCATTTTCTTGGCACAGGGAGGGTTTCTATCAAGTCTTATTCTCACTTCCCACTTCTTAAATAACACCTACTCCCCATCCTTGGTGTCTTTACGTTTTAAAGCCACTCAGAATGAAAATTCATTCTAGTTTCATATGAAATAAAGATAGAGGAGAGCAGGAGGAGAAAAAATTGCTGCCTTTCGTTTCTGTGCTGGGTGTTTTTAAACCACTTTTTTTTGATCTAATTAACCCTTCAGTGCCAGTCCTGCAGTCCAGTTAATGATACAGGGCCATTGCAAACGCACATTCGTGGAGAAGGAAGCTAGTTAGCTAGATAACCAAAGGACCTTAAATTATCCTGCCCTTAAACCTGCTGTTGTGTCTGCCAATACCACTCACAATGTCACTGGTGTGGGGTGAGGTTAGGTGTGCTCTCCTGAACAGCCTGCTCATGTCCCTCTGCCCTGCCTAGTGACCTCTGGTAGAGCTGTTCCACAGACAACTATTGCCCAGGCTGCATGCACTGCCTTTCCTACAGCAATATGGCAATGACTGCTGTGGAAAGGCTTTGGGAAGCTCCCTCAGACTGAGTGATGTAACAGCTGATGAATTACCTAATTACATTTTGGAGGTTTTTTGAAGTGCCCAGGTTCCACATCAGCAGATATCTACTCTTCCCTCATTTGCACACTCTCTGTCTCCCCAGCTTTGACTGCAATAACTTAATCTTCGGTCAGACGTGCAACCCTCTGCTCTACACCAGAACTCCTGGAGGCTCCTCCGGTGGAGAAGGGGCACTTATAGGAGGAGGTGGCTCCATCCTGGGCATTGGGACGGATTTAGGAGGGAGCCTGCGTTTTCCCGCTGCCTTCTGTGGGATCTGTGCACTCAAACCCACTGGGAACAGACTCAGGTACTGCGAGGAATGCTGTTGTCTTGCCGGGCACCCACCACCCTACGGATTGCGGTGTTCTGGTGCTGCTGCTTCTGTGGGCAAAGAGAAACCTGGGAGGTGCTTCTCCCTCCTGCCCAGACATTTTCTGGTGTTTGTGTGGAGGGAAGCAGTGGTTCCCCCAGAACAGAGACAGAGGAAGCCTCTCCACCTGCACGCTACGAGGAGGGTGCTTGTTCCTGATGGGCCAGACATAAACCATTCAGGCCTAGGTTCGGTGTCTCTTGGACTTCCCCTTGGCCTTTCCTTCTTCCAACCTCAACATCTGCAAAGGGAGGGCAGTGTGTTCATTAGCACTTGCTGCTGCTTAAAGCCTTTCCCTTCTCTGAAAACTCAGCAGCTGCCTTTTGTTTCCCTTGTTTCTCTTCACAGCAAAAAAGGAGTCATTTCTGGCGTCCTTGGGCAGAAGTCAGGTAGGAACTGATGGTTGCCCTCCGGGGAGGGGAGAAAGACAGGGCTGGGAAGGACCTCAAGCTGGCTAGGGGCACCTTCTCCAACACAGTCAGAGAAGGAAGCAAGTTCCCTTTCAGGGACTCTTTGAGAGAGCCACTTGCATACCACAGTTCTGGAGAAGCATGCTGATATGCATGAGTTGAGAGGAGTGGTTTGTGTAACACAGAAACTGGATACACCCTGTAACCCTGAGTTTGCTGTGGTGGGAGGTGGGATTAGTGGTCAGAGGGATGTCTTGTGTTGCTCTTGTGTTGTGATCCATAAAGGTTTTGTTTCACTTTGTAAGTCATGCAATGGAGAGAGATCAGGGCGTGTATCATTGGATAACAACTGTGGGCCTGTAGCCACGGGCTTGTTGGTGAGAAGGAGCTTGCAGGCATCCCCAGCCCCATTCTCAAAAGGGAACTGCTGCTCACACTAGACTTAGTCAAAATTATGCCAAGAGATCCTGCTTTTGAAGGACACACTCCTTGAAAGACCCTCATTCCTCAAATGCTCTCTCCTGGTCTCCTCCAGTGGCTGCAGCTGTGGGGCCGATGGCGAAAGACGTGGAGAGCCTGGCACTGTGCATGCGAGCACTCCTGTGTGAGGACATGTTCAACCTGGACAGCACTGTGCCCCCCCTTCCCTTCAATGAAGAGGTAAGGGACCTGGGAGGGGGTGGAGGGCTGTGAGAAGAGCTGCTGGTCCTTGGGCCCTAAACACCAGCAGTTCCTCTGAGATGTGCTGGCCTGCCAAACTCTGTGGTTAGCTGTGTTGGTGAGACAAGTGCTGCTTCCAGCCCTGTGGTGTGGGTGTGCTGTTGGCTCCTGCACAGCTGACATTCTTCCAGCTGGAGCTTTTCCTTGTTCTGCAGGTGTATTCCAGCACACAGCCCCTCCGCATAGGCTACTACGAAACTGATTTCTTCACCATGCCGAGCCCTGCCATGAGACGTGCTATTCGGGAGACAAAGCAGCTTTTGGAGGAGGCTGGCCACACGGTAGGCTGCTGCATGAACCCAACAGTCATGCTGCAACTATGCTTCCTTGGATTCAGGACTCAGGAGCAAGCAAATTTGGCAGGGAGAGGGCTTTCAATCCACTCAGGTTCACACAACAGTCAAAAAACTAGATAGCTGCCTCAGAGAAAGAGAAACAACTGTCAGCTCAGTGTGTTTCCTCAGCCTGAGGGAGCACCTCTGTTCAGTGGCTTTGATGAGCTGTTGTCCAAGTACTTGTTTAGTTTATTTTCAAAGACATCTCTTCTGCATGATATATTTTGGCAAGTGGTTCCAGAGGTGTACTGCACATTGCATGGAAAGCCACCTACTGGTTTGGTATCTGGGAACAAGGACCCACGCAGAAAATAAAAGGGCAGTAGCAGATGGCAGCTCTTCTGTAGCCAAGAGGTCCTCTCTGTCCTCCACTGCTGGTTTTGGACGGTGCTTTTGCACTGGGAGTGTTTGGACATCAGGTGGCTGAGCCCATCCCTTGGAGTTGTCAATTACTGCTCAAAGGGAAAACTGCGTTTTCAGGGAAGGATGGATGGGGTGGGAGGACCTGGTGGCTGCAGATGCTCGTGGCTGTCCTGAGGGCAGCCAGGACATCAGGAATTCCTCAGCCCTTGAAGGAGCCCAGCTTGGGCCCTTATAAGCCCTTAATGGCTTCTCTCATGAAACTTGGTTGTGCCTGCACCACTGACACCTCATCTGTTGTCCTTCCAGCTGGTGCCCTTTGAAATCACAAATGTGGACTACTCGACTTTTAACCTCTGTGTCAGGGGAATGTTTGCAGATGGCGGTGCCTCCTTTCTCGGGAAATTGTAAGTATAACCCAGAATGGCTTGTGTGGCTGGTGCCTGCCTATGGAAGTCCTCCCTAGGGATCTGGCCAGCATCCATGTTTGGGTAGTAGATCTACTGGATATAGACAATGGCAGAGGGATTTACTGGGGAGCTTACAGGTGAACCTTGGATCTGTTTGGGACTGTTTGCAGCCTTGGCAGATCAAAGGAAACTGAGCGCAGAGCCTATAAAACCCACGGGAATCAGAGGAGTCCAGAGGAAAGGAGAAAACCTTCTTGTCACTTAGATGTGCTATTCAGAGGGGTTGGTCCTGTGCAAGTTGATCTGCTGTAATTGATTCCTAACACTATTCAGCTAAACATGTTCTTCTCTTTCAGTGAAGGGGAGCTGGAGAAAGGCAGCATGGGGATATTCTTCTGGTTGTTGAAGTCACCAGACTGGCTAAAAACTCTCCTGTCCTGGATTACCAAGCCCTTTGTAAGGTCCACTTCTTCCTAGCGTAGATGAAGCCAAGCAATAGGTGTCTCCCATGGCAGTAAGACTTTACCAGAGGGAATTCTCCAGGCTTTGCTTCCTGGCTGTGCTTAGACACATCTCCAAACTGGAGTGGCACTATTCCTTTTCCCCCTCTCCCCGCTTTGGGGAAGAACCACAAGTCCTGCCTGAGCACTGAGTCAATGGCTTGCGTTTGTGATGGAGATGTCCGAGAGGACAGAGCTGGGATTAATGTAAGCTATTTTCTTTATTACTCTCTCTTTATCAGGTGCCTCGATTGTCATATATCCTAAGAAGTGTGAGAACAAAGTGAGTAAATCTGAGTCTAACCAAATGTGAGGATTTGGGTTTCACTTCTGGAGAGCAGCAGTGTTTCACTACATTAGGGATGCTTCCCCAGCTGCATGCATCTGAGAAAAAGCAAGGCAGAAAATACAAGGGAGGGAGCAAACTGAGAGCAGTTTATGTCAACATCATAACTAACCCTGCGGGATCTGGCTGACTGTTCTGGTACTGAGGATGGAAATAAGGGTGGGGACTCGCAGCCTCTTGCTTATGAACTGGATGAAGCTTGCAGGAGTGAAACATGCTGGCTGCTTCAGTACCAGTTAATGCATCTGTCTTGCAATGAAGTAGGGGCCTCATAAGGCAAAATGAGAGGTAAATGCCCAGGGAAGGAGGCTTGCTCTCCCTGGCTGCAATGCCAGCACTGGGCAGTTAGCAATCCTGTAGCAGAGAGGGTATGTTTTGTGCTGTGCCTCCAGGACAACACTTTTGTCCTCATACCAAAGGATGAGCCTGCCTTATTCAGCTTGGCCTTTCTGAAGAGATTTGCTTGGGCTTCTGCATCCTCAGCACAGTGGCAGTAACAGGGCTGCACCCTTGTAAGGCCCAAGCAGCACTGCAACCATCTGCCTTTAGTCTTCAGTCCTCTAGTGTGGACAGAAGCCAAAATGAGACCACCAGCCATTGGGGGGATTGCTAGAGCTTTGCCAAAGTCCTCCCTTCCCTTGGCTGCAGCTCCAGGGGCAGAGCTAACCAGTGCCCATCTGCTTTTTGATACTTTTCCCTGCCCCCTAACGCTGCTTTTTGCTGTACCTCTCACTGACCTTCATTGGTTTTGCTTCCTTTTTCAGCACAGTGGAAGAACTCTGGGGTCTTCACAATGAAATTGAGGTAAAGCATAGGTGTTCAACATTTTGGCTTGCCTGGGCCACACTGATTGAAGAGGGATTGTCCTGAACCGCATATAAAATATGTAATATAGTTAATGTATATAAGTAGCAAAACTTATTTTATTTTTTTCATGGCGAGTTGAGCCGTATCTGTAGCATCAGTACTTTCTTCTATCACCAAAGCAAAAAATTTGAAATTAGCAGCTTTACTCTCCAAGTTTCTTTCAATAAATTTTCCTGTTTCTTCAATATACCTGGCTGTAGTCTGGTGAGACAAACTGATTTCAGAAAAATCTGGGTTTTTTTTATCGGCACAAATTTTATCTTCCATGCTTTCCATACATTGCTTAATAAACTCACCATCAGCAAAAAGTTTTGATTTTTTTTGCAATTAGATTTGCTGCCACATATCTAGCTTTTGTAATAGAGTTGTAACTTTTTAAAAAAAATTTTGTTAAGATGACAGACTTTTTTTCAGTTCCGCTATTTTGTTTTTATGAAACATTCCTTGATATGCATCAAATTTGGCAGCATGTTTTTGTATATGTCTTTTCAAATTGTAATCTTTGAAAATTGACACAATTAGGATGAGAGGTAATGGCCTAAGATGAGAGATAATGGCCTTAAATTGTGCCGAGGGGGTTCAGGTTCGATATTAGGAAGAATTTCTTCTCAGAAAGATTGGTAATACATCAGCACAGGCTGCCCAAGAAGGTGGTAGAGTCACCATCCATGGAGGTGTTCAAGAAGAGGGTAGATGTGGCACTGAGGGACATGGCTTAGTGGGTATGGTGATGATGTGTTGACGGTTGGACAACATGTTCTTAGAGGTCTCTTCCAACCTTAATGATTCTATGATTCTAATTTCCTTATAAATTAAACATAGCGCCATGTTATTTGTCTCAACAAAAAAGTACTCATCTGTCCATTTTTCATTGAACACCTTTCATCCACAATTTTTCTTTTTTTGGGTTCTGTTTTCTTTTGAGACACCATTAGGTAGGTTGAAATATTATCGGCAATCACTGTATGCTGGGAGGACAGCTGGCTGAACAGCAAAGGGTCACTGGATTTTAGGATCAGGCCCATTGTAGCTCACCCCACAACCGATGGCTGCTCCTGGGGAAAGCCTTGGAGACCAGTTGGGTGCTCAAGGAGAGCCTCAACCATGGGGCAGTGCATCCACCCCACTGACGACGGGTGTGTTTGCTCCTCAGGAATCTTGCCACCAATTCATTGCCCAGTGGAAAAAGCTGAATCTGGATGTCATGCTTTGTCCCATGCTGGGCCCGGCTCTCCGTATTGGCTATGCAGCGAAGCTGTCAGGTAGGACTGCCTGGTTGGCCCCATAGCCTCTCTGCTGTGGCACTCCACCAGTGTAAATGGGAAGCATTCCTCCTCCTCCTCTCGCTTCCCCAAGGCACTGGCCAGCAGTGGGAAGAGCTCAGCTCTTGGGCAGCTGGCGCTCCTGCCTGTGGGGCGCACCCAGGAAAACCACCGTGGTGTGTGCAGGAGCCGAGGGGCAGGTTTCCATCCTGCAGCCATCGAGTTCCCAGTGCAAACATCTGTTAACTGGAAGTGGCGTTGGGCGTTCGTTCACCTGTGCTGATGCCGCATGCAGAGGGGGTGAAGGTTTTCTCTGTACTGGGCTGATGCTGTGAGCTCCCCTTTCCCACAGTGGCAGTCAGCTACACCATGCTCTACAACTCCTTGGACTTCCCAGTTGGTGTTGTCCCCGTCACGCTGGCGACAGATGAGGATGAGCAGGAGCTGAAGAACTACCAGGGATACTTCAGAGACTGGTGGGACCAGACCCTGGCAGAGGTGAGTTGTGCCAGATCCCCTGGGGGTACAAGAATCCCCATCCCATTCTCGCCACGTCCCCTCGCCCTCTCACTTCTCTATTTCTGCCATAGGCTTTTCGCGGTGGCGAGGGAATGCCCGTGGCCGTGCAGTGCGTGGCCTTGCCGTGGCAGGAGGAGCTGTGCCTCCGGTTCATGAAGGAAGTGGAAACATTAACCAGGAAGAAAAACATGATTGCCTGAGCCCTCACGCTCGCCCAGAGCAGGACTGAAGCTAAGAGTGGTGCAAGCTGCCCTCACATCCAGCCCACCTGCAGGGCTGGCATTCCTGTCCATGATGATGTGCTGATGGCTGGGGTGGCTGCCAGCTTTGGAGCACATGGGGAAAGTGAGACGAAGTTGAAAGTTTCCAAGAATTGTCCCAATACAGTAATTTTTGTCAGTGGAGAGTCTGTTTGAGATGTGTTTTTTGGGGAGGGTTGGGGTGGAATTGAATAAGTGGGAAGTGCAGGAACATCTTATTACAAATGGGGACACTGAGGCACAGAGACTGGTTTTGTCCAAGACATTAAGATTCCTACTTACAGTGCCATAGGAAAGGTTTGTGCCCTCAGTGCTCAGCTCCACAGAAGCTGCTCTCAGAGGAAAAACGAGTGTTTTCCCTGTCACACACCAGTAGCTGAAGATCAAGACTGAACCTCTGGTAAGCAGGGAGGGAGCTGCACCACTTCCCACATGGTGGGGCCTCTGCCACCCTGCTGGCATGGGTGAGAGTAAAGGGAAAAGCTGGAGTGGTTAGCAACTCCCTCCTCCCTGAGGCACGCCTTATTTCCCCGGAGCAGAGGCATAAACAACTTCAGCTCACTGTATTGCACACACCGCAGTGTCAGAGGCCAGCCTCTTCTGCATTCCCCTCCCTCCCATTTGCAGAGGGAGCTAGGCCAGGTTTTCAGCAAGGTTTTCCAGCAGCTGGGAGGCACCCATATTGATTGGCAGCACTGGCTGCTCCCAAAAGGCTTCCAAGAGTGTCTGAGAGAGGGACTGCACAGCGGAAAAGCATTTTCCTGAAGCAACCATTCACAATTAGGTCATAACAAAGCTTTGACAGGAAAAGGTATGGGTGTTTTGGTACTGAATGCATTATTATTGTTTAAACCAGAGTCATAGAAATGATAGGGTCTTTTCAAGGGCTGGGCAGAGGGCCTGTCAGAAAGCAGCCCCAGAACTCTTGATTCTATATCAGCAGGCTTTAAAAAACAAGGAGTTAAAGAGGAAGGAAGGGGAACTCCAGGCATCCCAGGACTGAATGCTATGTAACAAGTAGCTCCAGAGGAGCTTGGACTGAGTTTTTCACCAGTTGTAGGCAATCACTGCCCACACAGAAAATGCTGGGTGGGGATTTTCTGTTTGCATTTAAAGTTCAATCCAGGAGGAGATGATCCCAGGAGCAGCAATGCCACGTGCTGGCCTGAGCTGCCAGGGTGCAGCCCACACCCCTGCCAGGACCCGTGTTGCCTTGTTAGTTTAACCAGTCTCGTTATCCAGTCTCTCCTTGGCATGGAGGTGGGCAGCGTGCAGGAGTCCAATCAATGGAGACGCCAGTGGACCTGAACTGGTAAACACTCCTCTGGAAGCCCTAAGAAAAGGCCTCCAACAAACCGTGTCCACTGCCGTGGAACAGTGCGAGGGCTGCTGTGTGGTTTTGGGGACCTCGGGTGGCCAAAAAGGGCCAGCTCCCAGCCCAGGGTGGCCAGAGGGCAGGTGGTGTCAATGTTGGCACTGAAGCTCAAGGCTGGGATGTTGGAATGAGGCCCACCTCCCCGTGATCACCGGGGAAAGGTTGGTGACATCTACATTGAGTTGGTTGGCTTTTTTGCTTTCCATCATGGATGGACAGGAAGGATCTCCTCACCTTCCCTCAGCAATCAGTTTCTCAATGAGGTCTTGCTTATTCCCTGAGTTCCCTACTGCTGCCACAGGAATGATCTCATGGGATGTGTGTGTAACAAGCAAGGTAACACGACAGCAGCACAAGCACTGGCTTTCAGTGCTCTCCATCAGATAGCAATGACTTCCCAGGATGCAGCCTTCCTACAAGCTCTACTACCCTACTGGGAGTAGATGGGACGCTGAGCCCACCAGAGGGGATTTCCCTGACATGCGTTGCCAGAACTTTTTTTAAAGAGGCTTGGCTTGAAAATGACAGAACATACTCCTTGAAGGCAACTTCAGACAGATCCTTCCAGAGTGACTGTTTCCTGCTTGTGCCTTATCTTCACCCTGTACCCTTGGTTCTCCTCTCCAGTTGATGCAATTTCACTCTCTGTGCCAAGTTCCCCTGGGCAAGCAGGGCTATCCTGTCCCATGCTGAAGGCTGTGCATGCTGTTGTCAGGGCAAGAGGGATGACAGCTGGGTGCTTCTAGTTAATAACTGTAACAGCTAATTAGTTATTAGATGTGGGGATAGCCCACGCTTGGCTTTTGCAGACATTCAGCTCTGTTAATCATCTCTTTGCAGCCACATACCACAGCAACCAGTGGCTTGGGGAGCCACAGCCTTGGGGGACATTCCCTCCAAGCACACTGTTGCAGCCCGACCCACAGTGCTCCTCAGGCAGGCAGACCTTTTCAAAGTCCACAGTCTAAAAAGTCCATTCCTGGAATTTGTTAATGCAATTCTGCCTCAGAGCTCATCTTGCACAGGAGGCAACTGAATAGTCTGCATACATCAACTCTCCTTAGGAGAAGGTGGGAGACCCCGGTGTCTATAGCTGCACCACACTAGGAAGGACTGGGAGAGAAATCATGACTCAAGAGGGACTGTGGCAGGTCCTAGATCCATCGTGGGCAGACCCCCGCATCCTCTCAGCCTTGCTCTGTGGTTCGGCTGCGGCCGTTTTGCTGCTGAAACGGCTGGGTCATAGGCGGATCCAGCAAAAGATGGAAGAAGCAAGGAGAACACGGTATCTGGCTCTGGAGCGAATGGAGAAGGCAACTCAAAAATTTAAAAAAGAGGTAATATGGGGAAAAGTGTGTGTGGAAGGAAGGGATTGTATTTTGGCTAACTAAAGAAAATCAGAATTCCTAGTAGATTTCTCTTTGAGTGATGGTTAAGGCAAAGGCAGGGATATGTGTGCTTTGGGTCATCATTAACTTTTTTTTAAGGTCACCACCTCCATTGTCACCAAAAACCCAACCTGTAAAGGAGATATTTCTTAACACTGACCTGTTGTGGGAATTCTGAGGGTAAATGGTGGATCAGAGTTTGGGACCCTCTGATTCATGTCACCACCCAAGACCTCCCTATGGACTTTTCTCCTCATCTGCTCATCCTGCCAATCCCACCTGCTCCTATCCTCACCTCTGCCACTCCACCATCTGCCACATCATCCTCAATGAACAAGTCCCACTAGCATCTGCGCATCAGTGACCAAAAGCCATTTCTTCCTGCCCCACACCCCGGTAAAGAAGCATCGAGATTTTAGGAGGTTCAGTCCTTGGAATTGAAATTTGTCTTAAACCCAAAATAAACACCAGTTGTTATTCTTTTCTTGGGAAGGAGCAAGGGGAGGTTGAAAACAGTTCACATTCTTTTTTTTCGCCAAGTTAATGATAAATTTTGTAAAACTTTAGCTGGTTCAACTGCCATTTAACCGATTATCTGTTAGTTATAAGGTGGCGAAGGCCTGCAGGAGAGTGAACAGACAGGTCAGGCCTCTCCAACCTCTTACATTTTCATGCAAGTCTCCAGTCAAGGGGCAGCTTTCTGCCTGTTTTTGTTCTTTGCTTTTTATGAACCAAGGCTCAGCAAATTCCCCATCAGCAAATTCCCCGCTCCAGCACACACATTGTTGTGTGGCTGGTCTGCCTTTCTACGGGGAGTGTCTGTTAGAATTCTCTATTCAAGGTCATTGCTGGGCAGATGTTAGAACTGGGGATTCACAACCTCAACACCAGCCTTTTCTGTCACTTTCCTCCCACTGCACCAAATTTCTTACCCTTTGCAGAACCCAGGCACGCAGACTGCCCACATCCTCTCACTGACAATGGTGGAGCTGGTGGAAAAGCTGAAGGAGGGGTCCCTGTCCCCAGAGAGCGTTCTCTACTCCTACATGGGCAAAGTGAGTGATGTCTCCAGCAAGGAGAGATGCTGCAGGGCTCTTCTGCTGAGGCAGCAGCAGGGGCTTGCCAAATGAGAACCTGTCTATTTTGCGGGAGAATCAGCAACTCTGGGGATCACAATTTGTCAATATTGTGATGGATGAAGGGTGGCTTACGGGAGAATGAGTAGGACAGAAATCCAGGGCAGAAAATATGTAAAGTTTATAGGTAAAGTCTGAATAATGAGTGCCAAAAAATGCTGGAGGTTTGAGGAGATTGAATTTTCAGCTTGAAAACTCAATATAACTGCTGTTTCTTTCTTCCATCTATTCATCCATCTTACTGCTCTTCATCCGGCCTTTCTGGAAAGGCTTTGGAGGTGAATCAGGAGGTGAACTGTGTGATAGACTTCATTCATGGCTGTGAGGATCAGCTCCAGAAAATAAAGAAGCAGAAGGAGAAGAGGCTGCTCTATGGCATTCCTGTTAGCATCAAGGACCACATTAACTGCAAGGTGCTTCCCTAATACCCTTTCCCCTCGGCCTGGGGCTGGAAACAGACCACGATGTTCAACTCTGTACCCCTGTACAAGGGATCCAGCTTTGTCCTTTTTCCCTTATCACGACTGGCCAAGAGTTCCCTCAGACAAGGGTATTCTGGATCGTGTATTTGTAGGATAAGCAAACCTGCCTTTCTTCTGATGAAAATTTGTTTTCTTGGTAAATTTCTAACTCGTTGTGATCTGGTTTCCCTCAGGTAGTCAGACCTATTCTCGATGTGAGAAAAGTTATGTGGGAACTCTGTCACGATAGGTGTCAGGGCTTACGTCTGTAGTTGTTACAGCTCTGAACAGCTTATTTACTGGTACCTAAAGAGCTTTACTTCCCATTCCCAAGGGCCATGTCTCCTCTGCTGGGTTGGTGAAGTTTCTGGGCCAAGTGAAGGAAGAAGACAGTGTCATCGTCCAGGTTCTAAAGAGCCAGGGGGCAATCCCCTTCGTGAAAACCAACATCCCACAGACAATGATAAAGTAATCTCGTGTTCGCCTTCATGAAAACACCATGTCTTGCAAAATCTGTGATCTGAAGAAGAGTGGGCCCACATGCACAGGCTCCCACTCTCATCCAAACTAATCATGCACACCGAGTTCATTGCCTCTCCATTTCTATCTGCCATTCCATCCTTGGTCTTTCTGTAGAATGCTACAGAGAAATTATTTCTTTTTGATGCCTCTTTCTTCCTAAATTAACTGTCCCAACAAATCTGCTTCACACTGATCCTCACCACCAGGATTAATTCTACACTCATCTCTGCACAGACGTTCTGCACCTTGTATTTATGGTTTGCAAAGAGAGAATTATCTCACTCACCTGCTGTTCTTCCTCTCCTCAGCTATGACTGCAGCAATCTCATTTTTGGCCAGACGCTGAACCCTCTCAACCATCAGAAGACCTCTGGGGGCTCCTCAGGAGGGGAGGGAGCTCTGATTGCAGGAGGAGGCTCCCTCCTGGGCATCGGCTCAGATGTAGCTGGCAGCATCCGCCTGCCATCCAGCTTCTGCGGGCTGTGTGGGCTTAAACCCACAGGCAACAGGCTCAGGTACACCCCAACAAGTGTCCCCTTCCACCCAATGTGGAGGCTGAAAAGCATCCCCTGCTCTGCACCAAACTACTCAACAAATGACTGTGTTTTCCCCCAGGTTTAAGTTACCACACTAACCTGCCTGTTCTCTTTCAGCAGCTAGGGCGGATTCTGTTAATGACACATGATGACCTCCAACTGTTAACACAGTAAAGACTTAATTTATGAGCCCCAGTCAGCCAGCTGGAAGAAAATGCTGCAGGAACATTTTCTTTTTAGATGTTTTCTAGCCCTTGCATTGCTTGTAGGAGTTTTCTGTTTATCAGAGATGGGTTATTCCCAGATGAGGAATTACATGCACCAGGGAGAGGAGATGATAAAAAACATCTCTAGTGCTAGCAATTTACAGCTCGTGGAAGTCTTCCTAATCTAGAAAGTGTCAAGTCTCTGCTGGACCTTTGGTCCTCCTAAATGTTGACAGGAGGCAAATGAGAAGTCTGTAACCCAGCATGGTGATTTGCCTTAGAGTGAGAGCTGCTTCTAATCTGCTTCTCCCAATTATGTTCCTAGCAAACTGGGCGTGGTTTCTCCTATCACAGGAATGTACTCAGGTAAGCCCATCCAGATGATATATTACTACTGCCAAGTCTTCACTTCCTGCATCTCCTTCTATTGCCAAGATGTCAGGAAAACTTCTTGCTCAGTTGTGTGTTTCACAACCAATTGAGATAGGTGATATATTAGACCAGAGCCTGCCTTGCTCTTTTACCTTTATGCACTATTTACTCTGTTCTGGACTGCGATAGGCATTAACTGAGTCAGAGCAGAATTGAAGCAGCAGCCGTTCAAGCAGTGCAACGCATAGCAATGAGAAATGTAAGATATGCAACCCAAAGGCCAGTGATATTTCACTGGACTGTTTGAAGAGACTCTGCTGGCCTCTGTTGCTGCCAGGCAGTGTTACTGTTGGCAGTATGGATGCAGTTCTTGTTCCTCGAGTAAGACTCATGCCTGAAAAAGGCTGGCCCAGAAGGTCAACCTCAGTAGGTGGCACCCTGCCTCTGCTCTGAGACTTGGGGACTGTCCTTTATGGGCTTTCTTGCTCACTTCTTGCACATTCATTCCTATTCCTCTTCCCTGACCTGAATGAAACTCCTCTCTGCTGGGCCAGTACCAGTTACTATAATGGAGCACTGGGCCCACTTGCCTGAAGTAATGGGATCTTGGTGCTTGCAGTGACAGGGACGCTGGGGCCGATGGCAAGAGATGTAGACAGCCTGGCCCTCTGCATGAAGGCACTGCTCTGTGAGGAGATGTTCCAGCTGGATCCCACTGTGCCTCCAATCCCCTTTGATGAGGAGGTAAGGCTCAGAGGCAACCCCATGCCTCCATTTGCCCAGCGCAGTGAGATCTTGGGAGACTGCCATGTAGTTTCATGTTTCGAGATAGTGAAGGGGAAGCAAGCCTCCTGAACAGATGGGCCTCAGCACAAGCAACCACAAGAAGCAGCCACGCAGCAGGGCTGGCAGGACCATTCTGACTTGCCCAGATGAGACCTGCTGGATACTGACCCCCTATACCTTTCCCTTTCTAAGAATGCCCAGGACAAGCTTGTTGGCTCCATCCTGGCCCAGTTCTGAAAGGAGTTGATTTCTCCTAATCAGAGAAATTCACCCTTCACACCTTTAATGACAGCCTGATTTGAAAGTAAATGACATAAGAAATCTTTGCACTTCGCCATTAGCTCTCTGCTTCTACTATCTGATTGCTGCTTTCTGGCTCACGTCCTAGGATCTAAGGTTCTTTCAGTTGTTGCTGATACATGGACAATACAGACCAGTCACTTACCCACAAGGGACAAACTCCTGTACTCTGTCCATAGCCAAGTGGTCTATACGGATACATCTGTTATCTCAAAGTCAGAACAAGTTCATATGGCAGGAGGTAGCATCAGAGAGACATATCAAGGACCATTGCTGTAACCCTGTGTTCTGGGCAACAGTTCTATCCACCAGCCCTATTGCTCCTGTCATTCTTCCAGCCCAGGAGACCTCAATTGCTTCCAGGATTTATCCTGGGAATGGTCTCATCTGATACATCTCGTGTCCAAGCCATGACTCTTCTCACAGGTTTACACCAGTTCCAAGCCACTTCGGATTGGCTACTATGAAGGAGATGGCTACTTCCAGCCCTTACCCAGCATGAAACGGGCTGTCCAGCAGACCAGAAAGCTCCTCCAGGAAGCAGGGCATACGGTGGGTTTTCATGCCTCTGGTTGCTAGGAGCTGTCATCCTTCCGTCCCTTTGAAAATTGAGTTTTGCAGGGTGGCACAGCCCCTGCTGCAACACCCCCGCCTCCATCTTGCTCTGCAACCCGGTATTCTGGGAGCAGCTGGTGGGCAGCCCACAGTCAAGGTGCCCAGCTATATCTGGCACATTGCTCCACAGATGTGTGAGCCCCAGGGGAGACTGAAGCCAGCTGTGTGAGCTGACCAGAGGTGATCTGCCAGGTCCGTTATGCTTGAGAAGGCCTTGCAGCAATAGGGTTGTAACACAGCATGACCCAGGCAGGGCTGGAGAGCTGCTGTCCACACACTCCTGCCAGTCTGAGGAGGGCCTCAGCTTCCCACTGCTCCACAGTCACCCCACTAGTGAGGCAGGGAGGTTTACACAGAGCTCTGTGAATCATTTGTCTTTCTTGCCTCTTGAACGAGGTTGGTTTTCCTGCAGATTGTTCCCTTTGCACCACCCAAGATTGAGTATGTGGTAGATGAGCTCTTCACCAGAGGGATTTTCTCGGATGGTGCTGCTCACCTGGTGGACTCTTTGTGAGTAAAACCCATTTGCTCTCAGTGCAAACCCTGAGACTTGACACTGTATGTCCAGTGGATGCATCCAGAGTGCTTTTATCCCTGTGGGTGCATGCTAAAGAGAGGGCAGCAGAGGAGCAATTTCTGAAAGGGTGAGTTTAGCATGGACAGAAGCTAGGTCACGTGCATGGGTAACCCTGCAGGGTAGTAACATGCTCTGTGTCAGCTGTGCTGTGGCAACTGGTTTTATGCATGTGATTAGTCTGTGGCACACAGGGAACACCAGGCGCTGTACAGCTTCCCTTGGAGGTGCAGGGGGTCAGCCCTGGTGAGGGCCCAACACCCACCCAGCTGCTGGCTCACTGCCACTCCTCATCTGGGAGAAAATAGGATGAGAAAGCTCACGGGTCAAGATAAAGACAGACTGCTTACTGATTGCCATCATGTGCAAAGCACTCAACTTGTAGATATTAAGTTATTGGTTACTAAAACAGATTTAGGTATGAGAAACAAAGCCAAGCATTAAAACAGCACCTTTCCTTTCCTCTCTCCCAAGCTCGTCTTCACTCCTCACTCCTCTGCTGAGCAGCACGAGGGGACAGGTATGAGGGCTGTGGCCAGTCCATGACAGCTCCTCCCTGCCTCTCCTTCCACCCCACACATTCCCCTGCTCCAGCCCGGCTCCCTGCAGGCTGCGGTTCCTGTCAGGCTGCTGCACCATCGGCTCTCCCCAGGCTGCCACGGAGCCTGGAGCACCTCCTGCCCTCCTCTAACCTCCTGCTCACAGGGCTTTTTCTTAGTATTTTTCCCTCGCTGTGCAACATTTTTGCCCATTCTTTATATACACTTTCCCAGAAGAATCACCAGGGTTGCTGAGGGGCTGTTGGAGTCGGCTAGAGCAGGCCATGATGAGCACAGGGCAACTGCAGCCTAGCTGTACACAGATGTCCATAAGTGCCACACAGCACCCTGTGCCTTTCCCTCCACACATGCTAGTGGATCCATCCTTCTGCTCCGTTTCAGGGACATCTCCCACACTTTTACCTTAGTTCTCCTCCATTACAATGTTTCTGAAATACCTGAGCATTGCAAATGGGTAGGGCTGGCCATCCCCAAATGTCATGCCCTCTGGAGCAAGCAGCTTGTCCTGACTACCCCTTCACCCTCTGTCCTTCTAGCAAAGGAGACATCGTGGATCCCAATCTGAAATCCCAGTTCAATACTTACAGGCTTCCTGCTTTGGTGAAGAGGATCTTGGCTGTCATTTTGAAGCCCATAGTAAGTATGGGGACATTTCATCTCTGTTTATAGGAAGCCTGCAAGGTGGGGAAGCTTCTATGTGAAGGGAGGCGGGCTGCTTCACTCAGAGTGCTTTGCTGCCTCGTGTCAGAAGTCTGATGGCTTTCAAAGTGCAATACACTTAAGTAAACTTAAACCCTACACAAGGATCTAAACACCATCTCCACATCCAGAAGATGCTTTCCAGGGCTAGCAATGTTGTCTAGAGTCTTATTTCCATGGGTTGTTGTAATCAGATGTGTAAATTAATGTCAGATTAAACCACCTTGTTGGAAACTGCACCTGTTCTTCAGAGCCACTTCTGCTAGGACAAGAAGTGTGCCCAAAATACAGTCTCATAGTAGCCATCCATTTAAACTGTGTTGCTGTTGACTAATCCCAATTTTTTCCTTTTCTCTCTCAAAGTATCCACGAATTGCTCGGGATCTCAGTGCTCTCTGTGGAGTGGGGTAAGTGGCACTGAAGTAGCTGTAGAGGAGAAGGGGTGCACGTGGATGTGGCCACTGGGTGCATGCAGGTAGGTGCCAGCTTGCTGTGCAAAGGCTGCACAGCACAGGCTAAAGGCTGTGTGAATATCTGCTGCCTCCACGCCACCAGGACTCAGCATGGTGTTATCTAGGGCTATGCACCAGAGATTAAGAGCTCAAGGTTCCTCATAGTGACAGGGCTGGGATATCTCAGCATATACAGATAAAGGCTGCTTTCCTCACTGCCAGGTGGATTCTGGTATGCAAAACAGCCTGTGCCAAGGCAATACAGAGGTATCTGCACATGGATGCAGTATGATGTAAAGCACAGTCCCCTCTGGGAGAGAGAAACAAACTGAGAGCTGCTGAATTTACAAGACTGCCATGATTATTGTCTAGGTGCCAGAACAAATGCAAACATGGTGGTAAGCTCTTTCGATGTACGTGCAAGTACGTGTGAACCCTGTGGAACCATCTAGGTGATACTACAGCTTGTTCCCAGAGTGGTCATGCGGTTTCCATAACAATGGGCTATTTGTGTTTTTTTATTATTGCTTTTTTGTTGTTGTTGTTGCCGTGGTCCCAATTCTGATTAACCCTTCCACCTCTCCAGGTCTGCCAAAAATCTCTGGGATCAGCATGCAGCAGTGGCGGTAAGGTGATTCCTCTTCCTTACTAAATACATCGAGAGATTCCTATAGTTTCTTTCACCTCTTTGATGGATTTGGTGTTGGACCATGTGAAATAAAGTGGCTGGGCTTTTCTTTCAAAGTCAATCTTTGCTAAAAGTGATAAGAGCTCAAGGCAATAGATGTTAATGTGCAGGTCTCTACTTACTTTACTCACTTTCGTCAGTTTGGGTAAGCTGTCCTGGCTGTGTCTCCTCCCAGCCTTTTGTGCACCCCACACTGTGTGGGATGTGCACTGTTTGTGCACCTATCACTGGCAGGGCACTGTGAGAAGCAGGAAAGTCCTTGACGCTGTGTAAGTACTGCACAGCAACAACCAAGTCATCAGTGTGCTGTCAATATTGTTTTCATCCTAAATCAAAAACACAACACCATACAAGATGCTGTGAGGAAAATTAATTCTATCCCAGCCAAAACTCGGAATGGGTAAAAAAATGTAGTTGTGAACTCTTTAGTTCATGTGTATTTTGTATGAACTCATTCTGGTTCAGGAATATAGGACAGGAAGCACTGTCCTGGACAACAGAGCCCAGTGCTGCTCACAAACCAATCAGGTTCCTCTTCAAAACTATCTGAGTTTTGCATTTACACTTGTTTTTATTGGTCGTCTCCTCCCTGTTTCATGGTTGGAAACCTTCATATTTCCTTTGTTGTTTGTTCACTTGCAGTTTGTTCTCATTTTATTCCATCCCTGAGCTTAAATAGAACCTCTCCTCTCTGGTATTTTCCACTGGCTCCTTTTCTCTTCGTCTATTTATAGACAGCAGTGGTATCCCCTTTCAGCTGGTGTTTTGCATGGCTGGAGGAGTTGAGCTGCTTTAGCGTCTCCTCATAAGTCAGGATCTGTGTTCCTTGGGACACCCTCACAACCCTTCCTGAGAACAAACATGCCCCAATCTGCACCATGCAGCTTCCATCGATGTCAGTCATGAGATGGAAGTGCAAGCTCACTTGCAGCAGGTCTGACAGACTGAAAACAGATCATCCTTCCCCTGTCCTCACTCCTCCCCCTGCAAAAAAAAAAAAAAAAACTCTTAAAGATTTTGTTAACCTCAAAGATATTTTGGATTGTTTTTCTTCAGCAAAACCATAATTCACAGTTTTCATTTACTGCAGACAAGAGCTGATCCAAAAATTTTGGCTAGCTATCAGCTTTCCTCTCAGAAAAAAAATGGGACTAGCTGCTCTGACTGTTTCCTGGAAACCCTCTCTTTTGTCAAACTTTCAGCAGCAAAGATCTCAGATGCAGATGGAATTTGAGATCAGATTAAAAATAGCTAGTGGTTGAGGCTCTCACGAGCAATGTGGGTGACATCCAGAAAACTTGGGGCAAGAAGGACTGTAGGCTGCAGAAGTAGCACACTCTGTTCCATCCATATCCATTTATTATGAGAAAGTGGAACTGCTCTTTGAGGACGGGTTCATTCATTGCCTGATGTTCAGCAAAGATCTAGAAAACCAGAATGCAAATCTAGATCTCTCTTGGATGGACAGTACAAACCCAGTGCTGTGCCTTCTACATCGCAGAGGAGACTGCAGGCCTACCTACCTGTTTCTTGCTGCTTCTTTTTGTTCCCTGTATTCTGATGCAGAATGAAAGTTTTGTGAAGATATTTGGAATTCACGTCTTCTAGGTTTTAGATTCTTCTGCCAAAATAACGAAACTTTTAGGATATGGACTTCTCTTCAGATTAGTGTTGATCTTAATTCAGTCAAATTCAAAGACAAAACCGTGCGTAAGGACTGGGTTATTACGCAAAGCAGTCAATGCTGAAATACCCTCTGAGCATCAACCTCTAGGTCTGCTCAGGACAGACCTAAGAGTGGAAGAACAAAATCCATTGCATCTTTCAAAGCCCAGCCCAGATTTTATTCGATTTTTTCACTTTTATCTAAGCAGGCTTTTTTAGTCCTTTTCCATGCTGTAGGCATTGATCTGCCACTGCTTTCCAACAGGCATTGTTTGTCATCCGCTCTGTCTTTCCCTCTAGGTTTACCGCACTGAATTCATTGCTAAATGGAGGAAGCAAAGACTGGACGTGATTCTTTGTCCTATGCTTGGTCCAGCCTTTAACCATGGCTATGCTGGGAAGCTATTTGGTAATCTCCATTGAGATATCTCTAGATGCATCCACAGTGGTATTTGTGGGCAGAGCAGCAGCAAGATATTTTGGTCTCTTGGACATTTCCCAAACCATGTGCAGTGCCTGATCTTCCCCCTGGGGAAGACAGCAAAGTAGAAGTCTCCTCTGGGTGGGTCTCCTCATGCTCCCACCTCATCTGAGCTGCAGATGTTTGGATTATTATGGGACAGCATTTAGTGACACATCTGTCACAGTCATTACTGGGTGAGCTTTCCCTGCGTCGTCTTCCTGCAGAAAGTGCTTGTGGGGATGCTTGTCACAGTGGTGGCAGCCCTTACCACAAGACCAAGCTCTTTTCCATGTGGCCATCTTATGTCCCCCAAGACCTTGCAGGTAGCAAAAATGCTAGGTTGCCTTTGACTTTCAGGAAGAGGCAATTTGATAACTTCTAGCATACATTCAGAGTCCTCCATCCCCCTGGCAGCAACCCTCTGGGATCCAAAATGCCTAAGATGATATTACAGACCTGAATACCTGGGTAATCTTGAAAAGATAGCCAGGATTTTTCCCTGGAGTATGAAAGACATATTCAGACTTTGTCTATATCAGGTGAAATACTTATATCTATTTCTCCCAGAGCAGACTTTACCTGACTGACAGGTGAAGGTATGGGTCTGTCTGTTTTCAGCAGCCGTGTGGCCCTCAAACCTCCCCCCTGAAAGTCCTGTTGAAAACAGCAAGTTTCCAGTCTCTTTAGGTCCAGCAACTCCAGTCCAAAATGCCTTCAATTCAAATTATCATCTGAGAGTCTTTGCTGGCCCAGCACACTTAAATTTTGTCATGTTGCGTGCTCTGTGTGATCTTTTCCAGCTGCGACCTCCTATACCAATTTATACAATGTCCTGAACTTCCCTGCTGGAGTGGTGCCGGTCAGCGCAGTTACAAGAGCTGATGAAGAAGAACTGAAGCATTACCAAGGGCACTACGGGGACCCTTGGGATAAGAGACTGAAAGAGGTCAGCAGATAAAGCCTTATCAGAAGGTCATGCACAGTGCCACCACTGGCATATTGTCTTGAGGCTTCTCTCCATCTCATGATGACATCTGTCTCCTTGCATACCTTTCTTTGTCTCTCTATACTGTCAAAAGACAGCATTACCTTGTGTGCTTCCGTGGGTAATGTGACTCAACACCGCCCTTAATTTTTGCAGGCTGTGGAAGGAGCTGTAGGGCTGCCGATGGCTGTCCAATGTGTGGCCTTGCCGTGGCAGGAGGAGCTGTGCCTTCGGTTCATGAAGGAGGTGGAGACACTCTCCCATGGCATGAGGAGAAATGTGTGATTTCACAGGACCTGCCCTGGTTATGATGACCTTTAATTCCCTGTTCTTCACTCCAGTAACCTTCTACCTAATGTGCAAAGCAGATAACAACCTGCAGACTCCAAAGTACCATGCCAATAAAATGGCAATAAATGCTGCTTGAAAACCGTTGGTAAAATCTAATCTCTGTCCAAACGTCCTTCTTTGTTAAAATGAGATAAAACTAAAAGAAAGGGGTGAGAGTTCATGTCGGGTCAAAGGAGTTCAAAAACTATAGTGAAATGATGTTTGGTATATAAACAAGGTTAAAGAGCTATTTATGTCAATATTTTACTTCTAATAGCGAGCAGTAGCAGATGCTTGTGGGAGAGTATAACCTGGCAGGATTCTCTCTTTGGCTGTGCCATTAGTTGGCAAAAAATTGCAGTCAGCCCATCCATTTTAATATCTGCCAGGAAAGTTCTCCTTCATGAACTTGTTGGGCCCCTTCTTGAACTCATTTGTTCTCCACATCAGTCAATGGCAGTGGGCTCTGCAGTTTAATTGAGCAGCAAGTAGTGGAAAGCTTTATTTTCTTTGTTTAAGCATATGCTGTCTGAAATGGTAACTAATCTGCCCACAGTCCTGTTCTTCATTGTTTCTTTCAGTTAAACAATGGGAAAAGAAGTCTATTTTGTTTGGTTTTTTAATTGCCTGTAATCAATTAAGGGAAATCTGAGTTCAAACATTTCTGTGGCTATGTTTTGACCATTCGCAGTTTCAGTACTTCCACCTTCACTGTGAAACTTGTGTGCTGTTTCTTGACCTATCCATTGCACTCAAGGTTTCCAGTTCCTCTTACTTCAGCACAATATCCTGGCTGCAGTCTTTGCTTTGATTATTTTGCCTCCTCCTGATTTTAATAAGGACCTAAATCTGCTAATTTTTTCTTTTACTTTGCAAGGTAAACTTTGTCTAGCCACAATATCAGAAGCAAATAAAGCTCTTCAGAAAAACCTGTGCCAGGAGAACATACATTGTTGGGACAGGTCACTGGGCTCTTACAATTTCTGGCATAGACAGAACTGCCTGGTGTAACAGAAAATGGCAGCAGACATCAGAGACATGAAGGCCTCTGGGCTCAAGTGAGGAGGTGGCTGAAGTAACTAAAAGCAAGTGCTCAGAAATAACTGAAATGAAAACATTTTAACATAGCAAATCTCACCCTTGAAACACAAAAATGGAAAATTAAAGAACTAGGAGTGATCCATCTTCCACTCTGAAACATGCTCTGCAAGCATGGTTTCAATCTTCTCTCTTTTTTTTTTTTTTCTTTTTTTCCCATTACTGTTCCTGTATTAGCCAAGAGCTAACAAATCTCTGCAGCATCTGTGCTGATGGTGACTGTGTAGCTGGAGAACGTGTAAGTAGGATCCTTAGAACCCACTTTGCTATGAAAAGGCCAGGGAAAACAGTGCAATGCCCATGGAAATGGGAAAGCCATAGGGATGGTCTGGAGAGAAAGCAGGCAATCCCTGCTGTCAGAGGTGTGAGGGTTGGGGTGGGAGGTTTCTCTCCCCATCTGATTACAGTTTACTCAGGGAGAGCTGACAGGGTCCTGGCTGAGTAACGTGACAAAGGGATGGTAGAAACTGTTTTTTACCTCTTGGCTGATGATTTTGGTCACTTCAAAGGTACAGGTTAAGTAATGGGAAGTTCCTGACAGGCTGTTTCATTCCGTGACTGTTGGCAAATGTTGTTCTGTGACTGCCAGTAGGTTTTGACTGGAATTAAACTGTGTGCTTTGAGGAAAGTCTAATGATTCCAATAGATATTCCAGGCTGAAATGAGTCAGATAGATACTGGAGAGTTCCCAGAAAATATTTATTCATCCTTCTGAGTCAATCGGAACAACCTCTTTAGAGGCGACCAGCCCATCTCCCTGTGACTTCAGCAGTTTCTGAAATGACTTTAAAGTTGCTTCATAACAACATAGTTAACATTGTTTGTTTTGTAAATTGTTTTGAAAAAGCACATCAGATTTTCTGGATTAAAAAAAAAAAACAACAAAACCCATGAATATAGGATACGATTCTCAGGGTTCATTCTTTGTCATTTTGATCAAAATGAAATCAGCTGACCTGATTTAAAAAAAAATTAAAATTACCAAATTTGAGAGAAGGCTGTTTACTTAAAGATTCTAATGAAAACCAGCCTGCTTGAGAGCTGCAGGTGTTGGGTGGAGTGCAACAACAGCAAGCTAGTGCGGTTTTGCTTCTTCAAGCAGGGATGATGCAGCTTTGCTGGGGACAGGAGCAGACTGTCTGGGTTGCTCTGACTGCCTCTTTCTGTGTGGGGCAAAGTGAAGGAGGCGTGGATGCTGCAGTGAAATCCCAGATCAGCTGCCTCTTCTTGTGCAAAGGGTCTTGGCTTTCAATTTAAGCCCACTGGTGAGTTTGCTTAAGTACAGAAATTAGTCTGTATCCCATCTTAACCTCCAAGGTGGATTTATCTAAGTGGGGAGTTGATTGATTTGAGGATTTGAGTAGAGTGCAGATCTGGAGCAGAATAGCCACTCTTCATTCATGTGGGTATCAATATATTTTTAAGAAAAAAACCCTTTTTTTGGCAAAATGTTTAATTGGTGCAAATCAGCCAAACTCCACTGAGGTCCACAGAAATATGAGAAGTAATAGTGGTGACATCTGCCTCAGGGGCCAGAAGAGTACCAAAGAAATAGGGATTATTTCATTCCTGTCTTGCCTCTGCCCCATGACCCACTTAACTGTACTTCCTCTTAGTCTCCCTGCATTGCTCAAGGTCTGAAAACCCCAAGTGGAGTCAGGTAAGCATTTTTATTTCTATCCCCAGCACCAATATAGCAGCAAAAAGAGGAAACCATTAAAAGGACAGCAAAGAAAATCAATTGGGTGACTACTTGAAAACTTGTCCCTTCTATGTCATCAACACCAACCTTGAGAGGCGATGGGTCAGTGATGCAGTAAAAAAATTTGTGTATCTAGTTGTATATAAACTGAATGAGACTGGACCAACTTTGCTTCTTTTAAGCTGAGGCAGCTGGAACTGTGTCCTGAATTAGGAGAATGTTCAAAAAAGAGACAGATAGATGCCCTTGAAAAGCCAACATCTAGGATGTTCCCCAACTTGGCATCATGATGGTGTCTCAGCAGTGCTGCTGTGAGTCCTGCAATTTGGGTGTGTTTTCCTGGCTCAAGTCTGAGAGTTTAACAGAGGTACAATGAGAACGTGTGGTTCTGAAACTCCTGTTAAAGAAAAAGGAAATTGCTTAGCAATAAATGAGGCACAAAGTTGTGGTATTACCTGGTGTCTCGTGTGAGCACAGTTGCAGCAACTTTGATGTTGTGACCTTGGACCTGGATTGGGTGATGAAATCATTGCAAAAGTGTTGCACTTGGCCTTGGTTGTTTATCCTCAGTGCAATGTGGAAGAAAGAACTCTGCAGGGTGAGTCAGGCAGGCCATCCCCTCCGCTAGGGATTGAGATTTGATTTGGGTCATTCCCTGCCTCAGTTTCCCCAGGGGGACAGTGGTCTCTTTGCCATCAGACTTTTCTCCCAAGCCCTTTGTTCCCTTTGCCTAGCCATGGATCCACACAAAGCCCCCCACCCCAACCCACCCTCTCTGCCTCCATGCAGCTGCTCCCCACCTCGTTAGGGACTGATTTCATACAGCTTTTGGAGTGCCCCAGCAGCCCAACTCTCTACTCAGAAGGTACAGAACAGGCTTGGATTTTGAAACCATCCCATCCCTCTGGGTGAATTCAACCTTCACTCCCCCCTGCTCACTTTTTGCTGCCTGTGTCCCCATTGCAGGCAGTGGCAGCAGCCCCGTGGGCCTGGCCATGGCCAGAGGAGCTGTGCCCGCAGTTCACAAAGGAGGTGAAAACGTTTGTCCATTGATAGGAAAAGGGGCTTCCTCAGCAGCATCCGGCCATCTGGAAGCGCAGCTGTTCTTTCTAATAAAACTGCCCTTTGAAACACCGAGTTGGTTCGGACACAGCTGGCTTTGTCTCTGTTAAACATTTACAGAGTGTCTAAAGGGCAGGAGCAGAGCACGGGACCCGGCACACAAGCGGATGTGAGAACACAGTGCCCTGACGCCTCCCAGCATGGGGAAAGAACTCCCACATCTGCTCAGCCCAACGCAGGGGTTGTGTTGCTGTCCTATGTGCAAAGAGCCCACCTTTGCCTTAAGGAAGACTTTGCATGG
The DNA here is from genome assembly GCA_013396635.1 of Penelope pileata. Taxonomy (NCBI): domain Eukaryota; kingdom Metazoa; phylum Chordata; class Aves; order Galliformes; family Cracidae; genus Penelope; species Penelope pileata. Next base: position 96,132 of record WBMW01004135.1, on the reverse strand, counting down.
ATCCCAAGAGGCTGGGAGAGGGTTTGGGTATTGCTGCATGCTGACCCTGTTGGAGTGCACCTTCCTGACGCACCTGCACGTGGGACAGGAGCAGATGGGTGGGCTTCAGGCATGTCCCCGTGCTCCTGCTCTCATAACACCAGCAGTGCCTTAGCCCAGGAGGAATCCTCCATGCCACTGAAAAGGAGCACAGCAGGAGGCCAGCTTGGTTTGTTACCATTTGGTTCATCGCTGTCCACTCCAGACTATTCATTAGAGGACGCCAAAGTCAATTTTGAGCATGGGTCCTGTGTGCTTGCAGCAAGAGGTGTTGTGCTGGAAGGACCTCAGCCACTGGAGGGCTTGATGTCTATTGGGGATAATTTGCTTCTAGGCTGCAGCCATGTGGGATTTACAACAACACCCTGTGCTGTGTCATGGGGTGAACACGCCTCTCCTGGTGCACGCAGACACTGTGGCAGTGTTCACAGGCCCCCTGAAGCAGCCTTTGGCTGCCATGGGAGCAGAATGGGCTTAAGGGGTTGGTTGAATGAGTGGGAACACCACAGCTATGCATCCTCTCATCACACCATCCTCATCTCCTCTGTGCACAGAAGCCTTGTGATTTCAAGCTGTTTGTTCCCCTTCTTCCATTGTCCTCTTAGGCTCTGCAGGAAACGGGACCAAAACTATTTCCTTGCTTCTTTTGTTCAGCTGATCCCGCAGCTCTTCCTCCTCAGCAGAGAACTTCCTGCCGTCCAGACAACCTGCATAAACCTGATGCAGCCCAGGGTTCACTGGCTCTGCAAGCTTAACCTTTTGCACTTCTCTGTCAATCATTCTAAACTTCATGGTCCAGTGAAGGCATCTCTGCAGAGGTCAGCTTTGGGCTTATAAGCTATTTGCTGAGCAGCAGCAGTGGTGCTGGGAGGAGGAACGGATCTGGGGAGGCAGGGAAGCACTCCCACCCCTGTTTTGTTTCTCCTCCTCAATCCATCCCCAGAGACCAGAGAGCCCTGCAAAATGATCCAGGAACAGCCGAGGCAGCTCCTGCCAGAGACCGAGGTGGTTCCTTCTGCTGCCCTTGCCCTTCTCTGTGGCTCGGCAGCAGCTGTGGTAGTCTGGAAATGGCTGAGCAAAAGGCACATCCAGGAGAAAATTGAAGAGGTTCAGAGGACCCGGCATGAAGGTTTGAAGAGAATGGCAAAGGCTGTGCAGCAGTTCAGGGAGCAGGTAACCCATCCTGGTGGGGAATCTGAGTCCTGCGGGGGTGTCTGCTCGTGTTGTTCTTCAGCTCCTCCTCCCAGCTCACTCCTCCATCGCTTTGATAATAAGGAGTCCAGGGGAGATGTGCTGGCAGCCTTCATCAAGGGGAAAGGCTGCCTTGGGAGGAAGGGAGCTCACTGCTCTTCTGAAGCTGGATGAGATGTGATGGAAATCTACAGCCAGGGAGATGTGAATTACACACTGGGAAGAGGATTTGGACAACAAAGGTGATGGAGCACTAGACCTTCATTGGTCCAAATCCTCTAGATCTTTAGGGATCTGGAAATGTCTCTTGCCTGTATAGGTAGAAGAAAAGAGCTTAACTCTACGCATTCATCCACACACCCTATAGCTTTGGCTGGGTTTGGATAGCTCTTGGAGAGTCTCCAAAAAAAATTTCATGAGGATTCCCAGCAATTGAGGCCTCTCAGACCATGGAGGCCTCTCAAACCATCAGATGATGTTTGGCCTAACTTAATGCTAATGAAACACAAGGCACTCAGTGTCACCTGTGAGCAACCAGGACACAACATGGGGATAAACAAGACAGGCACCCAGCCAGCATGGATGTGGCCCTCAAATACTGCAATGCTGATTTCTAACCCCTTTCTTCCCTGCTCCATTTGCTTCCATTTGCATATGTGCTGGTTCAGCCATCTCATGTTTGTGGAGGTAATGTACCTGGAGATAGAGCATGCCAGCTACAAGTATGTATTTTTACAAACCTTTTTCTTACATATATATAAACATATATTTATATATATACAACTTCTTTTAAAAAACTTGTGTCGCTGAGAACTGCCAGTTGTCTTTACCTGAGTAGAGTTTACCCACCTGTGAGTCCTTAGTGATTTCTTCACAGTTTGCTTGTCCTGAGCTGTTAGATGTTTGTCACCACACCAGGTTGATGCCAGGGATGTCAGCACAGAGCCTGTACCCATACTAAGGGGTAAAGGGCTATCCTGAGCCTTGGGTGCAAGGACATTTGTACCTTTGAGCCACAAGTTGGATGTGATGATCCTTCTGGGTCCCTTCCAACTCAGGATATTCTCTGATTCCTTCTGGCCAGGCTGGTGTTTGCTCAGGTGAGATTCCTCTCAGCCAATGGGTAAGTCCCACAGAGTGGGAAGGAAGGCTCAGGTGAGAGTTATTGCCAGGTTGCTTGCTGTAGTTTATGAAACTCTACAGTTCCAGAGGCAGATGGGTTCCTCTGTTTGCATTGCATTTCTGATGTCTGCTGGGCCTACAAAATAGCTCAAAGTCAGCAGTTCAGTCTCAACCCCCACCCATAGAGTCTCCCTTTCTGGCAAGCTGTGTTGATAATGTTGGCAAAATAAAAGGGACCATGTGGGCCATGGCACAGGCCCCTGTCAGTCATCTGGAGATGCTATCCTGCCATCCTTTTCACCTTTCTGTTGCAGGTCCCCAGTGTCAAGACAGATGCCATCCTGTCCCTGCCCCTGCTGGAACTTGCTGAGAGACTGCAGGAAGGGTCCCTGTCCCCCAAGGCTGTCCTCTACACTTACATAGAGAAGGTGAGTGCCTGTTTGCAGCACGAAGGGCAAACTGCTTATGTTCTCCATGCTGTGGTGCATGGGCTGGTGACTGAGAGGACTTGTTGGAACTGCTGATTATGGCAAGCTGTGAATAGAGCAGATATCAGAGGAAAGGTAGGAAAGGACAGGGATATCTCTGCCTCCTGGGTCATACCCATCACCAGATAGCCCTTTCGGATGGTTTGAGCTGAGATGCTCTGGGGAAGGGGTTACCACTGAAGCCAAGCCCCTCACTTTGAAGATCCAGACAGCTACTGAATGCAGTTATATCATTACATTGTTCTTAACTAACACTTCTTCTCCCATGTGTCTGGCAAAGGCCCTGGAAGTGACCCAGCAGACAAACTGCGTGCAATATTTTATCCCAGAGTGTGAAGAGCAGCTCCAGGAAATACAGCGGCAGAGCGAGAGAGGCCTTCTCTATGGCATCCCTGTCAGCATCAAGGACCACATTGGCCACCAGGTGCTTCCCTTGGTGCCCATGAAGCACCCCTTCATGAGCTAGGCTGGGTGGTGAAGTGGAGGACCACAGAGGATGGTTTCCCCTCCCTGCTTATGCCACAGGAAGCCTGGCTGAGCTTGAGGCTGTGGCCGCACATCTCATTGCAGCTGCAGCCAAGGCACTTAGGAGCTGCTGACAAGTCCTGATGATTTGTTAGGTGATCAGCTCCATGTTGATTTACCAACACGTTTACGTGGGCTCTGAGGCCAAAAGAAGACCCAGACACCAAGGCTAACTGAAAAGGGACCGCACTGTGTTGCCTAGGCTTTATATTCCTCCCCTGAACATTTGCTTCACTTGGACAGTACCTGCAACGCTGCAGCTAGGTCAGGGGAGAGAAATATAAAGAAAAAAGAGCAAGGATAGATTCAGGAGAAGCCTTAACCCTGTGTTTGGCAGCTCTCTGCTAATGATGGAAGGAGGGGGAGTCCCTGGCCCTTCATGAAGGGGGTGGATTACTATGCCCCAAGGAGGACACCAGATCTTCCTACCAAAAGAGCAGGGAAACTGCACTGACACTGTCCACTGTCACTTCTTTCTGCAGGGGCATCTATCGACCTGTGGGCTTGTGCAGTTCCTTGGCACTCCAGAGCAGGAGGACAGCGTGCTAGTCAAGGTTTTAAAGAAACAAGGGGCCATCCCGTTCGCTAAGACCAACGTGCCACAATCCCTCTTCAAGTAACATACATCATTAGAAATCTCTCTTCTCCTGGAATTAAACCCAGCCTGTAGGTCAAGGGACAGGCTCCTTCCTGTCTCCTGAGATGTTTCCCAGACAATTCCATCTTCCATTCACTGCCAACAATCTCAATTCGACTGAAAATGGCTTTTCAATAAGATTAAGGGGAAAAAAAAACATTGTGACAGAAATCAAATGTACTTGTGCATGGGAGGCAGGGGGTCATGGGCATGAGCCATGTCTGAAGGGTCTGCAGGGTGGAAGGAGGGGCTGGCTATGCCATGTAAGCCCACTGCAGGGGAGAGACAACAAACTCGAGGGGCTGGGCTGCTCCTGACAGCCTGCTTGCTGGTTTTCTCCCCAGCTATGACTGCAGCAATACCATCTTCGGCCAGACCCTGAACCCTCTCAACCATGAGAAGACCCCTGGGGGCTCCTCAGGAGGGGAGGGAGCTCTGATCGCAGGAGGAGGCTCCCTCCTGGGCATCGGCTCAGATGTAGCTGGCAGCATCCGCCTGCCATCCAGCTTCTGCGGGCTGTGTGGGCTTAAACCCACAGGCAAAAGGCTCAGGTAGGTGCTGGGGTATGCCCTTCCCACTCTGCAAGGAGACTGCAAACCCACCCTGCTCCTTTCTGAGGCACACGCTGCCCCTCTGAGCCCACAGCCACGGGCTCAGCAAGCAGGTGGATCTGCTGCCCGGTCGTGCAGTGTGCCCTCGGTGAGGGAACAGGAATTCAGATCTGTCTGAGCTGCAGTCCCTGAATCTCTGAAAGCAAATAAAGGAAAAACCTAACTTATGAATTAGAGATGGGGAGGGATTTCTTTGGGCCAAACAGTCCAGTTGCCCTCCAAACGCAGTTTTGGAGGGACTGACACTAACTGCCAGACACAGTAGAAGAGCAAAATACTCAGTGAGTACTTAGGGGAAAAAGAGAGAACAGTTTTTCAAACGCTGACTTGCTTTGCTCAAAACCCTTCCCAAGAGGCAGCACTGTGAGGTTCTGTTTGGAAATAGCAGCGTTTTCACCACAAAGCTGACCTGGAGTTAAAAAGAAAGAGGGACTACAATGGTTAAATAGCTCCAAAATAGAACACTTTTGGTTAAACTAAAACTAAGATTTGCTGGGGTGTAGGGTTTTTTTAATTATTATTTTGACCTTTTTTTTTTTTTTTTCTATTTTGCTCAGCTCAGATTTCTGTTTCAGGTCCTGAACTGAGGATTCCAATGACCTATTCAGACATGTTGGGAATATTTCACTGTTACTGAAATTACAATATACTTTTTTTTTCTTTTCCTGCAGTCTGTCTGGAATGAGTGGCCCGGTCAATGGGATCGTGGCGGGTATGTGAATTTCAAATTGTTTTCTCTACATGCTGTGAAGAGCAGGAAGAGTGGAATGTGGCAGAGGCCAGGGCTTGCTTGTGTCTGTCTGCTTTGTAGGACAGCGTGAGACTCTGGCCCAGGTTCAGGAAACCCAGACCCAGACTGCCATGGCTCTCTGGGTCACCTCAGTGAACTCATCATTTCTAAAGTCTTACGTCATCCTCTAGGCCCAAGGAGAGTCTGAGACAGCCAAAATCTGTGTGGGGGCCATCTAGAGCACCCCACCTAATCCCCTGATGGTTCCTTGCAGTGGTGTGGCCATGTGGAGGGGCAGACCGGTGCTTGGCACACTCCTTTGCTTACCATGGACATTATGTCATCCCATGCCAGTTCCTTGTGCGCTGGGGCCGATGGCGAGGGATGTGGACAGCCTGGCCCTCTGCATGAAGGCACTGCTCTGTGAGGAGATGTTCCAGCTGGATCCCACCGTGCCCCCCATCCCCTTCAATGAGGAGGTGAGCCTGGGCCTCAAGGGCCCTGCATGCCTTAAGGGGCCGGTTATCTTTACAGTGCTGGTTTCCAGTAACTTGTTACATTTCTTTGAGAGCACAATTCATAATTATTAGAAAAAAAGTGGTTAACAAAAGTAAGTAGCTATCGTTTCTCCTCTCTCATTTGGTGTGTGGTTTATCAGTGGGGAGGAAGGCACCTTTAGACTTTGTCTCCTTTGCCCCAGGTGTACTCAAGCTCTGCTCCCCTGCGGGTCGGGTACTATGACACGGATGGCTACTTCCCACTGCCTCCCTGCATGCGGCGAGCAGTGCATGAAACCAGGGAGGCTCTGCAGGCAGCCGGGCACGAGGTGAGCAGGACCACCCCATGACACCCCCCAGTGTCCCCAGCTTTGCTCCTCACTGCTGTAGTCAATCTCCAGAAACTAAACATAGCTCCCAAGTCCAGCTGCAGGATAAAGGAACTAAAAGCAGCACCAATTTAAGTTACCACAATACTGAGGGGAAAGGGCCATTGGACACAGGATGGAAACACCTTTCACTCCATGTAGACCTACCTGTAGAAACACATTAGTACTTCACTGCAAGGTGACCCCATGTCTAAGCAGGGCTGATTCAGCAGCGGCACATGGGAAACTGGAGAGGGTTTCTGGTTCAGTGATTGCCTGAGACAGGATGGAGGAGGAATGGAGAGGTCTCAGTGCTGAGCCAAATGGCCACCACGGAGGAATAATTGCATGGGGAGATGGCTGGGCTGGCAAAGGACTCAGAGGGATCCCCCCCAGCAGTGTGTGGAGCCCAGGGAGGCTTCTGCTCTAGAGGCCTTTGAAGTACATCCATAGTCAGGCCATGAAAATTATTTACATCCTCAGGCTGCCACATGATCTTGTATTTTGACGCAGTTGGTGCCCTTTTCTCCACATCACATCCACAAGGTCGTGAATGAACTGTTTTTGAAGACGTTTTTTGCTGACGGAGGCCGTGCTTGGTTGGACGTGTTGTAAGTAGAAGCGCTCTGGCAGCAGTGCTGCAAAACACCTCTCTTCCCATGCCCATGAGCACAACAGGCAAACCTAGCTCCTCTCACATCCCAAACAGGAGAAACTCAGCTTTCTGAAAAAGGGCTAACAGCTTCTCTGGCATGATCCCCTCTTCTTGTCATCTCTCAGCACAGGAAATATTGTAGATCCATGCGTAAAACCACAGGTGAATTGCTGCAAGATCCCAAAGCTGGGGAAGAAGCTGCTGGCTCTGATTCTTAAACCCCTGGTGAGTTTCTGGCTTCAGTCTCAAAGCAGAGCAGTGTCAGCGAGCCTTGAGATGTTTGACAGCGTCATGGTACTGGCAGACGCCTCTAACTACAAGCACTGGGATTTCAGGCCAAGGCACACGCTGTGACTTTGGAAGGTCTTTTCTAGGGCCCTACTGGGGTTTATCCAGTGCAAAGGGAAATGAGAAAAGGATCAGCCAAGAGCTGTGAAAGAGTAATGCAGAGCTCACAGCAAGTAGTTCTTCCAATGTTAGATCTAGTGGTACCGAGTTTCCTGCAGATTTGTGCACTGGGATTACTGTTGCAGGGGGACTCGCGTTTGAAGCTCTATCCCTGTGTTGGAGGCCTCCCAAGGAGCACAACTCCACGGGGATTCCTGGTGATTAAGAGCTGATCCTCCCTGTAGCCTGTTCACCAGGTGAACAACCTTTCATAGCACTTCTCTCCTGCATCCTCCATTTTTCACTGCCTCTCTCTGCAGCTGGATTGCTCTCAGCTAACAGGATCCAAAAGGTAGCAGTGAGTGGAGAGCAACCACAGTGCTTGCAGAAAGCTTGTTTCTGTGAGACAACAAGGAAAAAAAAGCATGATTTAGCAAAAATAATGAAAGATGTCTTGATTCGGGCCAGTACATTCCTCTATGAGAAGGAGATAATGGACTGTAAGAAAAACAAAATAAAAACCTTAAGTTGGAAGCAAAGCAAAATGAGAACCACGTGGAGCATTTTTAAGCAGCAGCATCCACCCTCAGCACAGCGTCCCCAAGGGCTGAGGCTGCACAGGAGTGGAGGTTTCCTGGGAGGGCACAAAGCGCTGCACTCCACCTTCACGTCCCTCACAGGAACCCCTTGCCTTTCCAGTTTCCTCGCATGGCTGAACATCTGAACGCCTTGTGTGGAGTGAGGTAAGACAGCACTGTCCCCAGGGATGTCTGTGGAAATGAACTGTACTTTCATCTTTGCTTGTGGTGGGGTGGAGGGCACTGGGTTCACAAGCTCTGACCCACTTTCAGCAGGAGCTGTCCTGTTCTGGACAATGCTTCAGACTTCAGGAGCTTGTTTCCCCACTTCCTCAGTGTCACACTGCCCCTAGTGTTACACCGAAGGGATTAAGGGACTTGTACAGGGTCATACAGGAAGCCCGTGGCAGAGACGAGCCCTCAATCCAGGCTCACTACTGAAATCTCTCTATCACTTCCAAACATTGGTTGCTTAACAGCACGGCCGAATGCCAAAAGAAACGGGAGAAACTGGGAAAGATTTATTATTTTAAGTAATTGCTAAAATCACAGAGGCTTATCAACCTGGAGAATTATTTAAGCAGTGCTCCCAAAATGCTTTAAAAAAAGCTTTAAAATCTTACTGTGATTTCCACTCACAGGTCAGTGAAGGAGATTTGGGATCACCAGCATCAAATAGAGGTATGTTTTGAGGATTTTTCTCTCCAGCCTCATGCTATAATGGCAAGTTCCAGGTTGGGAGGTGGTGGTGTCAGTATTTATGGTTGTGCAGGGGGGTGCTGGGAAGAAGAGAGAACGAAAGACACAAAAGAGAGCTGAGAATGGCATAGCTGGGTTTTTGGGTCAACCCAGCCAGGAGCTCACAGGCTGCACAGTGGTCCATGCCCAAATGCCCATGCTTAGTGGTCCCAATGCAATGAAGGCTGTCCTGAGAGTAGGGCCAGCTAAAGAGAGACCGTCCGTCATTTGGCCGCATGATGTGGAGGCAGATGCTTACACACAGGATTTTAGTGTGGGTCTTCCTTTGGGAATACGAGCACTAAGAGACCACGAGAGCTGAGTGCATGGAGGCTCCTTCAGGACTGGATCAGCAGTGCCCCCTATCTGCCCTGGCAGCACTGGGACCCAGCAGGGGTTCCTCCACCAGGCCTACATGCTGTGACCAGCCTCTGCCCTGCCTGCTGAGCCATGCCACATTCTGATGCATACCCCAGAGAAGCCAAAATGTTCCAGGCACATCACCTCCCTTCTTCTCCCAAAGGTGTACCGCTCTGAGTTCATCAACCAGTGGAAGGAGCTCCAGCTGGATGTCATGCTGTGCCCTGTCCTGGGGCCTGCCTTCACCGCGGGGTTCCCTGGGAAACTCCTCTGTAAGTGAGCCTGGGAGCCCACTGTTGTTGGGACTGCACAGAAACATCCACTCCCATGGAGCTTCACCACTGAAGCATTTTATGGGCATTGCCATAAGGCTTAGCAGGCAGACAGACACATGGGCAAAGTGATCTGGTGGCAGCTGTTTCTTGTAACAGGCCTGGGACTCGAGGATGGCCAGCTCTGTGCAATCCCATCTCCAAGCAGCAGCTGCTTCTCAGGGGCTTCAAGGAACAAGTGCATGATGGAAGGCATCTGAGGCTGCGGCTACCTGCATTGTCTGTTTTGCTTCTCCCAGCTGCAGCCTCCTCCACGATGCTGTACAATGTCCTGAACTTCCCCGCCGGGGTCGTACCCGTCAGCGTGGTGACAGAAGCCGATGAGGAAGAGTTGAAGCTTTACCGAGGATGCTGTGACGACCGCTGGGACAGGATGCTGAAGCAGGTACGTGGCACAGGAAGTGGTGGAGCAGAGACTGCTGGTGGGTGTTCAGAGTAAGAGCGTTGCTGAAACCAGTGGCTCCTCAATGTCTGTCAGTATGGGCACAGTGCAAAAAACATGACCTCTACTTACCCTTTTATACCTGTTTTCCACCACGTGAGAGCACCCACATGCTGTATTACATGCTGAAGCCAGGAAGGAGCCATGCAGCAAGGCTTCCAGTAGGTCCTGGTGACAGCCACACCATTGTGTGCCCTTCTTTCTCTGTGACCCATTCCCCAGGCTCAGGCAGTGAGCAGTGTGGATCAGGAATGAGGATGATGAAGGAAAAGGGATCTGGCTGCCATACAGCTCAAAGCAGAGCTGGCTGGGGGCAGGTCTTACACAAACTGCCCCGAAGCTGCTTCCACAGCCTTCCCTAAGCCGCAGTGCAGTGCTCTCCAGGATGAGCCTTTGAGTTGGAAGGGAGCAGCCACGTGCCTAAATCAGGTTTCCATAAGCTGCTGGAGGCCTGAACTCCCCAGGTAACCCCTCACCACCTGTGTCCTTGCAGGCTGTGGCAGGAGCTGTGGGGCTGCCTGTGGCTGTGCAGTGTGTGGCCTTGCCATGGCAGGAGGAGCTGTGCCTCCGGTTCATGAAGGAAGTGGAGACCCTCAGCCGAGAGAAGAGAACAGCATAGCCTCTCCAGTCCCACCTCTGCAGGGCCAGAAGCAGCCAAGACGTGAGTGGGACAGCTCTACATCACTTCTCCCTTTTGCAATCTGAAATGCATAGATTACAGCAAGGAGGGAAGGAAGAAACAAAAGTTATTTCCTGCCCCTCTTCTTGCTGACAAGCACAGATCCTGCAAAGGATGCAGCAGTTTCCTCAGCAGCCATTACAAGGATTGTAAATCTGCCTCGGCATCCTCTGTCTTGGCTGAGATACTGCTGGATTCATCTCTAAATAGCTCAGTGGCTGAGGCAGAGATCAAAACATAGCATAAATCCTGCAGCACTTCATCACACGAACTTCACAACACCAAATTCCTTTGTTAAAGGAACCTGCCTTGCCTGCATCACAACCTTCCTTTCAAGAAAAATGCTAACACCTGCAGACTCCAGCTGACACTGCAACTTCACAACTCAGCTGGCCACCTGTCCCTCTGCTGCTGGTTCCCCTTTCTCCCCCCTCTTGGCACCAGTAAGCTGATTTGGCTGAAAACAACCAGCTGCTTTCACTGCACTAACAACCCCGCAGCATGCCCCACCAGCACACCGTGCAGCAACACTGACACTTGTGTCCTCAAAGAAGTGATGCAGAGGGCAGGACTGGCTTACGCTGAGTTCAACTGATCAGAAACCCATGAACTTCATGAAGGATGGATAGGTATGGGCCTTCACTTTCATTTTCACCTATGCTGCCTCTTGCCAGAAGCAGGGCAGTGCTGAGGGAAAAGGATTCCAGAACTCAGCAGCATTTTGTTGCTGGCACAGGGTGTAACTACGGGGCTAACAGTGCACATGGAGTACATCTGTGTCTGTCTACTTTCTCCATCACTATTTTGCTCACAAAAATAAAACATTAAGGAAGTGCTATTATAAACTTGAGTAATCCTCCACTGCTGGATACAACCATATGAGTATGGTCATCACTCAAAATCACACACCTCCCCCCTGGACATCACATAGCACCTGGCACACATGGCAGCACGCACACCTCTCAATCACACTGCCTGGCTGTGGGAGATGGCAGCAGTCACTCACCTCACTGAGCCCTTTCCACCAGCAGATCTCAAGCATCACAAGTGTGTTTCCAACCCTAGCAGACAAACACTCTTAAGAACCTCTTCTTTCAGGACCTCAGGCTGCTTTTTCCAAAAGCAGACAAGCAGAGACAGACTATGCAGACCTAAGACCCAGCTGGTATTTATTATCCTGAACCTGTTCCCATAAGATGAAAACAGATGAGAGAGCAACAGCTGCCCAGGACAATTTAACCTGTTCTGAGACAGATGAACTGCTCCCTCTGGTAAGACCTCTCTCTTCCCTAGGTTGGAGACCCCACAGCAGGTCTTTCTCATTTATTTATTCTCTATGTCTGCAGTAAAACATAGACTTCCTTCGAGACATGTTAAAAAGAAAAATAAATATCAAGTAGTCTTACTTTCCCTGGAAATTTAGGGTATTTCATTATAGCCAGAAATGGCGAAACAAAGTCGGTTCCCCACAGACGGCCCAGAGATGTTCATTGAGGAAAACTGAGCTGCCCCAGAGCCAAGACCTGCAGCCCTTCTACACTCGGCGCAGTTTGCAGAAATACATAGGTCCAAAGTTGGCTGTGAGGTGAGGAAGAACGAGCTCCCCCAGCCGGCAGTCTGGGAAGAAAGAAAACGTGTCCTGGAAGAGCGTCCGGAAGTGGCTCAAGTCCTCAGCGTGGGTGGTGATGTTAAACTGGGTTTCTGCGATCTCTATCGCTCTCTCGACGACGTATTCATTCTGCAGCTGAGAGAGGGAGCACGTAGAGTACACCACCTCGCCTCCCGGCTTGGTAGCAAGGATCCCAGCCCTAGGGCAAGACGAACAGACACCATCACCGGCGGAAGAGGATTGTGGGGGACAACAGCACTGAAATTAGGAACCCATACGCAGGTAACCCGTATGAGGTGGGGAGAGCTCTCGTACAGGCACACGTAAAATAAGAACAGGTTTCAGCGCTGACAGCAGAGAGATCTGCTATCCTAACACAAACAGCAACAAAGCAGCTTCAAGCTCACTCACATCAGCAGCTGCAACTGCAGCATTGGCAGCATCTGGCGCTCCTTGGTTCTTCTTTTGTGGAAGATGTTGTTGTCATCCTCCATGGCAGAGTGCCTGTCGGTTGTGCACGGCACGTCCACGAGGACCTGCAGCAGCAGAGATCCTGCATCAGTTCTGGGCTCAGCTCAGAGGTCGCCCAGCACAACCTCACCCAACACCTCCAACGCACTGGGAAGATGAATGCAGCGCTTTGTACCTGGCCTAGCTCATGCCACCAGAGCACAGGTAGGACCTACACTGAGCTGTTACTCATCTGGCTGCTCTTGGGTCTTGGGAAGACACAGAAATGCTGGGTAACTTCACACTCTCACATGTTCTCATTTAAAGTTTCTGCTCAGTGCATCTTCCTGGCATGCATTACCATGGCAAAGAGCTCCACGTAGGGATGCAGCTTCACATTTAACCCCTTGCAGGTGAAGAATTAGGCTGGGATCTTTTAGGGGTGATTATACAGACAGATAAAGGTACATCTCAGGATGCTCATGCTCACCAGATCCTGCAGGAAGGGTACAGCTAGAGGAAACAGTACTTTATATGGGGCCTTAACTCTTCCTCAGCATTTCAGACTATGCAAAACAATACCGTTATACTGCTGGGTAAGCTGCTGTCTTCCTCTGAAATCGGGAAACTAAACTAGATGGGCCTATCTTCACCGGTTCTCAGTCATTTACCTTGTGAAAAGTTCCACCTTCCAGCTTCCCCCAGACCCTTCCATCATGCGATGTGACGCTCACGGTTTCCCTGACATTCTTGGGAATGTAGCTATTGAGAGTCTGATGCAACCTCTTTGTCCTGGAAATGGAGACATCGTTGGCTGCGAGATACCCTAAGATGAGAGAGGGGAAAGCAGCACACTGAGAAATTCAATCTGGAAAAAAAAACACCTGATTCCCAACTCTCATAACCAGAGGTGAAGGGTCAGACAGGCATCACCACGTACCACAGCACTCTCTGCCATCCCAGCGTTACTCACACCATGCGAACAAGGAACATCCCCCCTTCACTCACCACAAGCCCCAGTCTGCAGCAGAGCCAGCGTCTTGCCGCCCGGAGCTGCACAGAGGTCAAGGACAAAGTCATCCGGCTGCACATTGAGGGCCAAAACGGGCAGGAGAGATGCTGCATCCATGAGGTAATAGCTGAGGACCCCCAGAGCGTCTGGCCTGGAAATTTTGTATACAGGAAAGCAAAGGAAAAAACAACTGAAAGTTAAGATGGGCATGCACAAAGGTGCTGACACCTTGACACTGGCAATGGCAACGTTGGTTTGTACCAGGAACAGTCACAGAATCATAGAAACATGGAAATATAGAATCCTAGAATGATGATCCACAGAGGTCCCTTCCAACCCCTATGATTCTGTGAATGGTTGGGTTGGAAGGGACCTCAAAGCCCACCCAGTCCCAACCCCTGCATGGGCTGGGTGCCCACACCAGCTCAGGCTGCCCAGGGCCCATCCACAGCCTTGGGCACCTCCAAGGATGGGGCAGCCACCAAAGTGTTACCAATAGCCTGGCTGGGTATAGTCCACCACCTCTCAGTGTCAACTAAAAATGTTTTTTTTTAAACACAACTTCTTTAGCCAAGCCTATGACCCGTGTCTGCGCTACGCCTGGTTAACACTGGGGTGAAGGAAGCAGAACCATCTCACCACGCAGGACGGAAGCGCGTGATGTCACCTCTGGGGAAGGTGTAGCACTTGATGTTGGAGCTGACGGGGGCACGAAGCAGCGGTGACGTCTCTACTGGTGCCATCATCCCATCTCCGTCAGAGCCCTCTGGGGAGGTGCATTCCCCTCTCTTCACTTCTCCCTCCGTACCCTGCTGCAAAAGCTGCGCCTTCTCAGCAGCTTCAGAAATGAAATCAGCAGCATGCAGCAGCTCCAGCTGCTCGGCCAGGCGGTCGACGCAGGCGAAGTTGTTGAGCAGAGCGCCGTACTTGTGCTCGCAGAGCAGGGCAGCCCGCACCGCCGGCCAGCGCTCCCCCAGCTGCGGGGCGTAGCTGGCGTCAAAGTGGTGCAGCGCCAGGCGGGTGGGCGCGATGCGCGGCGCCGTGGTGGCCTTCGGGAGGGAACGGCGGAGCTGTTAGTGCACGGGGACCAGGGGACACACAGCGGGGGGGGTCTGCAGGGGACTGGGGCATTGGGAGCAGCGTGGTGTGGGTGCACCGGGTGTGGCTGGGTGCAAGGAGAGCTGTGATGGG
>WBMW01004135.1:49887-81483 GCA_013396635.1 Penelope pileata | reverse complement strand
CCCCGCCGCCAGCTGCCAGAGCGCTCCCATGCATAAAGGAGAAGCGCTGGGTGCCGGCCCTGCAGCGTTCCCAAACGCCGGAGCCCGAGGATAACACAGCCAAGAACGGCTGTCCCTGCCACTGACCTTACGGCTGCTAAATACAGCTTTGTTTCGGTCCAAGCTTGAAATCCCTCAGCAAAGGGATTGCAGTGAAACTACTCCTGCACCAACGAAGGACAGCCACGTTTGAAAGGTGCCACTTTGCTTTGTAATAGAGTGTTTGCTGCCCAGGGAAACAGCCCTGTAGTTCTCCTGCCAGCAAACCTCCTGCCCTGAAGCAAAACAGAAGCAGAGCCTGACCTCACGGGTTAGACTCGATCCTCACAGCTCCCTTCCAGCTTGCGATGTTCTGTGATTTATTAACTCCACCCCATTGCCCCGCACCCCAGGGTGCCATGAAGGACTGCTGATGGGTGGTACCCTCACACCGCAGCCGTGCCCCCAGGCACCGCTCAGGCACTGTTCAGTGTTCCTACACTCGAGGTTTGGACAGAACCACCCCTGTGCGTGCCTGCAGCCCCACGGTCAGTCACATCGGGGCACAACGCAGAGCTGAGCATGGCAGAGGCTCCGCCAACCTCTGCCAGCAGCAGGTGACAGCAAGGAGCAGCTGCTAGGGTTGCCCCCAAGGTAAATCACACAGAAATGGCATCACCTCACAGCTCACAGGGGTGAGAGCCAGGTTTCAAGTTTGGGAATAAATAATAAACATCTCACAAAAAAAGCTTCTTAAAAAAGCTTCAAATAGTAAATACAGAACTCTATTTGGCTGTTAAGTACGTAATAGAAATGGCATTGTCTCCTAGGAAAGTTCTTTCTTTAGTCTCCCTTCAATTCTTCCTCTGGATGGCAGCATCTTTGGAAAGACCAATTTAGTCAAACTTCCCAGGCAAACATCAATTGTACAGAGCTCAGAAGTGTCCCTGTGGCTCCAGCAGACACGTTCTTACCCATGGGATCACACCAGCCGCTGCTCACCAAGGCTGCACAGAAAGGACGTTCCTACAAGGGAGGAAAAGTCTCCCCCACATACACACAGGTGGGTTCTGACCCCACTGCTTTCATCTTAACCCAACACCAGTACAAATGAGGACCCCAAGGACTAGAAAATAAAGTGAGGGCATTTCCACATGAACTTTGAATGTTTAATATGGAAAATGACAGAACATCAACACGGGCTTTGTGTGGCTGCACATCTTCTACGAGAACAGACGCAGTGACACGCTGGGGCTCCGTCACTGCCAGGAAGCCACTTCGTTTGTACTTCACAGGGACAAGAAATGGGCAGAAGCAGTGCTGTGAACACAAGCACCAACCAAGGCTCTTCTGTCGGTCTGTGGAAGCAGACGAACGCTCACCCTGCAGTTCACTTCAGCTTACTGAAGAGTTTGTGAGCAACCTGAAAGAGCAGACAGCCTCTCTCAGTCCAAAACAGCTGCAAATCAGCAGCGTTTTCACAGAATCATCGGGGTTGGGGGGGAGACTGGGCCATGGCACGCGGCCGTGCCGCACTTACGCAGTGGTCCCTGGCGTGCAGGAAGTCGAAGAGCTCCTCCGTGCACTGCTCCTCGGTCTGGGAGCGGGAGGAGACCCGCGCGTCGCACAGCTCCAGCCGCTCCCGCGCCTTCACGCACTGCGCCGTCTGCTCGCAGTGCTCCCGGAGGGTGGTCAGCGGGTCCTGGCACACGGACAGACCCCACGGTGCCGCNCAGAGCACAGCCGTTATCCACGCGCCGCGGCCCGACCCCGGGTGCGCAGCCCCCACCCCCGGCCCCGCTCACCTCGGGCTCCCCGGCGTGAACCACGGTGTCGCGCAGCCCCATGGCGGTGCGAGAGGACTCACCAGGGTCAGCCGCCGGAAATGTCGCCGCCCGCCCCGGAAGCGGAAGCGCGCTCCCTAACCCCTCCTGGCTCCGAGCGCTTCCCCTCCCAACATGGAGGCCGCGCCCCTGACCGCACCAAGATGGCGGCCGACTCCCTTCCCAACATGGCGGCGCAGAGCGGGGCGATGGCGGAGGAGGGGCCGCGCAGCCTTCAGGCGCTGAGCGCGGTGGCCGTGAGCCGCAGCATGGCGGCCCTGGAGCCCGACGTGTGGGGTAAGGCGCGGGGCGGCGGCGGCGTGGGGCCAGGGCCTGTCCGCACGCTGCCGCCCTCTCCCTCTCCTTAGCGCTGCCCGGGCACCTCCTGCGGGCGCTGCTGCCGCTGCTCTCCGTGTTCCGCCTGGAGCGCGCCGAGGCCGCCGCGCGGAGAGCAGGTGCGGGGGGAATGGGTGCGAGGGAATGGGAGGGCCTGGGGTACCTCTGGGCGGGAGGGTCCCCGCCAGAGCTGATGGGGTGGGGGCTGCCCCTCCAAACCCCAAACCCCGAGGGTCACACCCCAACACGTGGAGGGATATAACCCCAAATTTGGAGGGATCGTACCCTAAAACCTGAAGAGATCACACCCCTAAATCTGGAGGGATGTAACCCCATATCTGGAGGGCTGTAACCCAGTCCCCAAATTTGAAGGGATCTAACCCCAAATTTGGAAGGGTGACATCCCCCAAACTCTGAGGGACGTACCCCAAACCATGGGGACTCCCAGCCCAGCTGAGACAGAATCCCAGCCCAGAGGGACACCCCTGTTAGGAGGCACGACCCCACGCTGGCAGAGTACTCGGTGTCAGTTTTACGTCACGTTAAGCCTTCACCTCACCCCACTCTGCGTAAGGAACACAAAACACCTTCCTCGTCCTCAGTCTGCCCCTGCTTCCCCACTGCTTCCTCTGTCTGCCCGTGGCGGGGTGAGCTCAGCAGCAGGACTTCCAGCAGGGAGGGAGGGCTGAGAGCACCCACATTCTTTTTCCCAGGGCTCTCCACACAGCCCATCTGGCGCAAGCTGTGGGACGACGTGATGAAGACCAGGCCCACCAACTGGGAGGTGAGGAGGTACTGCTGGGGGGAGAAGGGGCAACGGAGGTCGCGATGGGAAGCGTAATGTGCACAGCCCTGATGTCACAACAGCGACTGTGCTGAAGAACAGTTCAATATCACAAAAGAATGGTCAACAGCCAAGTTACTTGTGGCCTATTAACAAACACTTGAGGAGAAACACGATGTAGCTTTGGTTTCAAACCACTGAATATGTTTAAATGAGACCAGAAGCAGGATGAAGAGATAGCAATGCAGTGAACAAATATATGGAGAAAGGATGTTGAGAACTAGGAAGGTAGGCTGAGCTGTGCTAGCAGTAGCTTTGTTGGACGCTGTGTTTACCTGTGTAGCAGATAGCAATCATTTGACTTAAAGAGAATGAGAAAGATCATGGCTGACTTTTTGTTAACATGGCCCTGTTGTGTAGTTTTATCCTGACTCTACGGTGATTGAATTGCAGAGTATAACCTGCTGGAGGAAGAAGTTCCTTGAAACATTCTTCTCAAACGTTCTTCACGGTGTCTTGGACGTTTCCTCTGACTGGCGTCTCAACGACCATCATTTCTCACCGCTGCTCCACAGCTCGCCGCACGTCACCCAGCTTACTCTGTGCAACATGCTGCAGGGTGCGGTGGAGCTCGCTGCAGAGCACAACCAAAAAGTGCTGGAGAACCTGGCCAGCTCCCTGCGAATCCTGAAGTTCCAGCACCTCCTCTCCTCCGACCAGTCCATCAGGCATTCGCTGGTTTTAGTTCTTCACCGGCTGATTCACCACGGCTCTGTCAGCCAAGTCTCCATGTATTCCTGGCCTGTTCCCGACACAGTTCTTCTCGTCCTCATTTTAAGCATGAGTGCTGGGTTTTGGCGGTCAGGAAACGCTCTTACGTATCACAACAGCCCGTGTGGCCTTTGCAGAGGGGAGGGTGAAACCCAAAGCCAGGAGTCAAGACAAGAGCAACCAGAGAGGGAATGGAGTGATGGTGAGCACCAGAAGGGATCCCCCAGAGCTCTGGAAGAGGCTGATGCACAGGCAGAAGTGAATGGATGGGTGACTGATGCTGGCCAGAACTCCATCCTCTCGGGGCTGACTTATTGTTCTTTGGAGAACGAAGCATGGGAGAAGACAAGCATCAAGGTGTCCTCTGACCACACCAGCAGGCAAGAAGGGTCTCCTCTTCCTTGCTTCTCAGAACAGCTGTCTCATCACCCCCCTCTTCGAAAGTCACGCAGACGGCTGAAATCTGCAGTAGGGAAGAAACGCCGCTGCCTCAGACGAAGCAGGGAACTTTGTGCTGACCTGGACGATCTGTATGACTTCGTTTTTGCTGTTGCTGGAGAGGACAGTTCGGTGTCACTTGACCAAAACACCATCACAGAGGGAGAAAACACTGATAACTGGACTAGTTCTTGCACAGGATCTCCGTGCTGTGGCCATGCTGGCTGTAAGAAGAGAGGAGGATCTGTTGGGATCCTTTCTCTGAAAGCTGCTCACCGCTTCCGAAGTGTGTCCACACTAGAGCTGTTCTCCATTCCTTTGACTGGTGACACGTGTCGGACTCTGAGTAACCTGCTAAGTTCCTGGGTGTCTTTAGAAAACCTGGTTCTGTCTTACAACGGTTAGTGGTGCGAACAGGATGCTTCCTTTCATTCAGTTGTGGTCTGACTTACTGATCTTGTTTTTTTACTGGAATGGGCATTGTAAGAGTTTTGGTTCCTGATCTTGAGAATGGCACTGGTAGAGATGTTAATGAGAGTGAGGACTTGCTTGAGGGCAGGAGACAGGAGTAAAAAAGAGGAATCTTAATGTGTCAAAGGAAAGGGTACTGAGATGAAAATATGGAACTGCAAAAACACAGCACGTCAGGTGTGGAGAAGGGAGATGCAGTGGAAGCCCAGTAGGATCACAAGGGCAGATAGGGTGGCCAGGAGACAAAACAGGTGACAAGCCAAACTCTGGTCAGATACCAGATTTCTGAAAAAACCTTGGGCAAGGGCATGAGACAGTTGTAAAGAATTCCCTTGGCAGTGGCACGTCTCAGGGGAACTGGAAGTTTGCATGCTGCTCTGTGTTCCAGCAAACATTTGTACAAAGATCAGTGCCAACAAGAGGGAATGGGGCTCTTCTGTCCCAGAACAGCCTCCAGCCTTGTGCTGAAAGATTGTCCAGAGAGTGAGAAGGAAAGAACTAGGTCTCCATCTCCTGTGTATAGTTAGCGTAACTTAAGAGTGTGTGGATAGAGCATACCTGGGAGGAACCTGAGTTTAGCCTTTGACTCCAGTTGCTTGGCTGGGCAATGAGCTGGAAGTTCCACCATTGGTGTAGCGCTGGCTGCATGTGCACTGGTGTCTGTGCAGGCATATCTAACTCCTTTCTGTACAAATGCTGTTTTGTTCCAGGCCTGGATGCTAACATCTTCTGCATCCTCTCTGGGCTCCGGGCCCTCTCCCGACACTCAGACTGCCGCCTCCGGGTGCTGCGCGTGAGCGATGTCTTTTCCCATATGCCCTGCATGGAGCTTGTTCACTGCATCCTGAGAGCCTTTCCCCAGCTCCACACAATCTCACTCAGCTTCGACCTCAAAAACCAGCTGGAGCGAAACAGGCCAGAAGGGAATCCAAGCTGCAGTGACATGGAAATCCCAGGTAGGAAGCAGATTCTGAGCAATGAACAAGATGTGGCAGGCAGCTGGGAGCTATAAAAGCTTGATACGCAAGAGGTGATCTGTGCATTGTCACAGTGGCATGTAATTAAGTGATTACAGTCTCCCCTTTCTGATTTAGATGGTGTTGTGCTCTGTCATTCCCAGGTTGTGATGTGCTCTGTGGAGCCCAAATCTTTGACACAGCATCTTCAACAAAGCATGCCAACCTGGTGTAGCACAGCTTTGTACAAGGCCAGGTGTAAACTGCTAGCAGCGACTGTCCGTGCAGCCCACAGGGCACTTACCCACCAGATCTTTAAGTTGTTCAGGAGCTTCTGCTCTGTCCATTCTATTGACTGAGGTTCCAAGCCTTAGACCTTTACGAAGGAAAGCTTTTCTTGATCATCACTGTACCAAAAGAGATGGCAGAGCATTATCCAAGCCTGTGGATTACAGTCTGGGAGCTGTAGCAGGGTGTTCTCAGCTCACAGGTCTCTCATTGCCCTTGTTAGCCCTTGAACAAACAGGAAATTAGTAACTAAAGCCTGAGTGAAAATGGAGTGGGGTCATTAAAGTGTTGTGGTCTGGGAAGACACTGACTGGTTTGCACATACAGGGCAACCTTTTCTAAAGCATTTTCACTGCCAGAACACAGTAGAAATTCGTGGCCCTGTGGTCTTGCAGGACTCTTGAAATGAGCCTTAAGTGATTTACATTACCGTAGGTCTGAGCTGCCATACAGCGCTGTGGGGCCTGGGTGGGTGGTTGCCACAGGCACTTTCTATCAACCTAAGTGATAATCACGTCAGGCACACAGATTCTTGGTTGCTCCAGGACCTAGCTCTTCTCAAGACAGGTGCTCAAGACCAATGCCTTTCATTGTTGTTTGTTTTTCTTGCCTTAGATAGCTGCCTGGAGCAGCTGGAGCTCCGATTCCCCAGGGAACCTCTACACACCACATTCCTGCTGCCAGTGCTTAAGGCATCAAAGTCCCTCCAGCAATTGTCCCTTGACAGCGCCAGGCTGCCTTCATCTTGGGAGTTGGGGCGCCTTTTGCAGGCACTCAAAGGTACTCTGCTGACTTGTAGGTAGCATCACTGTGAGACATGGAGTAGCTTTCTTGCTGTCATCTCCCATCTGTGGAGCATCAGCGCTTGCTTTTCAGTTGGCTTGGACTCTGCCAGAGCCTGATGCAGTTATCCCCTGCTGGTAATTCTGCTGAGTCCAGCTTCAGTCTGGAAGCAGTTCCACTTGTGGGACTATGCACACAAACTGCTAGGGCACATCTGCCAGCAGTCCTTAGTTGCTCAAGTGCCTGAACCTCCTGTGTCTAAACTCTGGTCTCTTGCTGCATCTGTGTCTTTTTAGTTTGGAACCAGCTCAGGTGGGTCCATTCCTTCCGTGTGGACATCCCTGAACTACCTGAGAAATGGATGCCAGCCATCTGAGTTCCTCTACTGAGTATGCAGATGGTCCTGCACAACAGGATGATTTCTTTTTAATTATCCACAATCCAGCACAAGTCTGTCCATGGTTCAGTACAGTTTCAGGGTGTTAGCTGGTAGTTGTGTCACGTTCTCTTTATCCTAAGGCCATACAATACTTTACCTGAGAACTTGTTTTGCTTTTAGAGTACAATCCAAATCTGAAGAAGCTAAGCTTCCATGATGTGAACCTAGCCGACCACCAGAAAGAAGTTCTGCTTTTGCTTCAGGACCCCATCCTGCAAGGTACAGCATACTCCTGGGCACTGGTGCCTGGCAAGGTGCTACAGGTGGCTGTGTTTGGCTGGCTGGCTGGCTGATGTTTGAGGTGATACCCAGATGTGCAAGGTTTAGCAAAATGCCAGTGTTACAGGGGCAGATTTGCAGATGTTGACAGAGTGGGAATGTGTCTGGTTCTCTGCTAGCAGGGAAGAGAGGATCAGCTGCAAAGTCAGCATGTGCTGCAGAGAAGGGCCCATCGTCTTGGCTGTAAATGAAAGATTTTTAACCTGCAAAGCATATCAGTCTTTAACTGGGTCAGCAGGCAAAGCCACCTCCCCGGTGTGATGACTGCCATCTTTATACTGACAGAACAGCAGTGCTGTCACGTGTGGTCTGCTGCCAGGGAAGCTTTGTTCTTGCAAATTGATTAAAGGCTGGAGCTGTCTGCAGGATGTAATTATGAAATAATGAAGCACGTAGGGAGTACTAACGTGCACTGACAATCCATTTCTTCCACAGAAATCTCGTTCTCTTTCTGCCGGCTGTTTGAAAGCTGCACTACTGAGTTTTTGTCGGAAATAGTCAATACAGTGAAGAGAAATTCATCTTTGAAGAGCCTCAGACTGCCTGGGAATCGCCTTGGTGCGTACTATGGATGTTAGCCTTGACTTTACACCAGCTCTCCAGGAGGTAGCTTCAGGGCTGTAGCTAAGACCATTGCTATCAGGTGATCTAAGTGCTGAACTGAACACATGGCACGGACAGTGTGAATTTTAGTCACTTTTTAGAGTCAGAATTTCAGTTGCATTCAGCAATGTGCTAAGAGCCCAGGTGCTGCACGGGCATTACAGTTGCTTTTCTCTGTGGCAAAAGCAAGTATCAGCAGGACTCCAGATTCAACTAAACAGTGATCTGCTTCAGGCTCTTTAACAGCAGCTTCTCATCCAGAGGCACAGATTTTGCTTAAGTTTAGATATATTGTGCCTCAGAAACTTTGAAAACTCTTGGCAGCCACTGGAAGGGCAGGAGCTAGTAAAGGAAGCGTTTCTCTCAAAACTGTGGAACTGAGTGTACAGAAGTAATTGCCTTTTTGGATTACAGGCCAAGTAGAAATATCTGAGAAAATTTCTCAGAACCAGGTCTCAAGTCAACCCAGAATATTGTTTTGTGAGCTAATGAAAAGAAAGCTTGGGATCACCTGAAATGCACTTAATTACCAAGGCTTGTGTTTAAACCTTGGCTTTTGTCCATTTTTAAAACAAAGCTGCATTTTGCTGCATTTTGACTTGCAGAACAAACAAAACCAGGATTTTTTCTAATGAAACAAACTGTTCTGTCAGCAAACATTTCCACCAGTATTAAGGGGATTAAATCTCTTTACGGACAAACTGAAGATGAGCCCTTTATGCTGGGCATGCATGCTTTCAGCCTCCTTTCTGCACTAATATTTCAGCCCCTTGACCATTTAAATATTTACAGTAGTTCCTAGTTTGCATCTGACAGCTGCATATTTCTCCCCTCTTAGGGAATCACAGGCTGGTTGCCTTGGCAGACATTTTCTCTGAAGATTCCTCCTCTTCTCTTTGCCAGCTGGATGTCAGGTACTCTGCTGCCTAAACACACTGAATTTGTTGCAGGAAGTCCAGAGCTCAACTGGGCTTGGAACAGCAAGAAAAGCCTGAGCAGTTCTGTTCCTTCCTCAACGGAATATGTGCACAAGAACAGCTTAGAGAATGCTGCAGTGGGAACTTAAAAACCTCAGGGAACTCCAGTGATTCTGAGGCTAGGCCATGCCCCCTGAGGTGTTAGACTGTCACATTTATAAATGAATCAAACTCCATCTTAAAAGCAGTTTTCATTTTCTGCCCCCCCTGGAGGCTGCTGCAGACCCTCCTACCACTTAAGGTTAGAACTAATGTATCTACATACATTTATTCATAGGCATGAATAGCTCAGTTCCTACTGCCCCAGCACAAGCAGAGAGCGCAGTCATTTCCTCTGTCAGATCTTATGAATGCCTCTATTCCTTCCATCATCTTTTGGTTTTCAGCCTGAACCACTGCTGCTTTTTTTTGAGCCTGAGGGGCCATAAACACAGACAGTAACCTCCACAAAACATATGGAAGGTGGCATTTCTGCAATACCAGTGACTATTTTACTTTTTTTTTTTTTTAATTTCTTTTACATCCTAGTGGTTCAGCTTACTGGGAATACACAGGCTTGACAGTAGATACAGCTACTCTTTCCACAGCCTTGAATCCTGAATCTTTATCTCCACTTAGCTACTTCTGTGCTTTTCACAAGATTAAATCTTGTGAAACTTTATATTTACGCATCTTATGCAGATGAAATGATCTTTTAATCTCCTAGAAACATGGGGACCTGACAAATGCTTTCCACCCCTTCTCAGAAGAGAGAAATCCCCCACTGCTGAGGGCTGCACTGCCTGGAAGCTGTGGAGTGAGTCAGGCCCCTTGGTTCATGCAGCTTCTATGAGACTGAAGGGTGCTGACATGAGCTCGAGTCCAACAGGATTTTGAGGTCATAGCAAGGCATACTGGAGTTATTCATTAGGAGGCTAGGAGAGTAAGTTTAATGTGTCCATCATTCCTTCCATAGTTAAAACTTTCTTTGAACTTCCAGCCCTTAATATTGTTGTGTTTCAAGGTTGTTTTTTCCCCCCCATTCGAAATTCCCACTTTGTATTGCTGAAGAAAGTTGTACTTGGCACTGAAACATCTTCACATACTTGCATTGGCAGTTGTTAGATGAAGCAGTAATTTAAACTGCTCAAATTATAGCCTAGACTCTTAATGAGGTTTTTTCTCCTTTTTCTGGAAAGCTCAAATTGCATCAAACCTGATGGGCTCCTGGAATTCACAAAGAAGCTTGAAGGCTACATCCAGCAGAGAGGGGGACGGATTCACTTCACCCACCTCCGCCTCTTTCAGAATTGGTTGGATCAGGATGCTGAAACAGCTCAAGAAGCAATTCGGCGCCTCAGAGCAGTGTGCAGTGTGGTCAGCGACACGTGGGACTCTTCCCAGGCCTTTGCTGAATACCTCAGTGTCATGTGATGGACAGAGGGCAGAAGAAAACTCATCAGCTTTAACTACAGCAGTTCAGTCCATGGCCACTAAAACTTCTCAGCACAGATGGGGGTTTTCTTCCTCTGGTTCAAGCAGGGTACAGTTATCATTTTCTGTTCCTTTGAAGAGGTACACAGAGAAGTGTCCTAGATGACCATTTGGGTCAACAGCTGTATTTCCAGTTTGTTTATCACCTTTTCCATTTAAGTGGGACAGACACAGCAAATAAGCTTCTGTGATATCCTGCAGGTCTCTGAACAATCAGTTATTTATTTCACTGGGTTTCTGTACAGACTTCGTATTGGTTCAGCCAATATCTTATTAATAAAATCCCCATCCTTAGAGATACTCAAAAGCTGCCTGAACACAGATCCTGACAACCAGACCTTGGTAACCCAGCTTTTGAGCATTGGGGTTGAAGAGGATAACCTTCAGAGGTCCCTCCCAACCTCAGCCATTCTCTCATTCCATGATCTCTGAAATAGGAACTCCTACTTCCACTTAAGCAGGAAAAAAGCTAAATAAAGCTGCTACCTTTGACCTTTTGTTTACCTTATAAAAAAAAGTTAGATAATAAGCACCCTGCTGTTTGTTTGCAATCATTTATCAAGGTGTCTGGGAAAAGAATTGGTCTTGCCCCTGCCCCTACCCACTGTTTGCACTCATTTTTCAGAGGTTTTGAATAGTTTGTTCTTTTGTAACGTTTTTATAATTAAAACAGAATTAAGACTCATAATGTATCAAAGTGTGTATTTTATTACTGGGTTTTAATGTTATCTAATTAAAACACTTCGCTAGATCTGGAGATCCCACCCATAATAAACCAGGTAGTTTTAAAAAGTGAGTGACCTTGATGGAGCCTGATTTCCTACTGCCTGCACGTTCTTTCAGGAGAGATACTCAACATAAAAGCTGAGGACCTTTCTTGTACAGATTCTCTTGTTCCTGAGTAATCAACCTAGGTTCACATTTCATAACAGAAACGGAACCTGCACATTTTTCCTCAGCAGCTCTAAGTCATAGCTACCAATAAAAAAATGTGACTGCATATCAAGTGCTCTAAAAACTGCAGGCTTAACATAAACCTGAAAGCAGAATTTTGCTGAGTAGAAAGCACACCAACAACATGAGAACCAGCATGGAATCTGATGATCAAGGCACAAGGTCTAGTTCTTCCCAACATGCTGTTTTTCAAGTATAAGATACAGCCGCCAAGAAAAAGCAGTGAACTCACTGCTGTTGCAGCAGAAGCTGACCAATGCTAAGGGCCTTCAAGCCTCTCAGGAGCCATGCTGTTCTGCTGTTCCACAGCCACACAACAAATCCAGCATGTACTGCTATCCACTGCCCCTTTCCTTGAAAGGGATTGAAGTGAGATGGACTGCCACAGCAGCCTGCCCTTGCCCCCACAGGGGACAGTAACCTGTTAAGGAATCCCTCGCTGCTCCTCATGGGAATGGTGATGAAAGGTGAAGGTGACAGCAGCATCCCATGCAGCCTTCAGCACAGAGTCCTGCAGGCCCCGCTTATCAGCACAGTGGTTCCACTGGGAGAGGTCAGAGGTGCAGTCAGACCCTTCAGGAGGGGGCCGTACCTGGTGGCCATTCACACAGCGACGACATTTGATCCTGGAACAGAGTCAGTGCAAGGTCAGTGCAGTTTCTCTGCTTCTTCAGCAGAAGGGTTGTTTGAAAATACAGTCCAATAACATCTGGATTGACTCCCTGTCAACTGCAACACTGCCAACTAGATTTTCAGGCAATGAATCGCTTCCATGCTTCATTTCAACACAACCACCCTCTGGCATGCCCAATAGATATGGGAAAAAGAAATACATTTTGAAAACCCCAATTTTGTTCTAATGGTGCTCCCCACAACTTTTAGCCAAGTAGGAAAATGCCAGCAGGGCTCAAAGGAAGCTCAGGATGAGCTTCTCTTTAAAGTAAAGAATGTTTTTTTGATGAGATCTTGAGTGAACATTCCCACTGCTAACACATCCTCAGTACTGTGTCAGGCTTCCTGAGCTCAAGAGAAAACATCATGTTCCAACAACTGGGCTGTACTCAGGCTGTCTAGAAGATGCCCTGCTAAGCAGCTGCTTAAGGAGACAAGGAACAGCAGCAGTCCTGCCAGCAAGGCTTGCTGTCACACAGACAAGACACCTATACAGAGCTAAGCTTTGAGTTAGCTTAAAACTAATCCTTGTCACTTCTTGCTTGAATTAAGAGTCTTATTAACCTTCTCAGTGAAGCATTTTCCTGCAGTCCCTTGTCCTCTTTCTGGTGGCTTAAATACCACAAGTCTTGGGGGCTGGGGGCACAGAAGGAAGCGCAGATGATGGAGCACAGGATTTTTGAGTCTCCAGAGAAGCAACTGAGTTGGCCTTGTGAGTTCTTGGCAAACAGAGTAGCCCCAGCAGTGGAAGCAGCTTATCACCTTGGCATTTGGAAACCAATCAAACTACCAGGAGGAGTAGTGGCAAGAAAGTACCAAGTTGGACTCCACTAACTTGAACAGCTCTAAACAAATCCTCTTTTCATTAGCTGAAGTATTCCACACCCTCCAAGCACAGACAGTCAACAAGATAGCTTGTTCGCTTGTCCAGCCAGGGCAGCTTTTCTAATGCAACCAACAGGAAGACAGCAAGGAAGTGCTAATCTTCAGATGATTAACAGCTTCAGAAGCTGAGACACTTGATACCCTCTCTCTCGACCTTCCTCCTGCTGCCTAAGAAACCTCTAAAATCAGTAGACCAAGCTTGGAGTTCTTTGTTGACCCCATCCATTACCATTCAGTGTACTCACTTGTCATGGGTGTCGCTGGTGGTGGTCTCGTTCAATGTGAACAGCTCCTTGAGCTCCCCCAGTGAGAAATGCCTTTCCACATCCTGCTCTTCATCCACCACACAGCTGCTGAGTGCCTTCTTGTGGGTCTGGCGCTGGAATATTTTCTCCTCTATGGTCCCTGTCTACAGAAGAGAAGGCAGAAGAGAAGGTCAGAGATGAAGCATGGCTGGGATGCTAATGTAGAGCGCTACCATTGGGAAAGTGTCACGGACCAGATCACAGATTCAGGACCACTGAGTGTATTGTCAGACCAGTACAGCTGACAGGAAGGTGTTATTAGCTGTACTCTGACCATTTTCCCTTTTGGTTACTGATCTAACTCAACTCTGCTTCCCTTGTCTTCCACTGTGGCCACAGAAATGGATCCAACTGGGATATGGATGCAAATGAGATATGAATGCTTTGTCAAAGTAAAACAGTGATTTATAAAGAATCACAATTTTACAAAAACATGTTTTTCAGAACAACTTGTTTTACAAAAACATTGTTTTCCATGGTGATATAACCAAAGGTAAGAAGCAATCAAGTTCCAATCAGTCCTGGTCACTGACATAAAAGGGTGGTCTCCCTTCTGGTCCCAATTACATCTGCTGCAGTCTGGGCTAGCACCAAGAACCCCATATGTAGAGGAGGTGAGAGGATGCAGACTCACTGAAAGCAGTCGATAGATGTAGCATGTCTTCTTCTGGCCATCCCGCCACACCCGAGCCATGGCCTGCTCATCATTAGCTGGATTCCAGTCTGGGTCAAACATAACCAGTCTGTTAGCCCCAATCAAATTCAAACCACAGCCACCTGCTTTGCTGCTCAACATGAAGATAAACTCAGGGCTCTGTGGAGAAAGGCAGGCTTGGATTAAACAACAGAGGCAGCCTCACTTTTCCTCACAGCTCCAAGAACTGTCAGGAAAGCTGCCCACACCTGGCAGGTTCTACTTACCGAGGGGCTGTTAAATCTCTCCACAACCTTCGCTCTCTTTTTAATGGACATGGTGCCATCCAGCCGGACATACAAATACCTAGAATATACAACATTTACTAGTCTGACTGCTGTGACCTTTAAAACAGCCTACATATAAGAGAAAAATCTTCCACGAACTGCCCTGCAACAAGGCTTTAGGAGCTTTTGCAAAAGGCCAGAGCTTTTCTGCTGAGTGACGCCAGTAGCCAGAGCACAAGCCATGTCAGTTCCAATTCAGGAACATCTGAGGTACATTACAGGTCAAAAGTTCCTGCTGACAAAGAACTTTAAAAATAGCCAGTTTCTTTTACAGTGTAGGCTGCAAGCACAGTCTTGCAGGATTAGACAAATGAAGCCCAAAGACAAACCTTCTGTTCCTGCAGAGCTTTTCAAATAGGTCCAGTGTCTGAGTGTAGTTAGACACCAAAACCACCTTGTCGTTACTGGTGCTTTTTGTAACAGCAAGGATGTAGTCCAAAACCAGCATCTTTCCTAGATAAAAAGGAAAGAACGAAAACTAGAACAGAAGTTCCTAAATTCCTGACCTTGGAGGGTTACTTGACAGTATACTAAATACACTCTCATTGTTGCCTGTTAGGCAGCACATTTGTACTATTGAATTCCACAGTACCTGAAAGCTGGGGCTCCACAGATTTGGTGCTGTAGCCAGCAGGGAACAAATCCAGGGCTCCCATAAAACCTTCTTCTTCTTCCACACACTTATCATAAATAAGGGCAGGGTCTGGAAAACAAACAGCTCAGAGTCTGTGGAGTACATGGAAGACCCAAAAAACCCAACAGTGTAAAAAACCAAACTCATTATACAAGTGGAACAACTTACGATTGCAGAGCTTCTTCAGAGAAGTGATAGAAGAGAGAGACGACACATTAATCTTGCCCTCCTTCAGCTCCTCCACTGGCTTGGCTTGTTTCAGGAAATTCTTGTACAACTCAGCCTGCAGAGGCGTCAATCTGAAACAGAGTAAGAGCCCTGCAGTCACTCTGCCACCAGACCAACATCAACCTTTCCTCCTCCATCCAGACAGTGGCTTCATTTTAGCTTGAACACAACTTTTTAGCTACAGCCCACACAACCTAGAACTGCCTCCAAGACTGGTGGCACAGCATTATCCCAGCCTAGAGCTGGAAGAGAAGCTTGCAGACACTCTGCACAGTCCAGGGCTCTGCTGCCCACAGCTGCACAAAGCATGCCAGTCACTTGGACAAATCACAGTTGATGTCATCTCTGCTTCAAGAGGAAAAGCACCATATTTGCTACAGTCTCATTCCTAGAGGGAAGTGGCCACCACAAGCAAAGAAGTTCGGGATTTCTGCAGCTCTTTAGTCCTTTCTGTTCCTCCCCTCTCCCAGGCAAGGGCGCATGTTTTCCAGTACCTGCAGCAGACAACCTGCTCTATCTTCACTGGCAGGTATTTGGAGAGAATGTCTGAAGTTCTGCGGATTAAACACCTGCAATGAGGGAAATGAAGATTAGACACTTAGATGACATCAAAACCCTGTTCTATCAATACTACTCCTGCTCAAAGTTTTGACATCTAGTCTCCAAAAGCCTGTGACAATCCAACACACAAAGGCCAAACACTCACCATTCACACTAAGCAGCTTCATCAGCCCATGATACAGAAAGCAGGATAGCCTACCCATCTTTGTGAGGCTCCCTACTGTTGCTCATGAGAGATTTGTAGAGATCAGGCATGATCACACCTTCCAAAGTCCAGTCCATTAATTAGCAGAGCAATTCAACTCTTCCTCAAACTACCAACAGCATTCCCAGCTGCTGAGCAACACCAGACCAGTGGCATGGTCAGCAAACCAGGAAAGGATTTAGCTTACACACACAATGCACACTGCACAAAGTACATGCAGTCAGATCCCCAAGAAACTCAGCAGTCATCATCTGCCAAGATAGTTTCATTGTCTGGCCTAAGATTTGAGCTCAGAGCATATCCTTTAGGGCTCTAGAAGTGCCCTGTAGAATAGTTCTACCATACTTCAGAGAAGATGAGA
Source organism: Penelope pileata (assembly GCA_013396635.1). Classification (NCBI taxonomy): domain Eukaryota; kingdom Metazoa; phylum Chordata; class Aves; order Galliformes; family Cracidae; genus Penelope; species Penelope pileata. Next base: position 65,258 of record WBMW01004135.1, on the reverse strand, counting down.
AGGACTAGAAAAAACTGAGCAACCAAAACAAGAAAAAAGTGCAGAAACCCAGTTCTGCCAGGAAACATCAGAAACATGAGGCTACAAAATCCACAGAAGACAACAGGGATGTATGACAGCCCCAAGATCTGTCAAAGGTTGTTAGAGAAATGAATAATCTGGTTTCCATATCCATAAGCAGCAGGATAAAAAGACACAGGCTTACACTGCAGTAAGGAAGATTTAGGTTACATATTAAGAGAATTTTCTAACCACAAAGACAGTGATGCCTGGGAAAAGGCCTCCTGAGCATTTGTGAGGTCTCCAGTGCTCTGTGGGGATTAAGCAAAGGGATGCTTTAGGTCTAACACCCTCTACCTCAGTACAGCAACCCAGATTAGGTGCCTTATTCATGGCATTCCACCCCTACACATATGATTCTACGTATCTTTGGATCACTGTCTCATTTGAAATTCCTAACAGTCTCAGCTGATTCTCTTGTTACTGCCTGTGTGTTTCATCTTCCCTATTTGTATGTTAAGACTGTAACACAACAAAGAAAAGGACATCAACAGGCAGCTACAAGCATTTCCAAACACACTTTTACATTCTTTTTTGATCAACTAAAGAAATAATGCACCTCAAAAAAAAAAATAATAACCTCTTCTCCCAACCTGTTCTTTGTCTTAGGCTTCTGCAAGCCAATCTGAGTCAAGGTCATGGCTGCCTCTACAAAGAGGCTATAACTCTGTGTGAAATTCAATCTACCATGACTGTGAACTGCTGGATTGTATTTGTGGTTGCAACAGCTTAGATTTAAAAAAAAAAAAAAAGGACAACACTTGCAATGCTAAGAATTCAAAGGCATTTCTAATGAGAGTTCTTTGGGGCCACTGACTGCCAGCAGATGTGAATACACACTTGTTGTATTCATCAACAGAAAAGACATCAGATTTAAGCAAGTACTAGAAATCAGAGAAGATGGCATTTTACTTCACAGAGGTGCTTCTTAAGGATCAGAAGCCACAACTCTGATGCTAGCATTCTAATCCCATTAGCCCTACAGAGCTAACACAGCTGTGAAAGTACAAGCTGGACTCCTTTGTGACTTGGAGCAACACTCCTCATGCTGTCTGCTACTCACACCTGGGCTGGACGATCTGCAGTCTGACCCAGTCTACACTGTAGTTACATTGACATGTATAAAAGAATACTACCTGACTATTAGGTACCAAGAAAAAATAAACAAGTCAGGTCATGATTCAGTATCTGAGTACATTTGCTTGGGGGTGACTGCAACTAACTCTGCTACTTCAATGTGAAACTTTTCAGATTAAAGCTACATGCTATGTATATTCAAGGCAGTAAACACAGGCACAATCACTTACTGAACAGACTTAGCAGGCAAAACAATTTCTTACAGCTACAACTTGAATTTTGAAAGATATTCATGCACCAAGGGTTTATGCAAAAGCCTTGCTGAGAAAAGAGGGATGAAGTTCACCTGTTCACAATGCTGATCAGCTCTTTAAGCCTCTCTTCTCCTTTGTGTCGCTCAGCTTCACTTGCATCTGCATCTCTTCCTTTCAAGATAGGCAGTTCAAAATGTCTTTTAAATTCCTGTGCAGTCCCTGCACAAAAAAAAGAGAAGTGACAACTATTACCAAATAACCTTTGATCAGTACCCCCAACAGCCTCAGTTATCATAACATAAATATGGGGCCCAACATAAACTCTTGCCCCCTCAGTATGATTTGGTTTTCTTTCTAGCCAGGAAAGATTCAAACAAGGCAGGTAAATCTGTACAATGAGAGATTATCTTCAGTTCTAACAACGTTGCAGGGCCAAAGGTCATAGAAATTTTAGTTAAATCTGAGTTCCATCAGATGTACTGTTTTTGCTTTCATTCCAGCTACAATTTTACTTCCAACATTTGTGTCCTTACAAACAACAGTGCAGACATTATGCGTCTGTTCCATAATAATCTGTAGTGAGGTGCTTGTTACTGGTCACAGGCTAAGAGGGAAGAGTGACCACTGCATGCATGCAGCTCTGATAGCAGTAATTACAGTATTAACCTCATTTCAGAGAGAAAGAGCTGCAAGTACAGGGAGACTAGTCTTGCCTAACGTACAGGTCAAGAGAAAAAAGTCACATCAAATAAGAAAAGCTGAAGCACATGAAAAAAGCAGATGTAGAACACGTACCACCCCATCCCATCATTCCTTGATAAATACAACCCAAATGTTGCTTTTAAGATTGAAAATCTGATGATTAAGTGTTTCACTAGAGTTGTATGTGCTCTAGAATTAATGAGAAGCCTTTTTGACAGGATGCCCAACAGTATGACACAAACACGGGTGACAAGTTACAGCAAATAAATGATTTACAGATCAGTTTATTTCCATTTCTTGACAGAAAAATTACCTCTCTTGACAAAGACAAGCTGCTTCACACTGGAAAGCAGCAGATCTGCTCCTAAGCCAAAGATGTAGGAGGGAATGCAAAGACTACTCTGTTTTTTAAAAAGAAACAGAACTTACAAACATAAACAGAGCATAGGAGTCAGAGACAATATTTTAATCTGACACCACCAACTGCAAAAGGTGTTGGATCCTGAATCATATAATGGCTTGGGTTGGAAGGGATCAGCTCATTCCAACTCCCCTGAAAACTCACACTAATCAGTGTCACTCTTGCAGTCTTTCTTTCTCTCCCTGATAAAGTCAACACAGATTCACAGGCTTCCTTTGTCAAACAAAAATAAAACTGCCAAACCACCACACCATACAAACCCAAAACACAAAAGCTACAGCATAAATTTAACTCCAAATGCTAGACATCACCCTCAAATTTCTCTCAATACATTTGAAAGCAGGATGGCAGAGTGTCAGATATTTGGGCTTTGCTGCCTGCTCTGCCACAAGGTACACCTTTCCATCTTGTAGCAACCACTTCAAACTTCTACTCCAAATGGATACAACAGAGAGAGCAAGAAAAAGCATGTCTTCCAGGCCACCTGTGTACTGAATGCAAAGAGCATGTCATGTCAAACCCTACTCTCTGGAGCCTCTCCCACAAAGGCAGCATTCTTGGCTTAGATTTCTGAATTTACCACAGCCTATGAGTGTTGTGGGGAGTATCACTATGAGCTGGCTCATCCTGCTCAGCAATTCCTGCAGTATCTCCAAGTGCTTATTATCAGAGACACTCCTTGTGCCAGACATTTTGGCTGACCAGTACAGCTACATAAGGAGATCAGCCATATTGTACTCAGGACAATATATTCATCTTAGTAGTTAACACCCCTTCTAAAACATGTTTGACTCACATACTTCAAATTGAAACACAACTCCAATTATGTACAGCCTCTAAAACAGGGGACCCTGAGCTAGATCTTCTGGATTCTCTGAAGGAGAATCAGTCTCCAGCCTGTACATGCCCTTTCCTTTCACTAATGCCTTCATTGCTCCTTTGACTGGCACCAGCAACCAGAGGAGGCCCTGCCAGCAACTTCCCCCTTACGTCTCACACATTCACTTTTCTTACCTAGGATGCCGGAATTGACAAAGTGCACCAGGCTGAAATATTCAAGCAAGTCGTTCTGAATGGGGGTGCCCGAGATAAGGACTCGTCGAGGTGTATTTAAGCTGTTGAGAGCTTGGTATGTTTGGTTTTCAGAGTTCTTCAGTCTATGTCCCTTTGAAAAAGAAGAATGCAGCTGATAAATACAACAGCCTTGACAGGAAGTAGCTTGGAGACCCTCATCAACACTGACATGCTGTCTTTGTCACAAAGCACCTCACAGCTTTCCCAATTGCTGGTAGCAGACTAAGTACTTCACATGTATTCAGCTGTTGTGACTTCTTTTAAAGAAACCAATGGGAAACCTGAAACCATTATGTGAGGAAAAACAGCACTTCCATTACAAGCTTCCCAGGCTAGGAATAGCTGAGTCACACCCAGAGAAAAGAACCCGTCATGAAAACGTTGACAATCACAAGTTCTAATTATAAGAATTGTTTCCCAATGAAAGACAGAGACATTTCCAGCTACCAACACCAGGGCACTGAACTCTTGGCCTTGCATCACTCAAGGTTAAGATAAGCAAGCCATTCAGACCACCTATAGCCAGGCCTTTGCACACTAATAAAAAGAGGTTCTGCATCAACAGGTAGTAAATCAAGTATGAGTCTCGTTTCCTTATTAGAGAAGAGCATGATGTAGAAAACACATTGGTCTGTATCAGTGTTTCATAGCCTGAGCTCCACAGCCACTCACAGCAAAGAAGAACTGGGAGATGGAATGAAAAATGACTGTCAGGAAAAAGAAAAAATAAAGGTTTAGGAAAGCACATCCACACTCCCACCACATAAGCAAATTTTAAAAAAAGCAACAAAAAAAAACAACCCCACAAACAAGAACAGAACAAATTCAAGTAAGAAAAGAACATTTAAAGTCTGCTTTAAAGTCTGCTACTTGGGACTGCTGAGGCCTCTGATTCCTAAAGGATGACAAACTGAACTCCCGAAGTGCTGCAAAACCATTATCTGGGAAAAGCAGCTCTATCAGCATCTGAGTGTTACGCTGTAAAACAAAGTGTAAGTGGAGAGATGCTTACTACAATAGCCAGACCACCTCAGAGCTGAGTACTGGGAACACAGGAAAGATGCAGAATCAAGGACCTGAGTTCCCAGCATCTCCAGCTGCTGGTCCTGTCCCAGGGACACTGAGAGGTGTAGGCAGTCACAGACTCGGAGCATAAAAGATGGATAGGAGCTATCACATCCCTGAGGATGGTCACTTTTTCTCAGTGCTATTCCAGCACATACAGAATCAAACCACTGGGTGGCACCACTTTTTAACAAATCTCTTCTAAAGCCACAGTTTGCTGAGGCACCAAGCTTATCTCAGGGAGGCCCAGGTTATTCAGAATATCTCTGGCTCTCACTTACCTACAACCACAAATATGGAATGGTAAAGGAAAAACAACTTAATTTCAGCCATGTGAAAGCATAACTTGAAAACCCAGGCTTGGCAAAGCTAGACCCCAACAGTCAGCAAGCAGGGAGTCAAGCCAGATCTGTGCTCTTGACCAAGTAGCACAAGTCCAGTCTCCTACCTCTGCCTCAAGCAGTAGCAGGACACAGAGGAATGAGGGTCCTGCTATGAGTGAACCCTTCAAGATCCCCTACGAGCACAGAAACAAGTCTTCCGAGTTTGAGATTCTGAAGAGCAGGCCACTCCCACCCACTCTAACAGTGAGGGAACAGATTCCTTGGGACCTAAGATGTAGCCATACCACCACTTTATTTTTTCTTATTTCAGCTCTTGAGAACACCCTCTTGTTCAGGCTCAGTATGGATAAAGCCAGTTACCCACAGCCTCTCAAATACCAGAATGGGTGCTGTCCACAGGCAAACCTTGTTTGACAGCTCCACCCTCACTCTCTGCCTTTTAAGTAAGCTAGGCCAGTTTTGCCTCAATTTCAAAAAACATCAGAAATACACTCTCCTTAAAGATTCCCCCATACCTCATCACATATGACCAGTCCAACACTGCCCTTCTGTAGTGCCTCAGCATGAAGTCTGAAGGTCTCATAGGAGATTATCAGGATGGGTGAAGGCACTCGCAGGCCACGCTGGTTCATAAAGTCAACTGTGGGTGGAAAGGAGGAAAAGGAGAAAAAAAGATTATAGGAACAGTAATAGAAAAGGGTCCAAGCTCTGCAGTCAAAATCAGTACTTTTGTATTAGAAATCTAGGAAAACCTTTCAATTTATTTCAATGCTGCTGAAGGCTGGCAAAAGCTGATTTCCTTGCAGAGAATTCCGTGCATACCCAACACTCCTTTCCTCACAACTGTTCCCATTTCCATCCCACTCCCATTTCTGCCCACTCCTGTCCTGGCTTCTGTTTGGAGGAAAGACAACACACAGGAACAACCCTAACTTAAGCAAACAATTGGACTTGGATTATTCCGGAAGAGCAACTATTACCAAACATGCGATGACCTGATCTAAACATGTTAGTAAAGCATTTCAGTCTCAAGAGCTCTAGCAACAGCTCAGAGATGTTCACACCAGCTCCTATAGGCTTCTTCCAATGCAAAATTTTGACCAAAATCAGTCAACCACACCATTTGCAGCAAATGCTTCTGTACCTAGTTTACGGTCAATCTCTTCTTTGGAGCCTCCGTCAATGGCCAGTGGCTGGATCCTTCCCCCCAGCCATTTCTCTACTTCGTTGTACCAGTTTCTCACCAGGCTGGAGGGAGACACCACCATAGCTTTCTCAATTTCAGGCTTGCAGTCTGGACTTTGCCGGAGAAGTGTCCACATCAGAGTGATGCACTGCAGAGTTTTGCCCAGCCCCATCTCATCTGCCATGATACAGCCGTAACTCCCAGGAATCCGTCGGCTCGTCACACAGTCCCAGAGAAATTTCACTCCCTGCCAAGAAATTGTTCTTATAGCAGGATGGGGACATCCACAGCATGACAACTTCATTAGTTTTATTACTGCAATGCACAGGACTGATATTACAACAAACAACAAAACTGTGTAGCACATCCCAAGAGACATGCAATATTCTAATGAGACAGAAGGAAATCACCCGAGACACAGCTAAAATGTGATCACATCTGGTTTGGAAAAACATTACTGGTGCTGACACATACCTCAAAACATGTATAATATCTTACTATGTAATAACTGTACTGTCATAACTAGCTTCCTGACTTAAAATTCCCAGAAATTTCTACCCTTCACTATACTAGTTAGGCCATTTGCTAACCTGCATCAACCAGTGCAAACACATTATTAAGCATCTTAAAAACACCCAATGGAATGTCTAGACAAGTTTCTACTTCCTGATTAACTCCCAGAATAAACTCAGCAGTCCTCTTCTCTTCTACCTAGAAGCACAGAACCACTATGACTCACTTGAGAACTCAAAGTCCAAAGCAGAATCAGCTTCAGAGAAGAAACAGGGCTGTGCTTATTGCTCATCACATGGTAGAAAAGCTCAGCCTGGATGTTAGGCTCTGATACATCACCAAGACAGATAAAACAAGGAAAAAAAAAAAGACTCTGCAAGACATTCTATCATGTGATGATAGAGCCAGAAAAAATCTGGGGCACTGTCCAGGCAATGGGCAAGTTCACCACACTGTCAGCTGAGCTGGAAGTGACAGACTCAACCTGAAGGCATCTGGACAGACTTGGGACTAGAAGATAGACCACTCCCAAGCTGTTTTCTTTCTTTCTTAGGCTCTTCATTAACGTGCTATTAAGTTGATTTGAGCCAGTTGAACAATTAAATACATTACTGACTAAAAAATGAATATGGTGAGGGACTCAATTCAGTAACCTCCCAGCAACACGACTAAGAGCAAAGCTGTACAGCAGTCTGGGAGCATCAGCTGAAAAAAGTAGCACAGGAATCTCAGCAAGCAAAGACTGATCAGTCAGACTAAAACAGAGACTGATATTTCAGAGATATCTAGCTGTCAAAAAACAGTGCACCTAGGACACCAACATAGCTATCATTACTTGACAAAAGTGCCAGCAGGCAGTATCTTACCCAAAACAGAATTCCTCCAGCTATGTAGCCAGAGGCCAGCACTATAATGGCTCACAGGCTAAGCACCAACTCTGAGATGAAAGCACAAACCAGGAGCAGCCTACAGCACTCTCAGTGCCATCTGAAGATCTCCCACACAGGGACACAGCCAGCTTGACCTGCTTAGCCCAAAGATGAGCAATAACAGCTTTTACCTGTGCTGCCTCTAGGCTTAAATGATAATATAATGCATCTGTGATGAATCTCAAACTCCGCAGATATCAACACTAGATAGGTATTTGGAGATTAGCTCCCACTGCTTCCATACTGTGATGTTGCACATTTCATGACAGGAAATGATTTTAAGCACTCTCCACTGGTAAACTCCAAGTCTACATAGGTCACCAACAGGTCACAACTTAAAAGGGCAGCCTCTGAATAAAACACACTGAAGTAGGACACCATACTGTGCAGGGAACCATGGGATCAGAAAGAAGAACTTCACTGTTTACTGAGACAGACATTGCAGGTCCAGCTGATTCTGGTCATCAACAAAACAGTTCTGGATAACCTGCCCTGCCCAACTCAAGACTAGGCTGCAAGAAAATGTATTGCAACTGCATCCCACCACCTTTCACAGTGAGTTCCATTCAGAAGAGCTACATCTCCAGACTTCAAGTAAGTAAAGGCTGGACTTTCAGCCCACTCCGCAAAATCCCATCTCCCTGAAGAATTTAAGTCTTTTCCTAGCATATCAGTGGTGACACAAAAGCAAGCCAACATGCTTTCCTAGGCCTACGCAACCAGTGCACAATGCTCACAAATTCCCAGGTTTCCACTATAAGCTGATCTGATGTACAACCCCACAGAGAACAAACCTCTGCATTAGGCAGTATTGTGTATAGGCTGGAAGTGCTATGACTCTGCTAGATCAGAGGCAAGAGAAAAAAAAAAGTCCTTACCCACTAGAAAGCAGTAAATTCCCACATTTTTAAAAAGGACAAGCAGGGCTGTTTTACAACTCCCAGAACACTCTCTGGCTTACCACAGGACAGTGAATATTTGCAGCATTCAGGTCTCTAAGATGATGGTTAAAACAAATATTTCACTTTGCATTTGCAACGGACCAGAGCCTGTTAGACTCTCTTAGACTGTCACAGACCATCAGTCCAGGAGGTCTATGTAGACCTCACAGCTGGGTTACAATTCCACCAGAGGACTGCAGCTTTCTGAAATGCACCAAGCCCTCCAAGCATACCCTCATATCCCAGTAGAAAACTCACTTCTCTCTGATGAGGCCGTAAAACACGGCTGAGGACAGGATCCACCACAACATGGACAGGCACTTTATCCCTGCAGGAGGTAGTCAAGAAAGAAGAAAGTATGATTAATGCACTCAGCACAGCATATGTTTAGTTTTTTGTTTGCTTTTTAATCTGACTGCTATCTTGAGGACTTTTCAGTGGAGTAAGGAAAGCAACTACCAATGAAAGTGAGAAAAGGATTAATTCAGCTCTGAGAATGGAATCACACAGGCCTGATCTACAATCTAAAAATGTCAGTGAAACCAGTACTCAAGCTGTGGTTAAAACAAGGATAGAACATTACTCAGAGAGGTATTTAAAAAGCCAATATTTTGTCTCAATAACAGCACTGTAATTGCATTAATGGAGGGACCAAATCAAGAAACACTCTCTTCTGTCGAAGATCCAGCTGACAGCCCTTTTAAGTTACAACAACAGCACAGAAGAAATTACTTAATAAAAACCATTAGGCAGGTTAACATTTGACTCTCACTCATCTCTCTTTGGTTGTCCCTAGATGCTGAAGTTTCCTAAGAACTGAGCTATAATGTTTCTTAAACAGCTTTTCCATGCATGCATTCTTATTTTGTGTATCAGGTCGAAATTTTTGACAAGTGGAAGATCAAACAGGCTGTGGAAGAAGACAAACAATCCGGAACAGGTACATGCTTTCTTTTGATCATTACCATACCTGAAATAATGCAGAGGCAGAATACTTGGAACCAAGCTTGCCTTGATGTTCAGACCCCAGCTCAGACATGTGGGAAGAAAACACACAAACCTACACATACAAGGAGGTCAGAGCTGAAGCATGTGCACCAGGTGATGACTCACTTGTCTGTTTTCAGCTGGTCGTGGGCACTCAGCAGCGGGGGCTCGTACAGAACCAGAGCTCCTTCCTCAAAAGGATCATGGAGAGGACTCCTCAGCCCTGCCCGTTTGATACCCAGTGCCCGCAAGCCCGTTGGCCCTGGAAGCAAACAAAGGCACAACTCAAAGAGCAACTTCTTCCTGGAAGAAAGTAAAGCCTTGAAGAAGCATCTGATTAAGTTTAGAAATGGTGAATTAACTGTATGAAGACAACTGTATTGTCAAGCACAGTAGACAGCCATGCTGCAAGAAGGAGTGGAGGCCAACATGGAGCAATGGCACTGCTCATCACACTGGTTGCAGCAAAATGGCAACAGCTGGATACAGCAGATGCCTGATATTCTGGCATACAGGAGTATAAGCTAACTTGCAGGGTGACCGATGTCATCATACTAGATCTGAGCCACTGACATTCAACCATAAACAAGCACAATATTTCCCTCAGCTACCTTCAGGCACCACAGCTGCTCCCCGTACAAAAAGGTGGTTGTTTCACTTTTTTGAAAGAGCAGGATTCAAGGATATAAGCTTCAGCAGCCCAATAAATGCATTTCCACATACACTGTACATACTGGGTCACAACCTCTCTTTGGATCATCTAATCCAGGCTTAGAATTATATCTTTTATGTAATATCAGGAAGAGGCCTTTAAAAGTAATGAAGTTCTAACAGTATCATAGAACCATACTGCCATTACCTAGTCTAGATAATTAATCTTCTCTCTGCTGAACAATAGCAGATGTTTGGCATTGGAGCCAATTTCTCTAAATAAGTAGAAAACAAGGATGAGTCCCTTTTCCTAGTGTTATATTTTGATGTCACAGTTGTGGAACGGAGATTAACACACAAAGAACATGTATACAAATCACTTCTGTAAAAACTCAGCTCAAAGATGCATCTGAGCCCTGGGAGACAACTAGGATTTATTTTGCTTGGGAAAGAACCAAGTGGAGCCAATCCCCTGCCACTTGCTGAGGTTTCTTGCAAAACAAAGAGTGCACCACAAGTTGAGACAATGCCTCCACACGAAGAATGTAAATGAAACAGTTTCATCTCCCAGCTACAAGAGGAAGATAACAGCCACAGAAAGCAGCTTCTACAGTTACAGTTCTGTTTCAGTCTCCTGACAAATCTGCTTTTCCGTAAGATAAGAACTACACCAAATAAACTCTTCTGAGCCCAGCAGCTTCATATTCAACGCCTGCTGAATGTGTCTACAGAGGTATTTTATAACTAATGTTTGGGTGAAACTGACTGACCTGTCTTTTAACTCTTCAGCTGGAGGGTGAAGAGGAAGGAGACAAGAAAAGCTCTGTTTCTGAGATCCTGTGCTGCCTGATTCAAAACCAGCTGCTATTCTTGTTTTGAAGATCACCTTGAGACTCAAGGCACCAAGCAAAGCAGAAAGAACTGGCACATGCTGCCTCTTCACCCTGGCCCTCAGTCTGTGAGCGCAATTTGGGTATTATTTAGATTATACACTTCCATGGCTTAGAATTCATCTTGCTTTTGTATTTGTCATGGTATAAGATCTTCTACATCAGACACACAGCTGTAAGAATACAAAACCCAGTTCTGAAATGCAGGATTATCCAAACTAAACACTAGCAAGAAATACACAGACTTTGCTAATTTGCCAGTATTTTTCTTTTGGAATTGAGTCAGGATTTCTGGAACATGTGCATGATTCCAAAAAAATAACAATAACCTCCACAGATAGATTTGACAGGCCAAAGCATCATCTTTTTTCCTTAGAGTCAGACAACACAGACAATTCTTAGACCTCATCTTACCTTTATAATTTGGAATGGGGACTTTGAAGGGTTTGGACAAAATGCTGCGGATAAAAGCCTCCTAAGAATTCAGAAAGAAAACATGCTTCAGAAGTTTGAAATTAGAGACTGCTCAAGAAAGCAAGCCCAAAATGCATTTTGAGAATTCATTTTTGCCAAGTGCTGGTAGTTCCTCTGTTCAATCTGTTCAAGCTTCAACCAGACCCCTCAACTATTTTCAATATCCAAAAAGAAGGAAGTAACAAAACCATACAGCTCCTGGCCCCTACACTGCTTTTTGAAACTATTTTTGCTTAGGTTTTCTAATGCATGAAACTGATTTTCACAACTCCATCTTCTTAAATCCACTGACATTATTTACTTCTTTAAAGGCAGTTACTTCTTCTCTAACCTCAGTAACTGAGTCAGGCAGCTCACTCCTGTAGAAGAGCTAGGTTAGCCTTGTAGGAACAGCACAACCCAGCCAACCCTCGCACAACCCAGTCTCCATCACTGGAAGCCCAGTGAAAAAGAGAGCAAGCAGACACCACTTGAGCCATCTGTGTGGAAAGCTTCCCACATCTGTCAGCACAGTTCTTCACCCAAGCTTCACAGAACCCGCACCACGCTTCCTCTACGATAACACAGCTGGAGCAAGCAAAGGTTCCTCCTGAAAACTGTGCACATCACTTCCCAAACACCTCAGGGAAACGGGCCCACAGATGCATCTGGGCTCTCCTGATGGATGAGCTCCACGTGCAGTCCACCCGCTCCACGTGCCAGCAGCGATGCCCACTCACATGCTGGCTGCTATCCAGGCAGTGGGGTCTGTTGGTCAGCAGAGCCAAGGGCTTCCGGAACGGCGACCTGTAGCTGTCCCCGCTCTCTGCCTCACTGCCAGCCTTTGGCCTCTTCTGAGTCTGAAAAACAGAATCAAGGCAAAACCCGTGAGCACCTGGCGAGGTCGTGAGATGGATGTGCTGCTGCCATGGTCTGTGAGCAGCCAACCATGGGCAGCGGGGCAGCTCAGGGCAGCCCCAATCATCTCCCACCTCCACTGATCTCCGCAACACCATCGAGCTTGGATGGAACATGCGGCTTGAAGCCCCCAGAGCCCTGAGAGGCTGTTGTTATGGCTCACACTGAAGCCTGAGCTTATAAGCAGAAGTACCAACTTCTTACGTGGGCAGATAGCGATACGACCAGGAGGAATGGCTATGAACTAACAGAGAGGAGATTTAGTTTGGATGTAGGGAGGAAATTCTTCACTCAGAGGATGGTGAGGCCCTGGCACAGCTGCCCAGAGAGCTGTGGGTGCCCCATCCCCGGAGGTGCCCAAGGCCATGGCTGGGCCCTGGGCAGCCTGAGCTGGGGGGCACCCAGCCTACAGCAGGGGTGGGGCCGGGTGGGCTTTGAGGTCCCCTCCAGCTCCGCCGCTCTGTGACACGCAGCATTTCCCCACAGCACCGCTCCGGCTTAAACACCCGTATACGCGCTCAGAACCTCTCTGTGTACAATTGTTTTTTCATTTCCACAAAGCACATCCATGGCACAACGACGCTCCCTCACCAACCGCCCCCCCATGCATCCGTTCTGCCCCGCGGCCCCTCACCCCCCGCCGGCGGCCGCCACTCGCCGTCCTCCTCCTCCTCCTCCTCGCCGCCCGCCTTCCTCTTGGCCAACTGGCTGGGGGCCAGGCTCCTGCGCTGCAAGAGGGGCACAGTACGCACCGTGAGGGGGCGAGGGGGCCGCGCTCAGCCCCCCCCGCCCGCCCCGCACTCACCATCGCCTCACAGAGGGGCAGGGGGGACCGGCGTAACGGCCGCGCGCGCCGTCCCGCAGCCGGGAAAAGCGCGGGAGGGCTCTGCCCCGCCCCTCCCGCCCCGCCCCTCTGGGGAGCGCCAGGCATGGCCAAGCGAGCGCCGAGCCGCATCGGCCCGAGCCTCATCGACCCGCTCGGCGTGCCGCGGTCCCTCAGAGCAGGGCTTTGTTTTCCTTGCGCGTGAGGGGCTGCGGAAGTCGGTGGCGCCGTTCTGTGGGAAATGAGGGCTGGTGCTCAGCAAGATTTGCAGGACAAGCTGCTTACACAGTGCAAAACCACGGCGCTTGGGAGATGTCCAGATAAATGCTCCTGTTGGCAACGCTCAGGAAACCCCAAACTCCATAAAATAAATAAAATAAAGCAAAGCTCACTCCAGTTCCTCATGTTCCAGTCAGTGGTGGACAGGGCAGGAAATCCCCCCACGCCTCTCATTACTGCAGTTAACACCCACCGGGTAAAAAGTTGGTCTCCTCCTGCTTATAAGCTCCCTTCAAGCACTGGAAGGCAGCAGTGAGGTCTCCCTGGAGCCTTCTTCCAAAGAAGAATTCCCTCTCCAGAGGGAATGGAGCAGCCTCCAGTGCAGGCCAGCAAACAAACAGCTCAGTAGGCAACACAGCTCTTAGAAGGCTTTGTCCTTCCTTCCTTCTCCAAGGAGGGAAAGGGACAGGGGAGGGGTGTCTTTCCCCTTTTGTCATTCTTTTTTTTTTTTTTTTTCAGTGATAAACCTAGATGCAAAACCTTAATGCAGTCCCTGCTGCCCTGCGCACAGCACAAGGAGCCCCTCTGGCAGTCTCCCACTGCATCTATATCCAGTTTATTAACCATTGTGCTAACGCATTTGTGCACCTTTAAAGCACAGATCATAAAGCGGAGAGGGTATAAGACAAAGCCGAATTCTTACAGCTCCAGGACATCGGCACCGTCAGAGGGCATGGGCTGCCTGCAGCCATTTGCCCCAGCTGAAGATCTCATAGCTCGACTGTTTTTTTTCCCTCGCTTTTTCTTTACAGTCCAAATCCATTTGTCAGTATTTTATTCCTGAAGAGCTTTCAGAGCTCGGTGATGAATGTTAGACGTTGCCGTTATTGGCTCACTGGGCAGAGTGGTTCTATAGGAAGGTAATTGGCTATTTTTCCTGGCATGAATAATATTCCCATTAATCGCCTTCCTCACCATGGCTTAGAGAGCAGTTCTGCTTTGTGCTTTTTGCCTGCTATGGGAACAGACACATTTTCTGGCCTAGGCAGCCTGGATCAATAGTAAGAGGAAGGGGAGGCAAAATGTTCTTTCCTGCTATGTGTAGACATAACTGCTAAAAGCAAGAAGAAAGATCTCAGTCATCTTAAAGCCAACACAGAACTGAGGAATGCAGTCCCGTGACAGCTTTTCTCTGCCAACTATTCATGGAGAGGGAAATTTGGGACGATGCTGACACCAGGGCATAGCTCATAAGGCAGCCACGCTGCGAGCCCGGAGCTCGGTGGGCCGGTGCATGGGACATCCCCTTGTGCTGGGCAAGCACATGCTGTGAAATGTTCCCAGACATAAAGATGCTAAGAGATACAGCTGAAAGATTTCTTTTTTTTTTTTTCTTTTCTTTTTTTTTTTTTTTTTTCCTGAGGGAAGACTGAAGGACTTGCCAGTGACAAGGTCAGCAATAGCAGTTCTCGGGGCTGTGGACCCCAGCTCAGACACTGCTCTGCACTCTCTTCTCCACCCTTCTCTCCAAACTATCACCTTCAGGCAGAGGTTAAATCATCCTCCCTTCTCCCTGTCTAATTACACAATTTACTCATTCTCTGGCTGTAATCAGCTCCCATTTATACAACCCTGAGAGATCACAAGATAATCACCATGGGGAATAACCCTGCAATTTCCCTTGCTGTCTCTGCAGGGTGCTGAGTCCCTCCAGTATGAGCAAGGAGAAGGGAGGATGGCAAACATCTTCCTCGGGGACTCTGCAGAATCAGCCTGATGTCCTTCTCTTCCCTCTTGGTCCTTATCCATCCTCTCTTTGCTGATGCTGTGACTTCCCCGATTTGTGGGATTTTCTTTTATTCTT
>WBMW01004135.1:0-49846 GCA_013396635.1 Penelope pileata | reverse complement strand
CCCCCCCCCCCCCCCTTTTTTTTTCCTTCTCTTTTTGAGGCTCCTTCCTTTTGTTCTTGAGTTAAGAAATGCCTTGCAGGAGTCAGGGTCTCACACCCAGCCTCCTGTCCCCTCCAGAGAGCTTGTGATCTCAGGGGCAGCCAGAAAACAGCATGAGGGAGAGGTAATGTGACAAAACTTCTCCTGATGGAAGCGAGTCTCAGACCTCATGTAATAGCTTCAGCCATTCTACAACAAAAAGCTGAGGCAAAAAAAAAAAAAAAACTGTAATCACGCTGAGGAGGGCAGAGCTACAGCTTTAGCAAAATTCAGCAGTGCCACGTGGGTATTCTTAGGTGAAGCTCTGAAGGGACGAGGGCTGCAGGATCAGGACCTCAACTCAACAGTAGAGCTTGGACATTTTCAGCTGGGGAAGTAATTAGCTAAATATCCTTCCAGTTAATTCCTGCACAAACCACAAGAGGGAAACTGAGCACGGCCATACCAAATTGCTGTCAGCTGGAGTTGTAATCCCATTTCATCACTGTCAGAGGCAGCTCAAATGCCCTTCCACTAAAGCCACTTACCCAGAGGGAGGAAACACTAAGTGCTTTAAAAAATATTAAATTCAGGGAGAAAAAATCCTTTTTCTTTTCCTGAGGCCGGATGCCACTCACCACTCAGCCAGGCTGCGTGCTGCGTGCCGGGTGTAGGCAGAGGTTCAGCAGCAAGGACCCAGCGCTGCAGCAGCTTTTGGCACATTTGCGTAAATATCACCCGAAAGCAAGTTGAATCATGAGCCCAGATGGGCTCAAGTTGTGTGGCTGACATGGTTCACAGCGCAGCTGGCTGCCCCAGCAGTGAGCACTGGAGCAGGGTTACAGCCACAGCACAGTGTCCATTGCGCAGGTGAGCACAGCTGAGGCACAGCCCTGGTGTCACCCAGCCAGGGGCACAGCTGGGCAGCTGCTGCTTGCTTTTGCACGAGATGTCATGGTGCCTTTTGATTCATTTATGACTGTTGTCCTTTTGGCCCAAGTGGTACCTAATCCCTATTACTGCTGGAGGAGAAGAAATAAATCTCTGCTAATCTCGTTTATTTACAAAAAAAAGACCCACAAAATCCTATTTCCCTAAGACAGCAAAGGCAGAGGGAGCAGGGAGATCTCCAGCAAGATCTGAGCCCCAGGAGTGCTGCATTCCCCACTTCTATGGTCAGGTGCTTCGCTCTCCAAACCCCTTCTTGCCCATGTGCTGGAGATCAAGCCAAGCACCCCTAAGCCATGCTGAGCCCCATGCCATGGCAGGGGAGCCGTGAGGTGGAGAGGGTTCAGGGGCACAGGAGGAGGATGTGGACTGAGGGGAGGCAGAGAGGCAGCTAGATGGACCCCAGGCAAGGCAGCAGCCTCCTCCAGGGACAAGGACCTGGGGCAAAGCCCTGGGCTTTCTCCTTCCACATTGCTGCTGCATCCAGCACTGATCACAGCTCTGTCACTAATATGACATGAAGCAACCTGTTCCCTTTGCAGGCTCACAGAGCTGGCTGAAGAGTGGCTGGAAGCAGAAGCTCACACTACCTTTGCTTCTAATTTTATTTTTCTTTCTTTTTTTTCCAAAAAAATATTTTTAAATGTGCATGAGTCTGACTCAGGTTTTGAATCAGCCCAAATAATTTCATTTGATGCAAAGCGAAGTGTTCTGTTTTGTTTACAAGCTAATTAGCCAGTCTTATCTGCCTCACCTCTATAAGCACAGGCAAGCCAGCAACACCACCTGCAAACGTTAAAAAGGCTGGGTTTAGGAAACATCAGACTCAAACTGTGTTAACACTTCCAAAAACACGTCCCTCAATTCTCAAGAGGAGGTGGGGAGGCTGAAATGACTTCCCAAATTCAGCTTTTGATTTTGCAAATTGGTTTAGCCCTGCTGAATGTCCATTTTTGCAAGAAATTTACAATCAGTTGCAATTTTGCCAAGCTCAGGCACTTACAGGACACTCAGAGAGCCACAAAAAAAAAAAAAATCCAAGAGCAAATCTCAACATTATGGAGCAGGGACAGTCCCTGATCCCCGTAGGTTTTCTCCAACCCCCCAGCATTGCCACCGTTGTTCTCTGGGGGCTGTGTTCAGGGTGCTGCCCACAGGTGCAAATGCACCTCAGTGCACATCTTGCTGCAGGATCAGGACTGAAGTGAATAAGGTTGCAACCACCTTCCCATAACAGCAACCTCCACCACATCACTTTTACGACCTACAAAGAGACTCACCGCAGTCAGCCTGAGTGTGAAAGCTGAAAGATGGAATATGTATGAAGTACATTATATATACACCCATACACACACTTTCTAAGCAGTTAATCTACCAAGCACCCTCCACCACATTAAAAAATACTTGCTCATTAGCTTGCATAACCAAGAAAGATTTCTCTGAAAATGTTTTTTTCTCCAGGGCAGGAGGAGTTGCTTCCCTCCCTGCTGTTCGAGCCCTGCAGAGAACAAGCACTGACCCCCTAAGAGGAAGAGCTTGGCCTCTGTGTATCATTTCTGTGGTTTATACAGCCATAAGGGCTAGGAGGAAAGCTGGCTGGCAGCAGAGATGCTCTACACACAGCTCCATGTTTGTTACCTAGAGGAAATCAGCTTGATGGGTGGTGAAGATGCAGCTCTTGGAAGACATCTTTTGAAGTATGCAGGGTCTGCCAGCGAGCTCTGGGGCCAGCCTGGGAGGTCCCAGCATGGGTCATGCAGCCTGGAACACAGCGGGTTTCACAGGACGGACAGAGCATCGCGTTGCTCTGCTGGGAACTCCTGAGCTGGGAAGGGATGTGTCACCCCAGCCACTGTGCCTTGGCTTGGAGGAGTCCTTCCCCTAGCGAGAGACAAAATGTTATTCTCTCTGCCCCTTGATTAAATCTCAGCAGAAATAAAAAATCTGGCTTCTAGAAGTAATGGCTCAGGACAGAGGAAACATCTTTTCATTGGGGCAATTAGTGCAGTCTAATTAAACCCTAGTCTTCTGATCAGGCTCTGCTGATTAAGTGGGTTGCAGACACTCTGGATTACATTAACAAAATGAATCAGTTAATTACATGACAATCAATAAGAACCAAAAAGTAGGACAAGCAATTTGCCTTTAAATGACCATCTAAATTCATCAACATGATGCATGTTTGTAAATGTTAAGGGAAGGGGCAGGTATGACAGATCTCTTAGGCGCTAAGATAATCATTTCTGATGGCTGCAATTCATGAAAAGCAGAGAACTTACAGCATCTCCATGGGAAAAAAAAAAGATAAACCGTTATTTCCTGTAGTAGTTTACAAAACAACGAGGACACAAACTCATCTGCTGGGAAAAAAGAAACTGCAAAAACTCAACTCTTTAATAAACTGAAAGTCTTTGTTTGGAGTTGTGACCTAAAATGATCAGCGTGGCTTTGAACCAGAGACATTGTGGTCTTGAATGATTATCTGACTTAGAGCTCCCATCCAAATTGAAAACCTTGGTGAAGTGGAAGCTGTAAAATGACATTGTTAAAGAAGCAATTTTTGCCCTGAAAAGCTTAGAGCCTGAATGGAAGGACTTAAAAAATAAAAGGGAAAAACTATTTTGTGAAAAATACAGAAAACATCCGTTGTTCTCATTTTTCAGAGTTCAAAACAGGCAGACCATGAGGGATTTTGAACATTTGTAATGAGTGCTTTTAATCGTATATATTAAAAAAAA
Source organism: Penelope pileata (assembly GCA_013396635.1). Classification (NCBI taxonomy): domain Eukaryota; kingdom Metazoa; phylum Chordata; class Aves; order Galliformes; family Cracidae; genus Penelope; species Penelope pileata. The sequence goes on along the minus strand of WBMW01004135.1, from coordinate 46,142 downwards.
AATACAGCAACAAATAGAAGGCATTATCAAGATGGCTGTTGAGAATTTCTCCTCTCTGAAAGCAGCTTTTCAGTCAAGCTAAAAAGCAATAACATTTTCAAGAAAAAAAATGAGTGAAAGTGTCACAAAAAATGAAATATCTGACAAGCACTACAATCTCCCCAACCTTGAAAAAANTTTTTTTTTTTTTTTTGACTCCTTGCTTTATGATTTTGGCTGCCTGGATAATGCAGAATTAGGAAGGTGAGTTTTCCTTCTTCCAGAGATGGAGACCTCAGGACCAGAATGATGCCTGCAATCACGGACTCATTTGGGTGAGGAGGGACCTCTGGGGGTCTCCAGTCCAACCCCATGCTCAAAGCAGGGCCAACATGAAAACTTAAGTTTGCTCTGGGCTTTGCCTGGTTGAGCTTTGAAGATCTCTGAGGACGGACACTCCAGCACCTCTCTCAACCGCTGAGCTCAGATGCAGAGAAATTGCACCCAACTTCTTTGCCCGCAGGCTCAATGCCCTGACAAGAAAGTCCCTGTCCTGAGATAGCCATGGAAGAGCTGAAGCAGGATCTCCATGCTTAGCGGCATCTACGGTCACAAGACAAAGACCCTCAGAAAAAAAGGGCTGTGGGAGAGAGCCTTTCGAAGCCTTCAGGCTCTGTCCTCAGCCTGCAGCAGGGACGTGAGGGATGAAGAGCAGGCGTTCCCAAAGCAGCACTCAGCCCCACCACAGGCCAGCCTCCGAGCTGTGCTCCAAAACTGTCACACCTGGTTTCTCATCCTTGTTTGGTTTTCTTCCTTTCAGCCTGCTAGCAATTGCATTTCTGAAGGCACAGCGATCACTTATTGGTCTCTGCAGCAATAAAACACAAAGGCAGAACTGCAAAGCCGTAGCCTGCCAAGCAAGAAATCTGCCTGACATTTGTGGGCAATCACTTGCCACGTGCCATCTGGTCTGTCTTGCACAGGGAGCGGATCAAGCTACCAGGGGACCTTCAGCTCCAAAACCTGCTAGAAGGAGACGGAAGCTGCCAGGCAGGAGAGCGGATTGCAGTGAGATGGCTCTGCTGTCCCAGCGGCAGCTCTTACTGACGCTAAGAGCTCCGGGCTCCTGCAATTGCTTTCCCAAAGCCTCTCCAGCCGGCTGCCGAGGTGGAGCCTGCAGAGAGTTGAGGCAAATACCTTTCATCTTTTTTAAGCTCTATTTCTGAAGGAAGCAGAATTATGCCATTTTTCTCTCTTCCTTCCTAATAACTTTTAAATCCTTTGGCTGCTCACACTGAATTTTTCACAGCAGGACTGGAGTAAACAGGCAGCCGGGGAGAGGAGAGGGAAACTCTGCTGGCACAAAGTGCCTCTCACTGACAGTCACATGAAACATCCTATCTTCTGGGTACAGTGGAGTCCAAGCAGAGCCAGGCCTCCAGAATAACTCCGTGGGATGCATGAGTTCAACCTGGCTTAGTCCCAGGCGAGTTGTTCTGCTTCATGGCAGAGATTTGCAGCTTGCTCTGAGCAATGCTCAAACAATCTTGTGTGCAAGCAGGAGTAAACAGTTGATTTGTAGGAAGGAGTTTGCTCTCAGGGCTTCTTCAGTAATCAGCAGCTTGAGCCACCCTGTGTGCAGCTGCTGAAGAGCCCTGCTACATCCTGGGGCGTATCATGAGACCTCGGATGCACCAAGGCATCGTCCTTCTTGGCCACGCAGCTGCAGTACGGTGTCCAGATTTAGGAGGTGAGAAGGGTGACCAGCATTATCAGAGCCCTTAAAAACAGGAAGGATGGAAGAGAACTGAAGAAAGTCAGCGACTATTTAGTCTTAGAAAAAGGGAAGTATGAGAGCAATATGCAAATTTTCAAAAAGTCCTTGTGAAGGACTTCTCTTTGGTCATAACAGGTAGGAAAGGAAGTGGTAGGCTTCAACTGCAGTCCAATAAGATACAGGTTAGAAATTAAGGGAAACCTTGCCAAGAGGAAAAATAATCCTGTCTGGGCAGGAGTGGCATTCCACTTTCACAGTTGTTAAGAACAAGCAATGCACCCTTCATCTGGGGCTGTGCTTTGGGTGAAAGAGACCCATAGACCTCCCTCCTGCCTGAATTTCTAATTAACAACCTAATTTCTACATTTCCATAAGGAAGCCACTGTCACTGAGGAGACCACTGGCAGGTTTATACGCTGCCTGAAATAGATGGGTGGGATTTGAACCTAAAAAGAGAGGATGCCAGTGTGTTAACTTTTGTGGTGTGTGTGGTGCTGTGCAAAGCCCAAGGACAACCCCTGCCCCATTGCTCCAGACAAGAAGGATGCTGTAAATTCCAGGTGGTAATTCATGCCTGAATTCATGCCTAAATGTATGCTTGTGCTGGACAGTACCTATGCCCCTCTGAACATTGAGAAGGTTTCTCCTTTTCAAAGTCATCCTTGTTTGTATTGGAGAATGTGCTTTGAAGGCACAAGGACTCTAAGTCAGCTGATGCTGCCACACAAGGTCTAATCAGCAAACCTGGCACGTTCCTGTGTAGAATAGAGAGAGAAAAAAAAAGAAAAGAACGAAAGAAAAACTCGATCACTATTTGCTTTTTGCCTTAACCAAGCCCGCCTTGATCTCACAAAACCCAGGGTGCTTGGAGTACAAAGGCACAAGTTCAAAGAGACAGCAAGAAGTTAATCTGAAAGCAAAAGGTGCTCTTCAGGCAGGTGGGAAGAAGTAATTAGAAAGCACAGCTATTCCAAAGCTTCAAAATAAATCAGGTCAGCCATTATACACTCGCTAACACCAGAGCATCCTCCACTCTTGTCAGTCAAGAAAAAAGGCAAGACTGTAGACCCATGGATCAGGCTGAAAAGGCAGGAGCTGGCAGGGCTCCCTGCCACCCCGCTCTAGCAGGCAACGGCACAGACACTGCAGGTGAGTCAGGGAACCAGCGGCCTTGGGAAGCTATATCTGTCAAGGCTTTTTTTGATTTAATTGTGCTCCTCTTTCCCCTCCACCATCAGCATCCACTGCATTCCATGAGCTCCACGAGCTTTGACATTCAGTAACAAATGTCAACAAATGTCCCACTTCAATGCTATCCTCCAAAATGAGCTGACTTTTCAGTTCAGTATATTAATTATTTCATTTCACCTTCAAAAACCATTTTGCCCACTTTGGTCCTTGGAAGCATGCTGACAAGTCAGAGGACATCTCTGCTTTTCTATCTCCCAGCTCCAGTTAAATGTAATGCCAATGTGATGTAAAGCTGAATTTGGGTTGCTTCAAACCTGCAGATGCAGAAGACTCTCTGGGTTGTTCACATAATTATTCCATCTCTAGATCCTCACATGTAAGATACAGCTAATCATTGTTCAGTTTTTGTCCTCTTACACTGTGAGCTCTTGGGATATCCAAGGACACTGCACAGAAGGAGCCCCTCCATTAGGCAACCACAGGACGACTTGCATGAGCTGAATGCAGGCGTGGCTGGCAGAGAGAGATGGCCTCTTTTATCAGAAAAATTGATCCACAGAAGTGAAGAGAAGCAGTTTTCTCTCCAGCAAGCAACATCAATACCCACACATGGATGCAGAGCCAATATTTCTCCCACAGCATTTCACCACCCCCCTCCCCATATCCCTTCCTACCCCTGTCTCACAGCCATGTGCTATTCAGATATTCGCTTCTAAAGCGAGGCCCAAATCCCACATGCTGGTAGTGCAAACCCAAAACCTCTTTCCCATGCTGGGAGAACCTTCAGATCACAGAATCATAGAATGGCTTGGGCTGGAAGGAACCTTAAAGACCATCTAGTTCCAACCCCTTCTGTGGGATGCCCATGTGAGCGTGAGGTGCCGGGCTCTGCTGTCAGCTCTGCTCATGGCCGAGCTCTGTGAGCCTCCCAGTGCAGAGCCGGAGCTGCCGGCTGCAGTAGGAGCTCTTTCCCCTGCTGTAAGCACTGATCCCTCCTAAAACCTGAAGCGATTGCTTTAATCAGTTTGCTTCGAAGTAGGCCATGCTGAATGTGTTTGAGCCTGGCTGATAAAATGGGGAGAGGAAGAAGTGCAAGGAGATTAGAAAGTAATCGTGCTTAATTTGGGAACGTCTCTGAAGATTTATTCCAAAGCATGAAAGCCATGGAGAACGCTCCCGCCCAGAGATTAAAGATGCTCTGACTCACGTCTCAGAGGCCTGACAATAGCTTATTCAGGAGAGCTGCCTGCAGCCACGAGACAGAGGATACAGTTTTCCCAAAGCATTTCAATTTGTGAGGGAAAAAAAAAAAAAAAAGAATAGATTTCATTAGTTTCACCCACAGCATGAGATGCAGTGGTCCCTGTCACTCCTACAGCTGGCTATAGATCCCTGCCCTTTTGTGGGCCTGAGGAAAGCCACAGACAGCAGTTGGTTACAGCTTCTGAATCGCCACTTCCTGGTGTTTCCTGTTGTCTGTGGCCGAAGGAAAGCCGAGCTGGGAGTCAGCAGAAGGCCCTGTGCAGCCAGAGGGGAACCCAGCAATCATCACCTCCTGCAGAAGCTAAATCCAGGGGTTAGAGATGTACAGCTCTCTCACAGGCTGCAGGGTTCTCCCAGCTCTGTGGGCATCACACGAGCCCCACAGAAGTGTGGGTGTCCCCATTCGGCCGTCCCATGGGTGGCCATGTGAGCAGTGGGTGTGTGGATGGTGCCAGGGCCTGAGCATCTTGGCCCCAGTGAGCACATGGTGGCCCCACTGTCTGTGCCAGCTCCAAGAGAGCCTCCAAGGGAAAGAAGGTGGCACCTGCAAGGTGTGTAGAGGAACTGGTCTTGTGTTCTCTCCTTTGCTTTGAGGCTGGGAGTGATGGGATTGCAGCCATAGGGATCTGTGGGATCACTGCTGACAGGCTGCCCATGCTGCAAGTCTCTTGGGCGTGCTGGTGTACCTGAGCCTTGGGGATGAGCAGAACAGCTCCACAGCATCAGGATGAAGGAATTAGCGTCAACATTTAGTTGATGTGGGGACAACTGAACATCACCTCTTGCAATCACTGTAAGCACAACACTGTGTTTTCAGGTCTTTTGGTAGATAACCCGGTGAAGACCTTGTGGCTAATGCTGTTGGCACCAACACAATGGGGGCAAAGGCTGGGGTACGGCAGCTTTAGCTGCATCTAGGAAGTAGCAGCTCATTTTTAGGGAGGCTGGGCTGTGACTGCAGTGAGCACTGCCCGCATATGGGACTATAGCTTGGGGCAAAGCTCACCACCCAGCAAGAGAGCAGGCACGGCACTGAGCTGCCTGTACATGAGAGGTTCCCCTGCATGCTGTGTGGCAGAGCATCCTCAGTACAAAAGTACAGACGGTCCTTTCTGAGCAGCTGTGACTGCTGCTTCTTGTTCTGTTCTCCAGGACAGCTGGAGCAGAGACAAGTCCAGCACCATCAGAGCCTCTGCAGTTTGTTTTGATCTTCCTGCTGATGGGGAAGGACAGCCAGAGCCTGATGAACAAAAAAGGCTGTGTCCCAGCTCTCGGCATCCAGGTAATTGTACTCATCTTCCATCCATCATCCCAGGAGAAGCAGGCTCTGTTACAAGACCTAATGCCCTTTATGCCATTTCTTTCATGGAACGGGCTTGAAATTGATTTTGAAACAGAAGCAAGAGTCTGTATCAATTTTCCCCTTGGAGGTGTGACAGCGTGTCTGCCTTCTGCCAGGTTAGTTTATTTTTGTTCTCTGCTGTGTGTGTGTTCTGCTCCCTTTATTCACTGAGACAAGTAGAGAGGAGCCATCTTTCCAAAGTCAGGCTGCTGGGGAGAGGAGGTGACTGATAATGTGTGACAGCAGAATGACAGCCACCCCCACGCTTCACGCGGTGTCCATCACCTTCACCCTCACTGCCTCTCTTTCCCAGGGGAGAGGTTCAAGGAGGAGATCCGAGGCAGATCTATTCTCTGCAGCTCAGTCAGGCCCTTCCAAATCACAAAATTGGGCTGACAAATCGTGGAAGAAAACTGAGTGTAAAGGCTAATGCACAAGGTTTCCTCACCTATGGCAAGGCGACCCCATTAAAAGGCACTCACAGGTTTTTAAGCAGCGCGAGGTCATAGGACTGCTTTTTGATGTCATTCTCGAGCCTCTGAGGCTCATGCTTTAAATTTGTCTCTCTAACTAGAACCTGTGAAGCTAAGAAAGTGCAGAGAGGTGACAGCCATGCCCACAGGACTTCTCTTGTGCAGCCATGGAGCAAGACTGTGACCCTCTCGCTGGGGACGGAGCCTGAGGTGGAACTGCTTTGAGTCCTGGAGAGGAGGGACATGCAGCCTCCAGAGCCTGGGGCGACTCAAAATCAGGAGGATGAGGAGATGAGGGTTTTTTCCAGATCACTGTTGGATTAAATACATGACAGAGCACTCAAGATTTCACCCGTTCTTAAGCAGAAATCTCATGGCACTCTCTGATCTTGAAGATTCCCGTTAGCACAATGTCACTCAGCAAATGCTGCTGCCAGATCTGGCCTCGGCATCATCACACTTGCTGAGGGTACATCATCCAGATCATTTACAAAGATGTTGAACATGATTGTGCCCAGAATTGACCCCTGGGGCACACTGCTAGTTACTGGCTTCCAACCAGACCTCACAGCACTGACCACCCCCCCGGGCATGGCCGTTCAGCCAGGTTTCAGCGCAACTCACTCTCTGCTCATGTCTGGCAATCGAGAGATCTTGCTTTTATCTGCAAATCCGTTGTCGTGCTTCACTGTCTTTCCTCTTGAGGTGTTTTTTCCCTTTCTCACTGCCTTTTGAAGCTGACTTCCAAATATTCCGTATTTGCACCTGGCCAGACCTTGGTGCCACATACAGAGGAAAGTGGGGAGAGATGCTGCTTCTCATGATTTGCTCTATCACTGAAGGGAATAGCCCTGGCTTGCAGCACAGGTTCATTCGTCAGCGTTTCATGTCTGTGCATCTGAACCTCTTGTTTTCAGATTACTCTGGGACTGGCTTTAACAGCGGTTGATTGAGAGGTCTCAGCATGGCTCTCGTGGAATACCCACGGAGCAGATGGAAATGTTCTCAGTGAGACATTCATGCATATGCAATATCTGTGGGGGAAAACATCTCAGATCTTATTGCAGCTGCCAGCAATGCTGCCTGTCGGCTTCTGGATGAACTCGTAATCAGGTATTTATTTGGGCAGGGTCAGAAGGCAGCATTGGTGGAAAACTCCCTAAGTCATGTAAAAATGTCATTGATGCTTCTGGTAGAAAGTCTTTGAGTGCTGTAAATACCCTATTGAGGTTGCTCTTTTTTGTCACTGACTGTTGAAATCCTGTCAAAATGCTTGGAAAAGAAATCCTTCGGAATGTATTGACCAGATTAATAATTGCAAAAGACTTCTTTCCACTTGAGCAGCCCTTTATGCCTGCAGGAATCTTCTGGGTAAAAAAACCTTAAGGTATGAAAGACTTTGGGAACCAAAACCACCAATATTTTCAGAAAGGATGAGCATTACATGGCTAAAAAATGGACATATGAAGCAGTCGTGATTAGAGAGTCATGCTTTAGGTGCTCTTGTGTTAGGAGAAATGGGGGAGCGAGGAAACCAAGTGGAAACCTCTCTCACCAGCTGGAAATGGATGCTGTGTCTGATGCACCTGCCCAGCATGAACACTTGTGGATTTATACTTAGGGCCAAGTGAAGCAAGGCTCTGCATATTCTCATTTGTCTGTAACACAATAGGCCAGCTTTCCTCTCCCACTTGCCCTTCTTAATTTATTTTTATTTATACTGAAGAAGACATTTGCCATCAGTCATGTCCATTCTCTAACCATCATACTTGATCAAGCCTGTCCCTCCACTGACCACAAACATCCTACAGTCAAAAACGTTCTCAACAAGACCCCAGATCCGTTAATGTCTTGATTTGGTAGAAATAGAGCTTTTCTGGGTCTTTCACAGGTGGGCACACATTTCTGTAAATGCTGTCCTGAAGTCTGTGAAATGCTGAATGGTCAAGCAGCAAGGCAGTGGGCTCAGGCGGTGCTTGCATTGATTAGCTGAGCCCTGATTGATGTGTGGATGCTTTATGATTTGTTCTCTAATGTACTTTCAGTGGTGCTAATAAAATTTCCTTTGAACAAGCGGGAACAGGTGATCACACAATTATGTGTGTCTTGTCTGTCTGGATGATTCAGCCTCACGTTGTTGTCATAGCAGCGTGTCCCCGTCGCGGGCTCTCACACTGAGGTAGGGCTCTTTTCTGTGTGCTGCTTGGTGATTTGCAAATAATAAACAAAACCCGGCCACCTGCTTTATCAGAAGAGGATCTGCTGTGTTGTTAGTATTGTAACTGCATTTGAAGGCGGGAGGAAAAACGGTGCTGATTGTTAACACCCCTAGGACACTCCTGTAGGGATTTCCAAGGATAAAAACATAAACCAGTTTTGACTTCAATTCTGAGAGCCAAGGGAAAAAGCTGTTAGATTTGTTGCCGTATCCTCTGGAGTAAGCATCTAGTTCCCTTTCTTTCCAAAGGAGTCGAAGCACACTCTTCAGCAGTGCTGTGTCCTTACCACGTAGCACAGCCCAAGGAGCAGGACCTGGTCATCCAGCCAGCTCACATGGCTGTCTCCAGCCCCTGAGCCACAGACGACAGAACAGCTAAGAAAGAGCAGAGTGAAGATCCTAGAAGAACGCTACGTCTGGGAGCAATCGGAGTGTTGCTAGTTTTCCTTCTTTGTTTGCTCCAATAGACAGAGCCCAACACGATTCAGATTTCAAAGGAAATTTTTGATCATATTTTTAAAGAGAGATTGAGGAAACCAGAAAATTGGATGGGATTGCACTGTGGTGCTGTGACCTCTCTGTGCCCAGAGCTCTACCGTAAATGGGAAGAAAAGTGCCAATTAATCTGACTCTGAGGAAGGCACAGGCAACAAAACCATTTCATGTCCGCTCATTTCCCCCCATGACATGCAGTGCTCTCCACCTTGCTAATTGGAGAACGCTTGCTAACAGCTCTCTGATGTGGGTTTAATTAAATACCTTCTGAATGCCTCTGAGCTGTGGGAAAAGACGGTAGAGTCATTCCAAGTGTGGCAGACTGAGGGACGGCTTCAAATCTGGGGCTGCTTTCCTCATTGCTGAAAAAACACAGATGCTGTGGGAGCTGATATAACATCTGACTGGGGAAAGAAGGGCCTTCCACATCCCAACAGCTTCTGTAATACTGTAATAGTGCAGAGAAGATGCTTGGTCACCCTGGGAGAGCTGCGGCAAAGGGAGGGTCTGAAGGAGGGAGGACAACTCCGTAGGGGATAACTCCCGGGTGAGGATGCTGCTGCTGTGGCTCAAGAAGAAGAGATACAGGTCTGTAAGGGAGTGGAGTAGTGAAGGGTGGAGGAGAAGAGTAGAAAAAGAGGTGTTCTTGAAGGACACAGCCCCAGCAGTGAGGTCAAAGCCTCAGCCATGAGACAACTTTTCCTGTTTCTTTAAGCACCCATTTCCCCCTTCATCCCCCGCTGCTTCCCAGGCTGAGCGCTGCAGGAAAGAACTTGCAAGTAATCTAAGAGCAAGGGAAAGTGTCTATTTAGCTTATCAGAAAGGAGGTCAAGAGGTGATTTGATTACAGTGCATAAGAGCCGTCAGCGGAAGAAAACACCAGTTTCTAAAGAGCTTTCTAATCTATCAGAGAAAGCCGGAACAAGAGCCAGTGGCTGAGAGATGAAGTCAGACAAATGCAAATAAGACATAAGGCACATATCTTTAGCAGAGAGGGAGATAAACGAGAAGAGCAAATTCAAGGAGAACAGCACTCGGTGTCTCTGGGTGCCTTCAGCTCGGAGCTGGGTATCAGAACCAAGCCAGGGAGAAGCTGGGCTGGTTCCAAGGTGGGGTTTAGGAGCCCGCAGTACATGGGCATATGTAGTGGTGGTCTGGAGCTCCTTTCCCTCTTAACAGCAATCCTTGAAAATTTAAATTCCTTGCTAATTGTGGGGTAGAAAAATGATTGATATTCATAGTCTTAAAGTAAAAACCAGATCATGGAATCTGGGATTTCTGAAGGTTTTGTAGTCTGAGTGTTTGACATTCCTCCTGCCAATGTGCCAGCCACATCCTGGTGAGAAATTTCAGCTGAGGAGAGGGAAAAGTTCTGCCATGGGTAGGAATTAAATCATGACCAGTTAACAGCAAAAAACATAAAAAGAGATGGACCAGAAGTCTCTCTCATCATGCACCCGTGTCTGGCACTGGTATGAGACATTAGCAGAGGTGTAGGGGAAAAAAAATCAAGTCTGGACTGATCCTTTACACAAATTTCTTCCTCATTTGCAGTAATTTGTTGCTGCTGGACTCCTGAATTGGAGGTTGACACATAGATATCAATAGACCCTAAAGGATGCTTCTCCCATGGAATTCTCAGGCTGCTTTTGGATCTATTCTCACCTGCCTGCAGCAGTAACATTCATAATTTAATAACACGCGATGTGTGAAAAAAGTACATCCTTTCGCTTGTTTCAAATCATCTTTTTGCTGATGCCCCTGTTTCTGTGTGTGTCAGGAGCACAGTACCCTTACTAATTGCATTCTTTTGTATGATTGAAGATTGTTGAGGCTTCTCATCCTCACTCCTGCATCTTTCGGTCAGGATATCCCGTGGTGTTCACTGCCACAGAACAGAAGAGGTATATCCTAGAGCCATCCTTCAGGGTTGGACTGGAAAGGGCAAGGAGAGTATATACAGTTTGTCAGAAGTCATATCTTATATTGGGTTAGCTGTGAAAATTCTTTATTTCTTTTTTTTCTGATACTTCTAATCCCAACAACTCTGGGCATCTCTGGCAGAAGGGACACTAAGCCCAAGCCCTAATTTCTGTGTGTCTCATCTGAATTCCTCCTGTTTGATGATAGAAAAGGGTTTCTAAGCCTGGCTCCTCCAGCTATGATCAGACAGCTACCTCTTTATTATGGCCACATTGTCTCCTTTTTCCCTGTACAGCTGTGTTCAAGGGAAAACTTCTAACAGATAAACCAAGCAGGCCCTTTTTGGCTCTGAGGCTGTTTGCTGGTGAAACCAGTATTTAAATATTTATCACCTGAATGTGAAGGAATTTCCTGGGTTGCACTGTCTGGCAAATAAAGCAGCTTATTCAGCATCGAGTTAAAGTCATCATTAAGGCTTGGAAATGGTTTCATACCAGCAATGGGTGCTTAACAGCAATTAGGTAAATTCTACAACTGAACCCATCTTCACCCTTCTGTGCTCCATGGGATGTCATAATGAGGGTCCGTGGGTGGGAAAAGTGGGCCAAAAGTGGGTCACCCTGCCAAATGCTCACCACAGCCTACTGAAGGCAGATAGCTTGGCTCAAACAGCAACAACAGCAAAAACACGTGAAAAAACATTTTGATTCAGCCCACATTCATTTTTTAATACAGCACTAAAAATAGAATAATCCAGCCTCGTACATCAATGTTTGTTTAATTTAAACATTTAATCTTTTTAATTGAATTAATTTAATGTGTACAACGTCAGTTCACATAAAGGCTAACGAGTGAAAAAGAAAATAAAACATTAGAGTATCTAAAGGAAACATATTGCTTGAGCCACACTGAGAGTTAAATAGTTCAGGGGTGTGACAAAAGTCAATGTTTAGCTTTCCAATCCAGTTCATGCTAGGAAAGATTTGCCGGTTCCTGAGAGGAATGTTGGTTGTGGCAGCTGCTTCCTGTGTTTGTCTGGGTGGCGTGAACAATCCTGCCCATCTGAGTCATTAGGGACATATGGGGATTTTCCTTACTGTTCCTTGCAAAACAGCATGTGCAGAGTTTCCATCTGAAAATGAGACCGCCAATTCCCAGCCAGCCAAACTAGGAGACAGACTTGAGAAGGAAGAGTTCAAAATGCACAGGCCAAAGACTATTAGTCCTGTTTTAATGAGTGGAAAACAAAACCCAGAACCTTAAAAAATGGAAATTAATAATGTTGGTAAGGGCTTTGACTTTCTAAACCAGTGCCAGTCACCAAACCTCCTTCACCAGGCCAGCCTGGTTGGCTGCTTTTTGTCCTTTCCTGAACCTCAGGGAACAGCTGGGATCCTCCTGCAAACTGAGGAGCTGTGTCTCCACCAGCAGCCCCCAGATCTGGGCAGGTAACAGCGAGGGGCTTTTCAGCAAGCGCAACATAAAGGGCTGGTTTTATGATTGATTTTTTTGTTGTTGTTTTTTTTCTAAGGATGCTATTAATGTTCTGGGAAGAGCCTGGACATGTACTCATTAAGTCTGCAGTCTCCAAAGCTTTTATAGAGAGGAGAGCATAAATGGATGAAATTCTTATTGTCATAGCAAATGATCAATGCACTGATTCGCAGAGCCGTAGCGTCTGCGATTAATTCATAGCCAGAAATAATAGCAGAGGACCCGCTGCGTTGCTATTACCTTATCTCTGCCTCGCTGGTTGGATCTCAGGTACTAGCAAAACCAACCCTTAATTAGTTGGTTAAAAACCCCTTGGCAGCCAGGGAACAAATGGAATGATGCAGCTGCATCTTCTGTGGTGTTTTGCAGCTCCCAGAGAAAATTGAATGGAAGAAAATGCATTGCAAAGTCCCACAGGAGCCAGCATGCAGAGCAGATACCAGGATGTGCCCCAAGCAATGGCCAGGGACCAGAAGGTCGCTGGACAGAGAAACTCCTTGAGCTGGGGAGCAAACCTCACACTGGTGGGGAGCTGGGTTCTTCCTGTTCTGCTCTCAGGAACACCTGCTCTGGCCTTCCTTTGTATCCCATTTAGATGCCTCTCACCTCTTTTACAGTCATCTCTGCTGTTCTTTGATTTTGAAAGAGGAGCTGGTGCCTTGAGACACTCCTGCTGTATCTGGCCTGAGATTCAATCACAACTCCATCACCTGAAGTCTGGAACTGCAAGGAGCAAGGAGAAGATGCTCCAGGGAGATATAGGAAAGCTCTGATCCAATCCCTGGCAGGATGCACCCACCAGTGAGATGCTGGGACAAACATTCCTAGGTGTCCCATAATGTGCACAGCCCTGGCCATTGATGCCTTGCTGATGTCACACCCAGACATCACTAGTTCACAGGGTCACAGAGTGACTTCGGTCGGAAGGAACATCTCTGTACTCCTCTGATCCAACAAGCCTCAAAGCAGGACCAGCTCAGGTTAGGCAGCCCAGGACTTCACCCAGCCAAGTCTTTAATGAGGTTCCTCCACCTGTCTGGGCCCCTACGCCAATGTCTGACCATCCTCAGGGTGAATTTTTTCCTAACTTTTAACTGGAACTTGTCACAGCTTGTGTCCATTGCTCTCTTCCTTTCACTTGGCATCTCCAAGAATTGGCATCTCCATCTCCTGTACACTACTGCCTGATCAGTGACTGCACGTAACGTTCATTTTCATGAACTGTTGGCCATGTCAGCATCGGAACAGCCCTCTCATAGGGTGACGTGCCTGCACCGTGCTTCTCCAGGTGGGCTAGGGCATCTTCTGAGAGCTCTCAGGGCTGTGATGGAGGAGACATTCAGACGTCCTTGGTGTGGCAAGCAGCCGGGCTTGTTGGTGCCGCAGTAGGACATGCTGCGGGATGGATGCGATTGCTTCTGAGCCACTCTCTTTAAGGACACAGGCAAATAAAAATGTAGGAGAAAATCAGCCGTGTTACATGGTGATGCTTCTAATTACCTTGGCTAAATGAGAAATTAAATGCTGGAAACTTGAGGTCCTGTTTGATGTTTAGCATCCGTGCTCTAAAAGGATGGGTTCTCCATGCGTGGCTTTGGTACGCCCAGAAAGCATGAAATCACTCTGAAATTGCTCGACGTGTAAGGTAATTGGCCTCCAGCACCTGAAACGCTGCAGACTGGGGGAGCAGCCACCACCTCCCAAGTGGGACAGAGCAGGGACCATGGGGGCTGTCCATGTGCCTGGCATCAAGGGCTGTGTGGGGCAGAGACCATCTTCTACCCAAGCTCAGCACCAGGCAGGAATTGGGAACCACATCCCTGAGACAGAGCAAGACAGAGATTTCCTACCAGCCCCAGGCAATGCACTTTCCATTTTCTCCTTGTTATGCTCAATCAAGATACATTTGATTTGAGATTAGGAGGATGTCAGAGAGAGATTTATTTCCTTACCAGGAAAAAGGGAAAAAGCCACGAGTTGGATGTGGCACACGCTAAAGCTTGCTGCTGCTCACAGAGAACCACGTGCTCACAGAGACTGCCCCAAGCTGGGAGCTTTGTCCTCTCAAATAGGATCCATGACAACATCCCACCTACCAATTTTGTCTGCCTAGCGGCCACTTCCAGCTTCTGCAATGAAAATCTCCTGCTCACCTCCAGTTATCACACTATAGACTCTGCACATCTGCTCAGAACAGCAGTCACAGGGCTGGACAAGGTGCAGCTCCCGCGTCCTCCACACTTCTCAAAGCTGCTTCAGCAGCCGTTGGCCTCTCTGTAGTTTTCACTCCCCAAACGCTTGCTTAGAGATTAGGAGCAACGGATCAGAAGGCAGCCTGCTAGACACATACCCAGTTGTGAGCAGGAGAAAGGAGCTGATTGCATTGAAAGGAGCAGGTCTCCAACCAAAGGAAAAAGAAAACGTCATCTTTGCATCAGGGCTTGCCCAGCTCTTCCCCTTGCCCCATCTGATCTCAGCAGCGATAAAGAGCAGCTCATCACCTCCAGCAAAGGCGATGGATGCAATTACACAGCGCCTCTGATTGGAGCAGCGATAATCACCAAGGTGAGCTCACCTCCTCCAATAGCTCACTTGTTTCTTTTGGAGGTTTCTTAGTATACCAAGAGCCAGCGGCGCTAACCCAGGCCCCAGCAGGATCTTGGCCAGGGAAGATGAGCTGTCACCACCACCGCATCCTTCCAGACAGACACTATAGAGATCGACAGCTGCGATAGCGCAGGGAGGTTCCCAGCAGCCTCCCCTGGCATCACAGCCACCTGCCATCCCTGGTCCTGGCCCTCATCCAGCTCCTGTACACAAGTGGTTCCTCTCCAAGAGAAAAATGTCCATGCAGTTACCTTCCCTGGGCTCTGAGCCCGTTAGAGGAAGGGCTACTGGGGCTGCATTTGAAATCAGAGAAATGCATATGTGAGCAGAGATTTTTTATTTTTTCCAGTACAGCTCTGCTGCTAGAGCAAGCTGCCCAATGGAGCAGTGGGATCTCCAGTTTCAATGGCTTCAGATCACAGGCAGATGCTTTTGTTTGCTTTCTTCCTGGAGATGTTGGAGCTGGCCTCAGATGACTGCACTCCGCAGAGCACAGACAGGACAAACAAAACCTCCTGCTTGGACGGCCTCTCCAGCCCCAGCATCACCAGGGCTCTGTGGCACTGAGGCTTTCCTCTCTACACCCTCTGTCTCATCCTGAGCCCAAGAGCAGGTGAGCGCATCTCACACCTGGTGTGATCCACCACAGAGCTAGCAGGGAACACATCCATCAGGCATTGCCAAAATCCCATGGAGTTTTTCTTCTCCTTTCTTTCTTCCTCCTCCTCTCATTTTCTGCAGCTTTGGGTGAGCGCAGGGTGTTTCAAAGAGCTCTCTGCCAAACAGGAGCGCTTTGAAGGCAGCCAGCGGAGCAGCTCCAGGTGATGGGGAGAGGAGTGGGGCTCAGCAGGGTGAATTCCCCACAGAACTGACTCAAAGCCAGAAGAGACGACAGCATGAGCTGCTCCGACTCAGCCTAACTGGGGGTTCCTCCCTCCCTTTGTTGCTGAGCCCAGCCTCACAGCCCTTCCTGCTTCTAAATTAGTGAAACCTTTGCTAAGCTTCAGATGATGTTCCTGGGCAGGCAGCAGAGGTGGCCTGTAGCAAAGCCCTGGGTTTTAGCTTTAATTACCAGCAGGAATTTTACACTCTTGCAGGAACCAAGCTGAGAAAAAGCCAACATCTGTGATCCCCGCTGCAGAGCTGAGCACCTGCTCCGGGGAAGGCTGGCAGTCAGGAAGAGAGGGATCAGCAGTAGATGCTCTCAGTTTCTCTGTACAGACCAAATCTCTGGTATGTTTACTTAGCCAGATGCAAATCCCTTTCACAAACTCATGGCACTGCCAGACAAAAGCATGCACAAAAAATTAACAAAGAGGGAGCATCAATTCTTTGTCCATCACCAATAACAGACTCCTGGTGAATACATGACAGGAGGAAAACATTCTCTCTCCAGTGTCCAGGGGAGACAGCTGTGTTCCCAGCACCATTCTCCCATCCCTCACTGCTTTACTCTTGCTCCTAAGCCCCCCAGCGTTGAGCCCTGCTCTTGCCCGCACCCCACAGCAGAGCCCACCCATGGCTAACAGACTTGCTAAGGCAGGAGATCTGCAGAAACCAGCGGTGCCATCAAGCACAGAAGCATCTGCAAGTGTGGCTGGGAAGTGACGGAACAGCATAACAGCAGTATGGCACAGAGCCCCTTCCCTCAGGCATCCTGAGCCTACTGAAGTCCATCCTGCCTCCTCCTGCCTGGAGGTTATCCTTACTGACATGGATTACAGCAGCACCCCAGGGATCACTGCCCTGAAGCAGGAACGTCCCACAGCCACCTCTTTGCCTGCTGTGGCAAGGACAAGTGCCAGCTAGAAAGCAATGGCACCATTTGCACATGGTTATCAGTATATGTTTGAACCGTGGTGGAGAGCCCAAGGAATTGGAGGAACAGCCTTACTCAATGGTTTTGGAGCCACCAGAAATCCCCCACGTGGCACCGCGTGCAGGGCTGGAGATGATGTGTTGGTTGGAACAGGAGGGATGTGTAGGAAGGCAGAACAGCATGGGTTGAGCCCATCACAGAACAAAGGGCTGGGGCAGGTCAGTTGCATTTTGTTTCCTCACAGTCCATGTTTCTTGCTCCTGACAAAACCCATGCTGGTCCTTGGGTTCAGGATCACCTTGTATCCAGCTCAGAACAAATATAGCTGTGAAGGAATGGGGTGCAGCAAAAGAGCAGGGTGGCTTTGAGCCCTGGGGAGCAATGGGTCTGCAAACAGCACAGCTCACAAAGCCCCATATCCAGTGCCCTTCAAGCCAGCTGCCTAAAACACTCCTGGAGTACAGAGGGCTGGGGATCCCCTCTGAGCTGATGGAGACAGCTAAGGAGGAAAGAGCCCTTGTGATGCCATTCCTGCCCCTGCCAGCCCAGCCAATTAAAAAATAAAGACAGAGGCACCCAGTCCAGGTCTGCTGTCCCTACCAAACTCATTATCTCCCCCCGCCAACAGAAAGAAGGCAACCGTTCACGTAAGACAGCTAATAATATCTGAGTACAGGACATTGCTGCTAAATTATAGGGAGGGCTTGGGAAGGGAAATTAGTGTCATTTGCAAGCCCAATAATAGGGGCTGTGCAGCATGAATGCCGATGCAGGAGCTGGAGGAGGGCGTGTGGCTTATGCAACTGTCCCCGAACCCTGGCAGGCAGACAGGGCACAGCCACCTCCTGCTCGGGCAGGCAGCTCTGCCAGCATCCCACCCGGACACTGGGGCATGCAGGATCTCTGTGCCCTCCCCCAGCCTGGTGCACCCAGGCCCTGTGCAGGGTCCCAGCTCAAAGGGTGTGAGAAGGGCAGCATGAGGAGATGCCATCACTCCCACCTGAACTGTGGCAGGACACAGCTCCAGGGTCCCCAAGGCAGCAGTACCAGGAACAAGAGGTGAGGGGTTTCCACTGGAGGTCATCTCCCAGGAGTAACCACACCCAGTAGGGAAACTGAGGCACAGAGAGACCACAGAGAGCAGCATGAGCACCATCGCTTTCATGGTACCTTTGGACCCAGCCCTCCAGCCACAGTGCAACAGCAAAGGGAGTGAGAGTTTTGCAGCTGGAAAAAGTCAAAGGACAGAAAGTGTTTCATAACCCATCCAAAAGTTCCTTCAGGCCCCCAATGCAGGCCCTGTTTCCCACCCACTTCCCCACCTCACACTTCTAGAGGCTGCTCCCATCTCCTTTCCCCATCTCTATCCCCCACACCCACTCCAACACCCTCTACAAACCTCACACTTGGTTCAAACAGATCTTTGTGTCCAGTCCCCACCTTGCCTCTCCCACCCTTCCCAGGGAACTACCCCAGCTCTGTGATGGAGTCAAAGCTGCTCCAACTGTCTCACCCCATGTCTAGCAGCCAAGCTACAAGGAGAGATGCCAGGAGAGAGTATTTATGGCAATGCTGTTGTATCCCCTCCAGAGGCTGAGCTGGAGGATTGTGCTCTGCAGGTGCCATACTTCCCCTTGTCCTCACATCCCCATGACTGCAGCCCATGCTAATTCACACAGGATGATTAATGAGTGCTCCATCAGCTGCTTTCATCTCTGGGGTGGGGAGGAAGCCAGGGGGATATTTCTACACATGCATCCTGAGCACCTGGGTGTCATCAGCCCAAAATGAAACAGTGGGAGAGCAAGGACCACAGTAGCAGCCTTGGGGACAGACATGAATTTTGGGCCAGTTGCCCAGGACACTGCAGAGCCTGGCTGTGATCCCAGGGCTCTGCCACCTGCTCACACCAGCAATGTGGCAGGCAATCTCTGCTTGCATGGAAGATCCCCATGATGCCTGGGGAAGGAAAGCCCCAATCCCATGGCATGAGGGGGTGGGGACCTGCAGCACTGGAGCACACCCATGTGATGGGACAGCTCCAAATCTGTCCCCTTGCTTGAGCCTGGAGCACAACTGTGTTCTTCCTCCCTCACCATCAGTCAGGCTCTGGCTCAAAGGTTTCCTCACACAGCAGCCACACTGGCTTTAGAGAGATGCAATTAAGATGAATCCCGCTTATTTAAAACTGTTTCTGTCACAGCACTGCTCCGATGTCACCTTTGATCACTGGAACCAGCCTAGCACATGGACTTGCAGGGATGCGTCCTTTCATGTTCTCCCTTTTACCCTCACTCCATTCAGACAAAACTGGTTTCTTTCTTCCTTCAGTGCTTCCCAATAGTGCTCCAGGCATTTTGCAGAGCAAAGGATGCTTCATTTTCATGTTGACCAGTAGGAACCTGGAGCCAAGCACTGGGCTGGCAGAGGCCAGGGAGGTCACACAGACAGTGCTGAGTGCTTGGCGCAGGCTTGACCCAGTGCTGTGATGCAGATCAGGATTAACCGCAGCAGGGCAGAGACCCCTGCACCAGCACATCCCAAAGCAAATGCCCTAAGTCTACTGTGGTGGGAGGGCGATCACTCCTGGGGGTGGCTGGGCCATCTCCCCCACTTACAACAACCAGCTCAGCTTACCCCATCACCAGCCTGGCTTTAAGCCCCCAGGCATGCCCTGCTCTCACCTGCATATGGGAGCTGCAGGATCAGAGCTCTCATCCCCATTAGCTTCCTCCCTGCATTGGATTGCAAGGTGTTGAAACCCCAGCTCTCTCCTCCACTGCATGCATTCATCAGGTCGCATTTTGTATTAGACAGGAGGTTTCCTGCTTGTCAGCACTGCCACCCACACAGCTCTCTCCTGAACCGTCTCCAGTCCTCCTCACTTTGCTTTTTTAGTTTTGGAAATGGAGAGCAGACCCACACACATCCCCCTGCTCCCTGGAGCCATTCACAGAGCTCCCAGGGCAGGTGAGCTCAGCCCTTACTTCGGTCTAGATCATTCTGCTCTCCAGGAGAGATGCTTCTTCTGGGAGCAGAGGGAAGAGTGAGAAGCCACCCTGTTACAAAACATACCAGTAATTTGCAATTCATCATCAGCCCAGGTGCACTCTGCTGCCGTTACAGGATGACACTCTCCTCTAATGCTTAGGAACAGAAGCTGTCATGCACAAGTCTGAGCTCTGAAGCTACAGGCTGCTCCCTATCTTTCCAAAGGTCTCAGCTGTAGCAGCTTTGAGGATTTCCAAGCACAGAGCAAATTGCTGTGTTACAGAGGTGGCAGCCCCAGGAGCTGAGTCCTGGCGTGACCCTGCCAGGAGGGACCCCTATGCTCAGCGGGGCTACATCAGGCCCCAGGGGGTCAGAACAGGGCTGAATGCTCCCTCTCTCTGTCCTCATCCATGATGCTCTTTGCATCTGTATCTAGCTGCCAGGATCACCACGTACCAGGAGAGCGGTTGTCAGAGAGTCTCCAGGAGAACAGCAAGGAACACAGCCCCATTACCTGTGGGCCAGCCCTGATGGGCTGCTGCAACTTGCAGAGAGGACCTGAGCAATCCTGGCAGGGCTTCCTCCACCCACCCCCCTGCTAGCAGCTGGAGAGGGTTAAACACAGAGCAGACAGCTTCACAGAAACACCAGGATCTCAGCAGCAGCCCCAGAGGTGTCCATGCAGGGCCTCCCTGCCCTCCCACCCCACAGGACCAGCTCTCGTTGCTTACAGGTGTGATGGGGAAATGGAAGGCTTTCAAAAACCCTGCTATTAACAACAATAAAAATAATAGAGCAGGAACATATGTCTCTCTGCAGGCCCATCACTTTCTGCTTGCTTGGATTGAAGTGTTTTGCCATCAGAGTGTGACAGCATGCTGATACATCGCCAGAGCCATAAAGCTGCTGGGTTTATTACTGTTATCAGCCAGGTTCTCTGAAGAAACAACAGCAGAGCACGTGTGTCTATGTGTCAATCTGCCCTCTGCTTGGGAATTGGCTAAATAATTGGGAGCTATTGGAGTTGGAAGGTGGAGGTAGCCAGAATGCTCAGTCTGTATTGCCTCTGGAGCAGGGGGGTGGGACAGAGCCCCAGGGACCACCCTGCTGGGCAGGCTGCCATGAGACCAGGCATCACCCTGGGAGAGCCCCACCTCATACCTTCCTTTTTAGACCCCCATGAAAGGAGAAAATCAATTTTTTGGTTGTTAAATTCCCTGGTGCAAGATGGAGCCAGCACTGAGTTATGTGACCAGGGCAGGCAGGAGCTGAGCCCTCTGTCCCCATCTGTCCCCCAGCAGACACCTCTCCCCAGATCCATTTGAGGTAGCGACTGACAGACATTTCTTAGAGACTCCCAGAGGCCTTTTCTGGAGCTCCAGGCTGGGCAGTCCCCTAACCCAAGTCTCCTGCCCAAGGACCCAGTCCTAGACTGTAAGATGAAGTATCTGTTTCCACAGCCCTTCCTCCAACCCCACACAATTCAGCCCCAGTGCCGCCACCACCACCATTCCCAGTTAGACCTGTTTGGGCAGCGGCTCTGATAGGCTTTCACTTCATCCCTCCCTGTGTATTCTTCAGCTAGATTCTCCCACGAAGTGTTGACTTTCTTGTGGACTGCTCAGGGAAGGTCAGGGCCATCCATCTCCTTCACCAGATCATGTCACCTGCCAGCCCAGGAGAGCAGCAAGGAATTTGTCTGTCATTTGTTATTACTGCCATGAATTAGCCTTTGTCTCCTCACTGGCAAGAGGAAGGGATGATTTCATCCTGCCCAGCAATTTAATCCATGACCCACAAACTGCTGTTTGTTGTGGCAAAGCTGTGGTGTTCAGACTGACACTTTCCTCATGGTGAGAGCCCAAGTGCCCACATCACCCTTAGGGTGGAGCAGAACCCAGCACCAGACTGCTTAGACAGGCAATAAGCAGCTATTAAAAGTGGGATCTCGGGATCAATCTACACCAAAGGCTTAAGACCGAGCTCAGCTTCGGGCCAGGCTTTGGGCAGCAGCATACCCTTAAAGCAAAGCAGCAAAATAAATGAAGTCACCACAGCAGTCACACTCCCAGCATCTCCAGGGTTGGGATTTTCACACCTCCCTCTCCCATGCATTGGCATTCAGAGTCCATTTTTCACAGGTACAGACAGTCACAAGCTTGTGAAGAAAAAAGCAGGGCAGTGATTTCAGCTGTTGTCATTCCCCATCTCCCAGCAACAAGCTCGTCTCCTCCACCTTGCCTCCCCTCCACCTCTCACAGCTGGCAGAGATGTCGCCAGGAGGCAAGGCTCCCTGCAGCAATGATCTCTTCACCTGCAGAAGTGATGACTCTTGGTTTGCTTCCAACCCAGAGGCTCTGGGAGCTGAAAGCCCCCAGTCCCATTCTGCAGGGAAGAAGGCACTCTCCCAGGGCTGAGCAGCTGCTGGCAGCTGACACCAAGTGCCATCAAGGCAGCTCTGAACAGCCCAGGCATCACCTTGGGACAGAAGGTGAAACATAGGCGTGCAGACACTGTCACATCACCCTGCCTAAGCAGTGACATGAACCCCAGGATGAGTTCCCTGGGTTTGTTATTACAGCAGTCACAACTAGGCTGAAGAAAAGCTCTCCAGAGAGAGAATTTTACTTGGAGACCATCCCATGCCTGCGTCAGGAAGGAAATTAGCAGTCTGAGCCTCCTCCAGAGCTTTTCTTTCTTCCAATTAATACATGAATAATCAGCATAATTTTCTGCCAATTGTTTAATGCTCCTACACCAGGGGCTATGTTCCCCTAAGCCCTCCAGTCCCATGGAGAGAGCCACTAAACTGCTAACACAACTGATGTCCTCAAAATCATTCACACAACTGTAGCTACAGCAGACCTGGGCAGAGGCTGAACCACACCCTCCCAAGGCCTTTGGCATGTTAAATCCAATCATAATCAGCACCTGAGGACTTCCAGAGAAGTTCAAGGAGATACTGTGGCTGAGCACCTCCTGCTGTCAAACACTTCATTCAGCTCTCAAAATATTTGGACTGCCTGTGTACTGAGGAAAAAAATAATTTCTATGATCTTATTAAACCATTCTGAAATATATTGCTTACTGGTCATGGTGATGATGGGGTCCAGAAAGATTTTCTTCAGCACATTCTTGTGGGCTTTACTGCATCCCTTTTAGCTAGCCTGGGAAGAAAGCAGGAAAGTACTATGTGCGTTCTTCGCTGTGGGATTTCCTCTAGGAAATTTCAGGCCAGAATCCACAAACAAGCATAGGAAACTATTCCTGTGCAGTTAGGTCCTGCAAAACCTGTGAGGAACTTAAGGACATCAACTGGTACTGGGTACACATGGCTAAAGAGTGGTCAGAATTTTGTATTCCTGAAGGCAGATCTGTCCCTGAGCAGCTGTTCACGTGGTCACCAACCTTCATGCTAGTGTGTGCTATCATCAGCAAAATAAAGAATAATAAATGTTGGTAAATGCATTCAGCATGCACTAGCAATTCAGTGTTACAGACAAAGGATGTTAAGATCCCTATGGAGCAGTTGTGTTGCTGCTGAGTAGTGTTAAGAGGAATTCTGGGCCGTGCTGGATTTAACCATGAGAGCTACAAGTATTCATGGACCACCAGAGATGTGGGGCCATATCTGAGTGCACTGTTTCTATCTTATTGGCATATCATGCTCAGCTTCACATTCTTGCCAAAAAACAGGTTTGGACTCACTCATAGGTGATCCATGCCCATCACACTTAAGGGCATCTCTCCGTTGTCACCCAGGGATGTCGGATCAAGGCTTTCTTGGATGCAAAGCTGCCAGGAGGCAGCCAGGGAGGTAAGAAGGTTGAAGCCATGAAGGTCCTGCAGTGACCTGGACCCACTGCCACTTCCAGGCACAACAGGGCTTCTGGCCCTGCAGAATAGCCAAACCATTATTAAAACACCATCTGGGCTGGGAAAAACAAACCTCTCAAATCATCCTGCAAAGCCCAAGTGATGCAGGAGGACTCTTGGCTTCCATTTGGGTGCCCCCCGGGCTCTGGGGCACCTGCTGTCCTCCCTCTCACGTGTTTGTGGGCATATCCTCAAGCTGTGTTTACAAAGGGATTTCAGCCTTTTACGATAAGAGGTTGCTATAGAAACAGATAAGAGATTGAGCTCACTGGGAGAAGGCCTGGGCTCTATTAGCCTAAACAATAGGAAAGCCCATCAGGGGAATACATCTGGCTGGAGATTGAGTGTGGAGCACAGTGTTTTGATGAACTCATTCTCCTTTTTAGGAGAAAACTGCATTTCTGCAGGACTGAAAGCCTTTCTGTCTTCTGGAGAGGGAGAAGGTCCACCAGGTAAGGAACACAGACACATCCACCTCTGGCCACCTAGCAGGGGCCTGAGCCCAACCACCCCACCAGACAGCTGCTGCTCCACTGCAGCCTGGGCTCAGCCCTGCTGTCACCACCTCACACCTTTGGGTGGGCTGTGAGCAGGCAGAGGTTTAGCTGTCAGAAAACACAGGGGGACAGAATGAGGATGCAGACAGATAAATGAAACCAGTGACAGGCTGGCAAGGGGATAGTCCCAAACAATCTTGTGCCAGGATCATGAAACTAACCTAATTGCTCTCCAAGCCAGAGCCATTTCAAAATGCAAATCAAGACAACAGTCAGACAGCCCTAGGACACATTGTCTGAAAGGAAGGGTCCGGACACAGAAGCAAAGAATAATATCCCCAAGACACTTGGCTGCAAGTTGATGCTTGCACCTTTTTTTTTTTTGTTTCCTCCTGCAGTCAGCTTCAAACAGAAATACACCACCTGGAAAATCCTCCAAAGAAACCTCTGTGCAAAGCTCAGCCAGGGCTCATCAGCAAAAGGCAGTGATTAACTGCCGAAATAGCAGGGCATTTCCATTTCCAAAGGCAGAGCTACCACACAGTCCTGACAAAACCTCTTGACAATCAGCCTGTGTTAAAACAAACCCAATCCGTTAGACATCGAGAATGAGTGTCCCTCTGCAGATCCCTATGGGGAGCTGATCTGATTATAGAGCGAGCTGGGGAGGCACTGGAAAGCTCCCAGTGGGGGGAAACGGAGAGGAAAATCAGAGAGGAATCTCAGACCAGAGTCTGCCAGCAGCCAGCCACAAACAGATGTGGGGAGTCTGCCTCAAAAGAAGCCACAGGCCCTCTTCGAGCCTCCTGAGGAATGAGAGCACAGGAGTCTGCTCTTCAGTGGTCTCTGCAGCCTGAACAGCAGCAAGAAAGGGATGCTTAACCCTAGGAATAGTTTTTGTGCAGCTACAAGCCATACCACAAACTCTTCAGAGTCAAGCATTTCACACACCCCAGATGGCTCAAAAGCACAGGCATAATATGCAGGTGGCACTTCCTTACTCTCATGGTAAAGGGCAGGGCAAGGCAGCAGCCAGCTCACCAGGGTTTGTCCCTGGTCACCCCACCACTCCCCAGCAGCTGGGAACAGGCCTCAGGTGTCACAGTCACAATTCACACCCCACAGGCAGCTGTAAGGCTGGCTCCAAGGAGAGGCCTCCAGATCACTGCAGAGCCCGAGATGCCATCTCCTCCTCCTGAGCCTCTCGTGGAACAGTGCTGGAGTCAGGGCTTGAAGGAACAGCACCAAGATGTGTCAAAAGAAAAGGCTCACAGCTGAACCTAAGCTGAGCACTCCAGCACTTCTTTAGTCTGGAGAAGAGGAGGCTCAGGAGAGACCTCACCACTCTCTGCCTGACAGGAGGTTATAGCAAGGTGAGGGGTCAGCCTGTTCTCCCAGGTAACAGTGATAGGACAAGAGGTAGTGATCTCAGGTTGTGCCAGGGGAAGCTCAGGTTGGATATTAGGAAAAATTTCTTCTCAGAAAGAGTGGTAGGGCTGCCCAAGGAGGTGGTGGAGTCACCATCCATGGAGGTGTTCAATAAGAGGGTAGATGTAGCACTGGACATGGTCTAGAGGGTATGGCAGTTGATGGTTGGACTGGATGATCTTAGAGGTCTTTTCCAACCTTAATGATTCTATGGTTCTTGTGAAGAGAGGGATGAGTGACAAATACAGCTCTTTCCCAGGCAGAATTTGCCTTGCCCAACAGCTGGGTCAGACAAACCCTGTCAAAAGTCACAAAAAGTGAAGCAGAGCTTGTGCCCCAATCAGCCACTGCTACCCACTTCTGCTGCCCACAAGGGTGGCTGAACCTAGACATCTTCACCCTCTAGGTCTCCTCCAGTGGATTTAGATCCACTGTACACATGCTATGGATGAGTTCCACTTCCCGAATTATAGGGCAGTGCCAGCAGAAAGGGCCTGGAGCTGGTGACTCAGTGCCCACCAGCCCTGGTGTTTCACAGCGTGGTGCACAGCCTCTCCTGTCACACTGCAGCTTAGAGCCACAAAGGACTTTCTGAGACAGGCACAGGAGGGAAGCCGTGCAGAATCATCTACAGCCCAACATCCAGTAACATTGCCAGATCCCTAAAGGGAAGAAGGAAGAGATAACCTGAATCCAACTGTCAAAGCAGTACACAACCCAACGTGGATAGGGAATAGGTTCCTCCCTAGGTGAGGGTCACTGGTTTAACCTTTCTGCTCACCCCCTCTTCTCATGTGAGATACTTAACAGCAAGAAAAAAGGACGAGCAAAAGACTCGCAGCACCCTCTAGAAGTGGAAATCAAAAAACACTGAAGGACAGAAATAGATGCAAGAGAAAGGCAGGTGCTTGTGGGAGAAATGTGTACTCTGCTGCTCGGTCAGGACATCCTCCCCTCAGCCAGATCCTGTTACAGGCAGCGGGATTCAGAGAGATGCAGAGACACACTGATGGTAACTGAACAAATCCTGCAGGCAGAAGCTTCCCCTCCTCTTACTCCAGGAGCCTTAGGCAAACCCCCAGCAAATAACCCCTTAGGTCAACCAAGAGGCCCTGTGATTCTTCATAGAATGGCTTGGATTGGAAGGGACCTCAAAGCCCACCCGGCCCCACCTCTGCTGTAGGCTGGGTGCCCCCCAGCTCAGGCTGCCCAGGGCCCATCCATGGCCTTGAGCACTTCCAGGGACAGGGTACCCACAGCTCTCTGGGCAGCTGTGCCACCATCCTCTGAGTAAAGAATTTCCTCCTAACATCCAACCTAAGTCTCCCCTCTGTTAGTTTAGATCAGTGATAGATTGAATGGCCTTGGTCTGCACACACACACCCTTTCTACTTACATTTTTATCTCTGAATTCCTACCATTCATTTTTCCACTCCTGTATCTCCACCCACATCTAGCTACCTTGCACATCCACCCTCTGGTGGGACAAACAGAAGGGTCTGAGTACTGACCTCCACAGCTTGGAGGTGCAGCCACATACTGCAGGGCCAGGCAGACACCAGCTCCATCAGAGCAGGAACACATGATCTGTCAGGCCAGCCCTGTCCCATGCTTGGTCCAGGAGGAAGAAAAAAAAAAAAAGAAGTGCTTGTTCTTCAAGCTAAGGCCAGCTCCTACAGGAGGGCAGGACAACATCCCCTGAGCTGGCAAAAGGGGTACAGAGTCCTATCAGGCAACAGGATAGAAGGAACCAAAACAAAGGAGTGGAAAGTACACTTGATCTTTTCAGTAAATACTCAACACTTATATTTGCGTATTTGCACATCACAGCTGAAAGCAAACAGGCCAAGTGTCAGGGAGCAGCAGGAGCCAGGCCCCCAGACCAGGGCACAGCACCCAGACAAGGCAAGCAGGGTGCAGATAACAGCTCCAGGGGAGGCAAGGTAACAAACCAGGCCCAACACACACCCAGAGAGCCACAGCAAGAACAAGAGCAAGCTACTTACTACATAAGCCCAAGGATTGTCAAGGAAATAGGATCAGAAACAAGACTGGAAACAAAATTATCTATCAAAAAAACAAAAATTAAGCTCAAGCACCAGGACTAGAGAGCAAACCACCCACCTAATCCCTGAGCTTAAATGGAGCCCCCAGACCAATGTGCAGAGCGTGTGTGGGTGGGGTCCCACCTGAAGCTGCTCAGGGCAATTAAAGCTTATTAGTGCACAGGGGGGATTTGCTTGCCAGAAAAAGCAATTATGACTAGAAAGATCCCTGAGAAGCAGCCAGAGTCTATTAAAGAGACAAGTGAAAGTAAATCTAAATTAGCAAGAGGAGTTTCCACCGCTCCTTCTGTTAGTATTTTATTACCAACCAGCAATGAAAGGGAGGGAGGGAAGAAATAATTTCCTTACTGTGCCTTCTTGGAGGTGTTAGGTGGGGTAATGGAATAGAAAATTCATTTCCAAAATACGTTCAGCCCTGAACTTGAGCACCTTTCCCTGGATGGCTGGGGGGATGCAGCAGGAAATAAAACACAACCATCGGCTCCTAAGGTTATGGCAGAAGTTGAGGCATTCATTTAAAAAAAAAAAAATGGGCTTGTGTTTCTGGAAGAGTTCATGAAATGGGTCGTGCTGACGCTTGCGAGGTAAATTCATCCCATGGGAAGCCGGGGCAGTGAGAGTGATGGGACATTCTTCATGTTTTTGCCACTGTTGGAAACAAAACACAGAATTTGGAGATTTGGGGAACAGGTGATTCCATCGCTTGGCTGCACTAAAGAATGTGTTTTACACAGCCTGTACAGACAAGGCTGTGCACATCTGCTGAGCTGGAGCATGGCACAAACCGCAAATGAAGCATCTGTCTGGGGAACAGCTTGGAGACTTTGCCCCAGAGTCCTGCTGTCTTACACCTCACTGCTGATAAGAGAGGCAGGTGAATTCCCATTTAGCAAAAGTTTGCTGCAGAGACAGCGGAGACCTGCCCTCCCCAGGTCTTCACCCCTCAGCGCTTTTCTCCCCTTTAATGTAGCACTGCAGGTTTCTCCCCTGCTGAAACGTGTGCTGAAAGGCCCATCTGTTTGCCGTAGGCCAGGCAGTTCCTGGCAGATGAGTTGCCAATGTCCATGCTTCCCATCACTCTGCTGTCTGCCACCGTCTCTTGGCTATTAAAAATCACCCGCAGCGATGATTCCTCATTGCTCAGCGCTCCCTCCTCCAGTCTGTCACCTCCAGTGCTCGGCAGGTGATAGCCGGTCACAGGAGCGGGGAGGCTGGGCCAGAGGAAATGGCCATCTCCCTAAATAAACAGACAGGCTGAATTAGAGAGCTTCTCACTGGACCAGCAGACTATTCTGGGATAGCATCGCTAAGCCGCATTACAGCTTTGTGGGGCTGGCCTGCTGGCCTCTTCACCGCACCATGTTCCTGCCCTGGAGCAACAAAGCATCGCTGGCCCGTGGCCATGGTTTCTCCAAGTCTCCTGGAATCCCAAAGGCTGAGGGCTCCGGTTGTGCCTAATGGCCCTTCCATGTCTGATTTCACTGTGGGAAAGGTGCTGTCTGTGTTTGACCCCTCTGTATCCCCGACTGCCCATGCTCTGTGTGAGACACCCTATTCAACTCCACCCCTCAGAAAACCCACAGAATAGAGCAGAGCCAAGAGAATCATGCTCTGTGTGTTTTTTGGGCAGCTTGACATTTTGTAAGTATGCTCTACACCTTAAAAGGTCAACAAGATCCACACTACAGCTGTGGCACTTAGTTATGTGTTTAGAGAACTAATTAGGAACATGGGTACGATGGGGGAATTCTCTTCTGTCCCCATGCAGCTTAATCTCTTGTCCTTTGAGACACTCAGGAAAAAAAAAAGAGAGAGAGAGAGAGAGAAGATGGCACCTGAAAGAGCAGCTCTACAAGGTCCTACCCCCATCTGCCCATCCCAGCAATCAGTATTAAGGCAGTGCTGCAGACCTCTGCCTCTGCCAGCCCACAGCTTGCTGCAAGAGGAGCAAAAGCAGGTCTGGAAGCACTCCAAGATGTTATTCCCAAAGTGCACTTTTTGGAGAAATTTTGAACCAGGGGGAAAGAAAAAGAAACTGTTTCAAAGGAAAAACAGCAAGTAAAGAAAAATAACTGTGGAATATCCTGCAGACTGAAAGTTCTCCTGCTAATGCAGCTCTGCAGAGCCATGCTGGGTAAGCAGCAGGATGAAAGTGAAAAGATTACTTCTGAGGCTGTGAACAGGCTCATTGGAACCAAATTAACATCCCCTTTCATGTTCCTGTTCTGTCCATAGTTTTATTTGGTGGTAGAGCTGACCTGTGGCTCTCGCTTGCTGATCCTCCCGTTCCCCAAGCCTCCACTGGCTCTCACTCTTTGTACCATGGCCCCACACACCCACTCACAAGGTGACTGATGGTCTCTGGGCTGGCAGAGCATCCCACAGCCTGGATTTGCATCCCCACTGCCATCTATCCCTCCCATAACCTGGTGCCATCTACTTCCCCATGGTAACAATCAAAGTCCCCACGTGATTTTCTTCCTTACTTACACCATCCCATAAGACTTCATCAGCCCAAAGACACAAAGATCAGCCCAGATGTCCAAGGAGGGATGGCCTCCATGCTTCCTCATGAACACAAAGCAACGCCTGGGCATGGCCAATGCCCTGCAGGCCCCCTTTGATGCCCTGGAACTGGCACATCCTCATGAGCCATTCAGAGGGAATTTGCTCCAGCCACAGGAGCTGCTCTGGATGGGGTCAGGATGGATTTCCAGCCTGCTGCCTGTGCAAAGGTGCATTAGAAATGGCATGCAAGTGAGCTTCTGTCTTGATGATCCTTTTAATAATAACACTGCAGAGGGCCACAATTACTGTCTCGCACCAGAGCTCAGATCAAACACGATCGATTTTCAAGTGAAAAAAGATGGTTTTCCTGACCGTGCTGCCAACCACACTGTGTCCTGCTCGCTCAGGGTTGTCACCAAACTGTTTACTCACATGACCCAAAGTCTGCTGATCTTAAAAAATCATCTTAAAATCTGAAATATCTTCATATCTTAAAATATCACCCCTGATCTTCCCACCCACAGAGCTTTGCACTAGAGTCAGGCAGGCTGCAGGAGCAATGCTGTGAGCTGGCAGCTGCAGGAGGGTTTCTACATGAGCTGGGTGTCCGGGTGTGAAGTACAGCAGCAAATCCCCCACACCCCCTTTGCCCGATTGCTCCCTGCTCCTCTCTTCTCCCACCTGGTTTGCTCCACTGCTGGTTGTTCTCTCTGGAGAATTTCCTTGCTTGATGAAAATATTTTGTTCCTTTCCAAATGACTGCGCTCTCTGGCAATAATCATCTGTGTCAGGCAGAGGACCTAATAGCTGGGATTAAGGAACGGGAATGAAAAATACCCTGAGTCATTCACAGCTGGAAATGCTGACACGATGGCTGCTCAACAGCTCCCCTCAGAGGGAGGGGTCTGCGAGGTGTCCCCAGCAGCACAGGGAGATGGTGGGGGCAGGAGCTGCCTTCAGCTGCAGCCAAGGTTCCCCCCTTGGGCAGCACACATCCCTCCCACCCCTCCCCATTCCTGCCCTGATGCTCACCTTTCCCTCTTCATCCCCAGATAATCCCATGGCTTAAGTGATGTCAAGCTTCTGCTAAGCGCTGTCACCTCTGTCCCCTGGGCTGGGCCGCAACTCTGCCCTGAGCACGGAGGTACTCCATGTGCTGTTAGCATGGGCATTGCTGGAGCCTATCATCGGGTTTGGAAACTTCCTTCTGGGGCTGAGGGCTTGAAGGCATGGCATGGAGCCATGAGGCACCCCTGCACATGGGAATCCCAAAAGTTTGAAGGAAACAATCTGAAGGCAACAGACAAAATACGTCTCTTCCCCAAGGAGAAACCCCTCTGGCTCAGAGCAGGGTCCGGTCCCTTGAATGTCTCACTCCCACTGACCAGCTCCCAGCTTATTCTGCCACGCAGCTGCTTGTGTGTCCCCCTGCAAGTGCCAGCTTCTGGGCAGGTCCGGAAGCAAAGAGGCACTACAGAAACGGCAAACAGTTCTACAGTAAAACAAAACACTTAGAGCTGCCTCTTGCTGTTGTGCCTCCCCCCAGCCACCAGCCTGGATTTTTCCTGCTTTCACCGTGGGTGGGACTGACTCTGGCTGATTGTCCCTTATTTCCATATTGAGTGAGACAATTGGAGATGAATGTCTTCCTCTGCCATGAAATCCTTTCTCTAATTTTTATTAAAAGATCCTTAGTATCTTTTCATTATTATCATTTCCTCCTTTCAAAGTCTGTGCTTTTGCATGCCATTAAGAGAACCATAGGAGCAAATTTTAAGAGTTATGAAATGCCAAATTATGTTAAGTAGATTCTGGATGGTCTTAGCAGAAATCTGGCACGTTGACAAACCTGCTAGGCTGCCTGGGGTGCCCAATACTAATTCAAAGCCCTATTTAAATATCCTCCATGAATGCTGCATGGAATCCCACCAGGTCGAGAAGTCCCACCTGTTCTTGCCTGTAGAATACCATGGTGCACTAAGATCCGACACTCAATGACCAGAAATGTCCTTGCTGCAGTTATGCAGCTCACCTGACAGCCCAGCATGGGCCACCTGGACCAGGCGCTGCTCTACAGATTGGAATTCATTAGCCAAGCATCTAGCAAGATGCTGGGATTCATGGGATTTGCCTCCAGAATGCCAGGCATCTTCCCTCCCTGGAGAGAGCTTCTTCTTGTATGGCCCCATAGCAGATAGGTGCAGGACAGCAGGGAGCTTGTGTGACTGCTCCAACAGAAGGTCCTTCCATCACGCATGCATTCTCTGGCTAATTGGAAAGCTCAATGGGAGCTGAGGAAAACAAATAGCTGCCCCTTAACACGCCCGAGCGCTTTCCTTCATCAAGGAAGGCTCGGCATTCAAATGAGCTGCTTATTTACAACTGTCGTGCTCGCCTGGAGAGCTGTGCTGCACACACTTGGGTGAGTCCAGCAAAAGGACGTCTGGTCCTGCTTCACGCAGAGTGCTGCTGTCAGCCTCTGGGGTCCTGCACTCCTCATGCAGGAGCACTGCAGAGAGCCTGGACGCGTGTCTGGGGAGGAGGAAACACAGTCTTTAGTCTCTTTTCCCAAGGAAGAAAAATCAACAACTTTAGAAACAACAACTTTAGAAATCCAGATTAGGAACCTTTCATTGTTGCCCCTACCCACCTGCCTTCTGTTCTGGGACGTGTCCCCAACCCTGCAACAGCAGCAGCCAACAGGGACACGTGCCCATGCTTCGGCCTCCCCAGCTGACAGCTGCGTGTGCTCGCTTGCAAGAGGACGCCCAGCTGAGAGCTGCAATTCTTGTTTATCTGGAGGAGAGGGAGGTTTAGGGAGCCCGCTGACATAGAGAGACAAGCCTTTCTTCTGAGTGCGAGCGCTAGGAGACCAGCGGGTTTACTTCACACTTCACAAAGCTTCTGGTGATTTCTTCTTTTCCCTCCTGTTCCAGCTGAAGATGAAAGATAAAATCTCAAGCTTCTGTGCGCTGGAAATGAAACAAAATTAAAACAAAACCAACCGGTTTGGGTCAATTAAAATGTTTTGTTTCAGTAGTTTCTGAACATGCTGTTAATAATCAGCCTAAGTGGTGGAACAAGAGTGTTTCGAATTGCAAAATTAAAAATCTTGGTTGTTAAAGTGGCACCTTTCAAGAATTTCAGGGCTGTTTTTTTTTTTTTTTTTATCTGTGACATTTGTCAAAGCTGTTCTTTTTTTACCCTCAAAAAGTTTCAGCTTCAATAAATCTGCAACACTTCTGACACAAACGGAGAGAAAGGCCAAGCTGCCCTCACCGCTTCAGTCACGGCCCAAAGCTGGTGGGGATCCAAGGTCACACCCAAGGTCACTCCCAAAATCAGCATCACATCAAAGGTTTGGAACTATCGGACGAGTTCTGGATCCCTTGCTGGATTTTGCTATTGGCTTTCATCAGGATTTTGTTAATACCTTAAAATCTCCGGCCCATCTTTCATCTCCAGGCATTACATGCAAACCACATTAACTTCTTAGGAGATTAATGGGACTGTATTGTAAAGGTGGAGGTGGTTTCCACTCCATTTGCACTGCTGAGCCAGGTGCCTTCTTCAACATGCTCCGTGATTGCCCCACCTGGGCATCTTGGATGTGACTGGAATGAGAAGCAAGCGTGTGGAAGAAGAGAAACCTCCTCAGCACCGTTTTTATTGCTAAAGGCAGTGCACAAGACGTCTCTGCTTCTCTGAACATCAGCTTGGAGGCCAAAGCACCATTTCAACAAATGATGTTTCAACACCTGAGTTATTGCAAAAGGTTCCAGTGTGGTCGGATCCCGGAGCAAACAGCAGATTGGTATTCACTTACAAAAGAAGTTCGAGAGAAACTCAGAGGCAGCATGGCAGAAAGAAACCTGCACATCTGCGGTGTCTGAACAGACAGAGATGACAAGGGCACAGCAAGGAAGCAGTCCCCAGGGCTGCCATAACAAGCATGCTTCTGCACAAAACCTGGCAGAGAAAGAAAAAGGCAAGAGGCCCCCAAGGAGCCACCTCAGCCACTTCCCCATGCCAGTATTGGGAAAACAGGCTCAAGAAGACCTGCAATAAAGCAGAAGGGATCTGGTAACACAACAAAAAGGGGGTTCTACAATTCCTGAAAAGCACCCCGGGAACATCCTGGGAAACAGCATGAACATTCCTAGAAAGCAAACGAGAAATTCCTACAGAGGACCCTAGAAAATCATTTGCAAAGTTCTTGGTAAGCATGGTAGGACATTCCTTGAAAGTAACATGAGAAATTTCCTGAAAGTAACATGCGACATTCCTGGAAAGGAAAGGGGAGATTTTTGGAAAGCAATGTAGAAATTCCTAGGAAGAAACATAGGAACTCCTGGAAAGTAATGTGAGAATTCCTAGAAAACATACTAAGCTATTCCTTCCAAGGAACATGAGAAATCCCTGGGAAGCATTCTGGGAAAATTAAAAAAAAATAAAAAATAAAAGCAAAGGGGAAGTTCCAGGTAAGTGAAGAGGAGATTCCTAGAAATCAGCAAGAAAATTCCTAGAAAACTCCTTGGGAGATTCCTGGAAAACATCACAGGGCATTCCTAGAAAGTAACATAGGAAATTGCTTGAAAGCACCTGGGGACACTCCTAGAAGACTGGGGGCAAGCTCCTAGAAAGCAACCTGAGAAGTTCCCAGAAAGCAACATGGAGCTTCCTAGAAAGAGCTCTGGAAAATTCTGAGAAAACATGTGATACGTCTCTGGAAGGCACCTTAGGACATTCCTAGAGAACAAAGCAGAAATTCCTAGAAAACATCATATGGCATTTCTAGAAAATAACATGAGACATTCCTGAGAAATGTCCTGGGAGATTCCTGAAAAACAATGGGGAAATTCCTAGAAAGAAATGCGGGAAATTCTAGAAAGACCTCAGGGTCATTTCTAGAAAGTGATACGGGAATTCCTAGAAAACATTGGGAATGTTCCTAGAAAGCACTGATGCTGATTTTGAGGGAGAAGAGGGTGAGGGCAGAGGGTGAGCAGAGGACAGGAGAGGTGTCATTCCCCCAGGACCCTGTGGGTGCAGGAGGAGAAATGCATGGGAGCAGCCCTCGCCCCCTGGAAGGCCCAGCTCGGAGCTGGATGGCTGCAGGGCAGGGGAGTCCCCTCAGAGACCCAGGCTCACACACAAAGGCACTCAGTCCTTCCCTCTGCACGCACTGGTGCCACAGAAGGAGCACATATTCACCAGCCTGAACTGCCAGCTGACGTCCATTGCTGCTCATCCTTCCAGCATGACCCACAGTGAGGTGCCAGACTTGGTCCTCTCAGTAACTTCCTCACAAGGCCCTGTGCTCACCCAGAGCTGCCTACAGGCTGCTCTCAGCCTTCCCATCCTCCAGCAGGCGATGGGCCCATCTGCTCAACTCCCTCATGACTTGCTGTTTTCTCCATGCCTTCCTCAGATGCTGTTTCTCAGCCCACTTCTGCTCAGGAGGAAGAGAAGATCACAGGGAAGCTGGTGGCATCACTTTCATGATGTTCTCCTCCCCAGCCTGGCAATTATCTCCAATAGGCCTTCACACGTCTGATTGACTTCCCATTGCTTTCATGTCTGACACTTCAAACATCGGGGATGGCAAGGCAGGGAGAGGATTTGGTTAATCAAACGAAACAAGGACTCCAAAAAGTGTATCTGCTTGTCTGGAGAGCAGAGCGTGCCACAGCCTCCCTGCTGCGCGCAGCCTCCAGGTTACCGCCCGCGCTCCCCGGCTCGGTGTGCAGACTGCAGTCATTTGTAAATATTAATTGTGAGCGTGGCAGAGGCACCCACGCTGCTCGCTGACAGCCAGCATGGGATGTGACCTCAGAAGGTGAAATCCACTCTTGGAGGCCCCTGTTGGGTGTGGAGAGAGACCTGGAATGTCCCAGGAAAAAGGAGCTCCTACCTCTGGAACCAACCCCAGGCAGGTCCTCTGGTTTGTGCCTCTTCACCTGTGTCTTTTGTCCCACCCGTGTTTCAAGTGGGAACAGCTCCCACTGTGAAGGATGGTACCCACCACAACAGACGCTTGAACTCATCGAGCTACAGCAATAGAGCAGGGCTGGTTCTGGTGGCTGGCAGGTGGCCATGGCACACCACATCTGAAGGTCTGGCCTAACACTCCTCCCCTCGGAGCTGGGTGCCTGCATCCATGCTGCCATTTGGGAACAGGTCCTGGTCTGTCTGTCCCCATCACCGTGCCAGGTCACTGACCAGAAAAAATTCCGTGTGAAGGAGCATGGTAATGATGAGAGAGGATGGACAGACGTGGGACAGTGCCCTGGGCCTCTTAGATACTGGTAACAGACTAGCGTAGTGGTGAAGGCACCTCCCAGGGAATTGGTTCCAGATCCTCGTGTTCAGCCTCCCAGCATCACGCACTGGGCATCTCTGAGTGGTGGCTGCTCTCCAAGGGAATTCCTGCTCATGCAGCCCGTGTAGTTCTGCCTGCAGGATGACAGCTGCTGCTAGGGCAGAGCCATGCACACCCATGGGATGGCTGCGTGATGAAAACAAAACGCCTGGCTTCTGCTGGATGTTGTTTTTATTGCTTGGGTAGTGGCTGCTGCCATGGGACTCTCTTTCAGAGGAGGCCATCCAGCACTTGTGCTGCAAAACAGGAGAAATGATTGCAGAGCTCGAGCTGCTGTGCAGTTGGGAAAGCAGATCGATTTATCTTCAGCAGATCAATCACTGTGTTGGACAAGGGAATTCTAGCCAGAAAAACTCCCCTGCTTCTGCAGGGCCATTAGTAGAGCACCCTGTTCTAAATCAGGGCCTCCATCTAACAACAGTACTCTACTTGATTAATGCTGATTAGCCCTGCTTTGCTTGGTACGTTGATTAAAAAGCAAGGTTCATTTCCCAGGTTTCCTTCCCAATCACATTCCCTAATTTCTTTTGGCACCTCCACAGCCTCTTAATTTTTCAGTCCTCCAAGAAGCTCATCAGACAAGGACAATGCTGAGGCACCAGCAAACAAAGGTCAGATGTGAACTGTATCCCAAGGGAAGCTCTCTCCCGTGCTATGTTACTCCCTATGGCAGACTGGCTGGTGGCATCTTGACCTTAAAGTGTTACTTATGGACTTCAGATGCAGACAGAAATCCAACACCACTCAATAATTCCTTATGTCCCAGCAGAGTTCTCCTCAGGCCTTCTCAGACATACCTATTTGATTCTCACCAGCTCTGGAAGCAAAGGGGCCTGCGTTGCCTCTTCTCCAAATTATCGGCCAAATTGCCATAGGAATGGCTTTATGGGTTTAGGCCAATGGCCCACCCAGCCTGTTATGTGGATGCAATCGATGCATAAAAAGCAACAGAAACAGGGCATGTACAAAGTGGTCTGGACACAAACTTCTCAGCTTTGGTGATATATGGTCTGGAGCTTCGTTAGCCAGAAGATGCATTCATCTCACAGGGTTTAGCAGCCACCACAGCTTAGTCTAATCTCTCCCTGAATACACACCAGCCTCCACAAAGTCCTGTGGCAATAGGTTGGGCAATTCAATTGCACTCTGTGGGAAAAACGACTTACTTGTGTCTGTGTCAAGGCTACTGCTTTCTTGCTTTCAGAAACATCTGGTTATGAGGAAAAGACAGCAATCCTTCTGTCTCAGATATGATATACTATGGTAGGCCTCTGCCATTGCCCCTTTAGGCACTGCTTGTTCTAGCCAGGGAGTCAGAAATGATACAGAAATGATTTTGCAGCTTATTGGATGTTGTTTTAATAAAACAGCCAAAGCTCAGGAAAGCAAAGTTCCCATTACTGCCTCTGCTTCGCAATAAGAAAGTGAAAATTCTGAGTATCTTTAAAACATAACCAAGTAAATAAGTTGGCACTGAGGACAACGAGTTAATCTAGCATTTGAATATTCACTGCTTTAAATAAGATGAAGGCTTGCCTCCTTCAGCTCTTATGTAAATAGAACTCATCTGTGATGCAGATTTTATTAATTAACTGGCAAATCGAGAAAACCCCAATAGGCTGTAATTGAACTTCATGTTGATGATGGATGAGGAGATGCTTACAGGCCATCCGCTGTGTCTGTGCAGCCGCTCTGGAGCTGCTGCCATCCCACCCATCCTCACGGCAGGCAGGCTGCGACATCCTGGGCGCAATCAAGAAGATCCCAGGGGCAGATGCCAGGATCTGATGGGACACCCGGCACATTTGCCTCCCTGGCAAGGCAGCACATGGCAGAGCTCAGTGGGGAGGAAATGGATGCAGCATTGATGTAGGGGGTGAAGGGATGAAGAAAAAAATACTCCAGTGTGGATGCTTTATGATTCTTGTTTGGGGAGCTAATTTTCCTTTTATTTTGATAGAGAAAGAGAGAGGCAGCAGCGAGGCACTCACCCTCAGAGCTGCTGAAGCCTGGGTTTGTCTCTGCACGGAAGGGGAAGTGGCATTTGAAACAGTGAGATGTGAGAAGAGTCTCATTATTGCTCTGGATGGCCCCTTCATTAGAGGAAAGCATGGTATTTAATGAAGGGGAAATAAAACAGGAGCTCCCTGCTGTTTCCAGAAAGGCTTCTCTTTTCAGCTCTGGCTTTGCTTTGTTCTCATTATTTATGGAACTGAGGAAGGCTGGACCTATCCATCCCCGCAGCATCCAGTCCCTCAGTCTCATGAGGGGTGCTCCAAGGCCACCACAAAGCAAGATCTCCCTGTAGGGAGCAGCCCACAAGCACAGTCTCTGCTGGGCTCTCCAGCTTTGAGCACCTCCCTGTGCCCAAACCCAGGTGGCCAGAGGCCGGCATGGAATACTGAGGTCTAGCACTTCTCCAACCACATGCAACACAGATGTGATGCTTAGGGACACGATTGAGTGGCAGAGCTGGTAGTGTGAGACTGACGGTTGGACTTGGTGATCTTAGGGGTCTTTTGCAAGCTAAATGAGTCTATGACTCTAAGATTCTCTTCTTAGCAAGGGGAAACTGAGGCACGGAGATGTGTCTTAAATACTCAGCACCAACTTTGAAGAACATCTTTGATTAAAGGGCACAGTGAACACTCTCCCCTTTGGCTTCCTTGCAAAAATGCCCTCAGATTACCAGGGAGGGTCTTATGTTCTCATGACTTCCTTAAAATCTCAATATGGGATTCACACATTAAGTTATTTTTTTTCCTGCGAGCGCCAACAATTTGCTCTCTCAATGACACCCCACAAAGTTTTCAGCATGAAAAAACAGAATCCGTTTTCTTTCCCTTCCTCCTCTCCTGGTAACTGGATTTTTTTAGCAATGTGTCAATAGATGTCAGGAGCAGAACCAGCTCACATTCCCTTTGCTGGGACAACTCTACATCTGCTAGGAACTGAGATGAAAGGGAGCTTGCTTTCATGCCAGCATAAGCAGGCAAGAAGTGGAGCATGAACAGAGAGAAGACAAGCAGAGAAACAAGTGCTGTGGTTTGATTCTGGGTCTCTGCACCCAAAGATGCCCTTTATCACCACTCGTGACTCACAGCCATTTCTTTCACTTGGGTCTCTAGACTCTGTTAATTCCAGAATCTCACAGACACATTGGCTGGAGGGGACCTCTGGATGTCTCCTGTCCAATGACTCATAGTTTGCTCCCAGAATTTGCTTGGGATCCCTCATGATCTTTTCTGTTCCCAAAAAACAGGACGTGACCTGTGGTGAAAGAGCATCCCGTGGTGGAGAACATGCCGGAGGAGGAAGAGTTCTTCCCGTGGTTGTCCTCCCTCTTTGCTGCTCCCAAACATCCCCCAGCCCGCCTTCACTGAGCCAGATGGGCCAGGAGATGAACTCGGGGACCTGGTTGGGGCAGGGCTCGGGGGAACAGTGGAAGGAGAGGATCCGTGGGATCTCAGGACACTGAGCAAATGAAAAGGATGAGGCAGAAAGCTGAGCTTTGCAATGAGGCCAGGAGCTGGAGGGCTGTGTGTGTGCAGGGTGGGTAACCCGTGGACTCAAACATCAAGTCCAGCCATCACCTGACTTCAGTCCTTCTGTCCCATTTGTTTCTCATTCACATCCAGGAGCTGTTCTGAGGTTTGCCTGGAGCCAGGCTCTGAACCTGCCCTGAGACCTTTTGCCTGCTCTTGCTGCTTCACCCTGCGAGCCAGTGCCTGCATCCTGGGCCTTCATGCATTATTTACCTGGCTGCAGCCCCTCCTGAATCCCATCACCAGGACCTTCCAGAGACTTCAAAGCGAAGGAGCAAGTTTCTTGTAAATTACATTTCCAGTGAGTATCTCTACTAATTAAAGATTATGAAACGAATTTGCCATTGCTTCAATTAAAATCCATTCACAGCTAATACCTTTCTCTTTTGAAACGTTATTTATTTATTGAGGGTGGGGAAGGAAGGAACTGCGCTTGGAGTCTCCAGAATTTCTCTGGATTTGGAACAGCCTTGGCTCTGCCTCATTATGGGGAATAGGTCCCTGGAGAATACAGGCTGATTGCAATCTAATTTATGGCATTCATCAACATATGAATTAATGCTGGGGTCTCAGATATGAGATCTCTCTACTTCCCCCTCCCTCTCGCGAAGTTTTGGCTCCTGTATCCACGCTTCCTTCCCTCCCAGTACTGCTTCTCTCCTTTGGTACAGAAGGTTTTGCTTAGAAAAGCTTTTTTATGGTGAATGAAATGGGCAGCTCACTTGGATTTGTGAGTCAAGGAGGAAGCAGTTGCCCTGTGCCTCAGTTTTCCCATCTGCAACAGGGGGATGCTGTTCTGCCTTCGCTCTGAAAGCGGGGACAATCAAAGCGTGCTTGTGCTGGGAAGCCCTGCGTGGAAGTTTGCACAAGGCTCTGAGTGTTTTACTGTGGCTCATCTGTATTGTTCTTGGCTTTGACCTTGGAACAAGCTGGACAAAAGAACAATCAAACAAAGTCACATACATTTCAGGTGCCTATTGGACACCTGTTAAGGAAAGCCTGAAATGCAAGGTCTTTCCCTGGCTGCAGCATTAACCCCTGCAGCAGCTGGGAGCCCTGGAGCTTTTGGCAGGGCTATAAATCAGACGCAGCATGGATGGAGGGCTGCATGCCTGCTCTCTGCCTGGAGGCTGGCACAGGCAAAGCAGGACAGCACAACAAATCTAAGGCCACAGAGTCAGCATGCAGCATGCCTTGGGGCAGCAGAGGCAGGGCTGGGAGCAGAGTGAGATGTGCAGGGAAGCAGAGCACATTTGAGGGAAGCACTTTGCTTTGTTGGCATGAGGATGTGACAATGTGCAGCCTGTATGGGTAAGAGATGGGAGCTGCAGGCCTATACAGACCTACAGTGTCTGATGGCCAGGGTCATGCCTCCTTCCCTTGGGCATAGCTCCACAGCAGAACTGTTCTGGGACAGAAATCTCCGTGTCTGTGCTCTCACACCAGTCACACCCCCTGGCTGGGTCCAACAGGGACCCATTCTGGAGAAAAGTTCTGCGTGCAAACTCATTTAAGCTCAGCACCCCTGGGATGGCGGGGCTGCTGCTCCATCTCTCACCTCTTCTCCCTGACCTGTCCATACGTGCCTCAGCTGAGAGGATGGCACTTCCTTCAGCATTCTGAAAGCCAAGTTTTGGTGAGCTCTGGACTGTCTGAAGCAACGTCAGTGGACATTTAATGCCCTCACAGCAGTAAAGTGCAGGAGTTGGAGGACTGTGTCTCTGCATGGCTAACAGCCCACACAGCAAAATGATGCCCTGTTCATTACCAATTTTGTTTTCACTCTTCATTCAGCCTTCCTCTGGGGTTCCAGCCCCTATAAGGGAACATTTATTTCGTGGTACCAGGCAGGCAGACTGGACAACACAACGTGCAGCACTGTACTCACGATGTGACAAGGTGGAAGGGGTGTGGTCACACTTCTGGTTGCAGGTGGGCTGAAAGTCATTTCCATATTTGTTAAATACACATTTTTGCCTTCTGCTGGGTCTGCTCC
Organism: Penelope pileata; assembly: GCA_013396635.1. Classification (NCBI taxonomy): domain Eukaryota; kingdom Metazoa; phylum Chordata; class Aves; order Galliformes; family Cracidae; genus Penelope; species Penelope pileata. The sequence continues at coordinate 4,272 of WBMW01004135.1, read as the reverse complement.
TGAGCTTATTCGATCCCAGAGCAATCAGGCATTTCACTGCCACTGCCAATCTCAGCTGTCTGCTGCTGACAGGAGAAACACTGCCGCTGGAGGGGGAGCACCACGGGGTGCTCCAGGCAATGTCCCCGCTGGGTTGGTCTGGGCTGGAGCTGCTGTCACTCAGTCTGGGGCTGCTGCAGCTCACAGGGAGCCGGCTCACCTTGCCTAGTCTGAACGAGGAAATGGGGTGCTACCACCCAGTTCCAACCTTACCTGAGCTGAGCTGTGACCACATCCTCCCTGTGCTCCAGGACCCGCTTAGCAGCTAAAGATTCTCACCCATGACCCACACGTTGCTTTGGAGGACTGGATGCACAGGGTGCCCTCCAGGACACTGCCTGCAGGTACCCACCACGAGATAAGGACAGGGTAAGGTCACAGCCCCCCTCCACCATCAGCTCCTGCAGCGTGAGCATGCCTGGCATGTACTGGGCACTGAGCAGCACTGAGCTGAACGGGTGCTGGGGAAGCAGCAGGTATGGGCTATGGAAGGTGGTGGGGAAAGGGCATGGCTGGAGCACAATCTGCAATGCAGGAAGAGCACTGCATCACCTCTCAGATGCGGTGGCAGATTAATCAGGAGTCACAGAGTGTGTTTGTGACCTGCCTGGCAACCCCACTGCAGCTCACCAGCTCGGCCCTGCCAAGACTTTCCTGCATACCTGGAACACCAGCAGCGCTCTGCAGGTCCCAGGGCAGAGCAGGTCCTGTGGCAGCAAAGACTGCAAGGGACAGGCAGGAGATGTGCACTGCTGTGTGCATGTCTGCAGGGGAACGCAACAAGCATTTGGGGAGGGCTCTGTTCCCTGCCATAGGGAAGTGTTTCAGGGAAGCAAGATAGTTTGCCTATTTTCTTGCTGAATTTCTGCATCTCTGCCCTATCTGCTACCTTTGTTGATATTTAAAGTTTCCTCCTGGAGTCCACGTGCCAGCAGCTGCATGGACCCCTCAGCCATGCCCTGTCAATATCCCTGAAAATTTGGAGTGTGCACGTGTTTCATTTCTGCTGCTGCATGTCCAGCTATACCATGAAGAAGACAGGAAGCCTAGGGGCTGGCAGCGTGTCAGGGCAGGTCCTTTCCAGAGGTGTCAGACACCCGCAGCCCGCTCACCCTCTTGCATGATCTCACGATAGCAAAGCTGTGAGCAAAGTGGGAGCGCAGATGGAAAACCCAGTGCTCTCCCACCTGCTGAGACAGAGCCTGTCTGTTCTGTTGCTTCTGGGTATCAGTTACCCATAAATAGGCCCTGCAAATAATTTTCAGCTATTTTTATCTGTGCTGTGGCCAAGCAGCACTTTCTAGGGCTGCAAAAAGAACACATATTTCCCTCTTCCCACCCCACCTCCACAATTACCCTGCGTTGGTTTGCTTGGGAGATGCTCCTCTTTCTTTCACGAATCTTTTCATGCCAGATATTCCTGTGCACGTCCTCATCCCCTCAGGTCCAGGGACACGTTTCAAGGCAGGGAAGTGCTGCAGAACGAGCAGAGCTGGCCATGAGATGGTGCCACACACAGAGTTAAAACCCCGCTTTGTTTACCAGAGACAGCAGATAGGGAAGCTCCTTCCCAGGCACTGCGGTGGCATGTTCAGTTTGGCATTTATAATTGCAATCTGGACTGCGTTGGCTTTGGCAGGATGAATAATAGAGCATTAAAAAAAATTAAAAGGTATTTTTGTGTATAGATAAAGATAGCTCGTTCTGATTCATCTGGTTAAACCTGCTGCTGTTCCTTGTTTGTGTATTTGTTTTTTTTCAAGCAGAAGTCACAGGGCAGAAGCGGAGGAATGGAACTCAAGGGTAAGCCTGTATCTCACGGCTTCTGGACACGCAGGAAGGTTGCTGACAAAATCTGGGGCCACAAGACTGGGTCTGGATGGGAATGGGGATGTTGTCCTGCTTAGCTAAAACGTGAGCAGTGTGAAGTTCTCGATGACAATTGGCCTTGTCACAAAGGGAGGGGACAAACTTGGTGCTCATTGTGCTGGAGGCGCACGGTGGCAGCTGTGGCAGGGACCAGGGCACGGCATTGGCAGAAGAGACACACAGCAAAACTCTGCATGGACACAACAAAACTCTGCATGGACACAGAAGAACTCTGTGTGGACACAGCAGCATCAAAGATTCATCCCAGCGGTCAGTTTGATCCTGCCTGTATGGAAATAAAACACTTTTCTATGAGTGTAGTTACACAGAGAGTGAGCTATAAAATGAAAATAAAAGGGAAAGAGCTGAAACAAACACTGAACATCCATCTTGAGGGACAGAATCTTTCTTGACCCACTAAAATGTTGTTTGTTCTCGTTCCCAACGGCCAAAACACTGCTCGTCTGCATGAGATGTGTGTGTCAGCGGGTATGTGCGCGTCCCTAAATTTAATTTCCCCAATTGCATTAGGACAAGCAGCTAATTCTGAAATTCACTTTGCTACCATAATCAACCCCTCTGCCAAATGGCATTTGGGTGGAATTGTGGAGATTGTGATTTTTATTTAAGGTGATTTATTGATATCATTAGTAATGTTCCCTAAGTGGAATCCACAGCAACCCGTTTAATCTTCCCGCCATCACAGTGAATGCAAACATTTTTTTTTAATAACAGGGAATTTGAAATATAAGGCTGTTCAAACCTCCATTCTTCTATTTCTCACTGCTCTCTCCCTCTGTAATGGGATGGAAATTGCAGTCCTGGAAATAAAGCCTCCCCTTCAGACAGGAGATGCAGAGGGCGTAAAACGAACAATTAAGCATCCATTTAGTCACATTGAACTGGTAGGGGCATTACTGAAAATGAAGGAAGCCAACTCTGCCTTCACTGCAGGGAAATATGGGAGGTGGAGGGGTTTGCTATTGCCCTGAGCCCAGTGGCGAATTCAGTCCTCGAAGCTCCCCCAGGTGCTTCCCCACCTCTCCCCAGCACTGCCCTGCAAAGGCTGGGAAACACAGGGCTCTCCCCGTCCCACTGCTGCTGTCACCACCTGTCCCCAGGGGTGGACAGCCCCCAGCGGATGGCTCGCTGGGTCACAGATGGTTGTCTCATATCACACAGGGCAGAACCCCTCACCCAGTGCCGGGGGCTCTAACCCCGCTTGGATTACAGCACTTACAGGTGCGGGACCTTCACCAGCCCTCTGATGAATTCCCCCCTGTGCACACACCACTTGGCCTCGAATCACCCAGCTCCATCCACTCCTGGGCATGGGACAGCGGCACCCAGAGCCGTGGGGAGCAGCCATACAGGGATGTCACAGCCCAGCTGGATGCTTCCCTTTCCCTCGGGTTGATGCTGGTGGTGCCATGGCAACTCGAGAGCAGCCTCAGAGCAGCCCCAGTCCCCGGGGAGCAACGGGGATGCCCTGGGGGTCACTCCTGCTGGGGACCCCACTGAAGGACATGTGTCCAGAGTGGGGGAAAGCCAGGCTGTGCAGTGCTGCCACTGTGAGGAGCTCGAAACTTGCCTTGCATTGAAGAGTTTTGTTAAAAATAAATACATCTTGCCACATTTTCCCTCTTGGACAGATACAATCTGGCCTGGCGAGTCACTGCAACCTGCTCTGTGCACACTCCAAGGATGGGGCAAAAAAGCCTTTTCCTTCATATTTCCTTTGCTTCTGGGCTGGACAGTCTGCCCATCCCCTACCTGAGCCCTGGTGAACCTGTCACAAAGGCAAAATGTTTCATTTTATTCCGTTCTCTCCCACGCTGAAGGCAGCTGGCAGGACTGCTGCTGGCTGGCAGCACAAGAAAAAATGTGAGTCTTTGGCTACAATGTCTCAGAAGCTCCATTTGGCTGCATTCAGGCCTGATGTGGTGATTTCCTTGCCCTCATGGTAGCTATTTCTTACACGGGAAAGCTGCACAGGGACAAAAAAAAGTAGATGTGAAGAATTGAGCTGTGATTTATTTCCCCCTCCAAATATAGAAAGACAATTTCCCCCTCTGTAAGATTCCCTCTTCCTCCTTTAAATAAATCCCAGTGCCTTCCACTGGAGCCAGCACGCCAGCAAAATCCCATTGCCGAGGCGGATGAAGGCGATGATGTGCTCTGGACCAGTTTAAAACCAGCATCAAGGTGGCTCATTCCAGCATCCACAGCGAGACAAACCAGCGCGGGGGGGAAGGGAGGGAGCTCAGTGCAAGCTGAGCATCCCACTGATGCCAAAACAGAGCTGGGCTGGGGCTCGGGGAGCAGCACCGCAGCCAGTGTAGGGGGTGAGGATGGGGATGGGGA